>CM060980.1:1802500-2402500 GCA_030765065.1 Deroplatys truncata
ATCAGTACTAAATTCAGACAAATCCATACCACGCACTTCTAGGTCATTTCTAACATATATGCTAACCCCACCATGAGCGTGATCCTTGCGAGTATCAGTACTAAATTCAGACAAATCCATAACACGCACTTCTAGGTCATTTCTAACATATATGCTAACCCCACCATGAGCGTGATCCTTGCGAGTATTAACACAAAATTCAGACAAATCCATACCACGCACTTCTAGGTCATTTCTAACATATATGCTAACCCCACCATGAGCGTGATCCTTGCGAGTATTAACACAAAATTCAGACAAATCCATAACACGCACTCCTAGGTCATTTCTAACATATATGCTAACCCCACCATGAGCGTGATCCTTGCGAGTATCAGTACTAAATTCAGACAAATCCATACCACGCATTTCTAGGTCATTTCTAACATATATGCTAACCCCACCATGAGCGTGATCCTTGCGAGTATCAGTACTAAATTCAGACAAATCCATAACACGCACTTCTAGGTCATTTCTAACATATATGCTAACCCTACCATGAGCGTGATCCTTGCGAGTATTAACACAAAATTCAGACAAATCCATACCACGCACTTCTAGGTCATTTCTAACATATATGCTAACCCCACCATGAGTGTGATCCTTGCGAGTATTAACACAAAATTCAGACAAATCCATAACACGCACTTCTAGGTCATTTCTAACATATATGCTAACCCTACCATGAGCGTGATCCTTGCGAGTATTAACACAAAATTCAGACAAATCCATAACACGCACTTCTAGGTCATTTCTAACATATATGCTAACCCCACCATGAGCGTGATCCTTGCGAGTATCAGTACTAAATTCAGACAAATCCATACCACGCACTTCTAGGTCATTTCTAACATATATGCTAACCCCACCATGAGCGTGATCCTTGCGAGTATCAGTACTACATTCAGACAAATCCATACCACGCACTTCTAGGTCATTTCTAACATATATGCTAACCCCACCATAAGCGTGATCCTTGCGAGTATCAGTACTAAATTCAGACAAATCCATACCACGCACTTCTAGGTCATTTCTAACATATATGCTAACCCCACCATGAGCGTGATCCTTGCGAGTATCAGTACTACATTCAGACAAATCCATACCACGCAATACTAGGGCATTTCTAACATATATGCTAACCCCACCATGAGCGTGATCCTTGCGAGTATCAGTACTAAATTCAGACAAATCCATTACACGCACTTCTAGGTCATTTCTAACATATATGCTAACCCCACCATGAGCGTGATCCTTGCGAGTATCAGTACTAAATTCAGACAAATCCATACCACGCACTTCTAGGTCATTTCTAACATATATGCTAACCCCACCATGAGCGTGATCCTTGCGAGTATCAGTACTACATTCAGACAAATCCATACCACGCACTTCTAGGTCATTTCTAACATATATGCTAACCCTACCATGAGCGCGATTCTTGCGAGTATAAGAGCTTATAAGACTAAAATTTAAAAAACTATAAGAATAAACAGAGGCATAATTAGCGCAAGCCTCTGTCAGAAATATAAATTTTAAATTACCATATAAAGACAAATATTGAATTTCCATTTCGTTAATTTTATGATAATTTAAACTTTGTACATTAAGTAGTAGCAAATCCAGGATTAAAAATCAATTGTTTATAATCACCCCCTTGCGAAGGCGAATAAAATTATTAATACAAGCACCATACCAATAAGTTCTTCATGTCGACTGCCTTGATAGCGGGATACAACCTATAAACGTGCAACTCAACTAGCGTGGGCACGGATATAATTTGACTCTACTTGTTTTTCCCTATTATATTGTTGTGATTATTCGTACGTGTTTTTCTAGTAATAACGCCAATCTTCATTTGGTTGTCTGGATACTGAAACTTCAATGGGAACCGAATTAACAGTTTGTTTAACCACATCACTATAGCTTTTTGGGTCAACCACAGCACCCGAATTGCAAATAGTAGTACTGTTTGTTTCTTATCTATCAACATTATCTATCTTTAAACCCACTACAACATCCAGCATGTTTTCCTTCTGTAAGGGTTTAGGATAGGTAAGGGTAAAATAAATTAAATTACATTGAGTTTTATTTATGGACGTTCTTTAACTGCTGTGGTCCTTAGCGTCTAGTGGGCGTGAAAGACTAAGATTTTGCTCAGGGGCCTCTTTATCAGGTTTGAGTTTCTTTTACATGCCGTAAATCTGCGACATGGGACCACCGGCTTTACTTTCCTTCCGAAGGAAGCCATGCTATGGATTTTTACGCCCGTAAAAAAATCCATCGCCCCCCGACGGGCTTGAACTCGCGACTTTGCGAATTAGAGGCTAGCATGGTAACCACTACACCACGGAGGACGACTAGATAAGGATAAGTCAGCAATACAGTCTATTGTGGGGTTGGGTGATGAATACCATGGATTTATGTTTCTATGTGTGTTTACATCATGAAGGAACCGCTCCATGATAAGTCATCGCGATCGATTTTATAAGCCTGTTTTATGTTTGGTGTTATCTGCGAGTGTGTAGCATTCATTCGAGAGAATTTATGTGTCTGCTTCTAATTCATTGTATTGATATTTATATGTCACTATAATGCAATTGAGGCTCTTTTTAGACTATGGAATTAAACATGGTTATAGGCTATTACGACGTAGTGATATACCGTCAGGAGAACTTCAGGTGTTTCAAAGGCCTTTTTCGAACCAGAAGCAGGTATTTCAGGGTAAGATATGGAGAGATATGGAACACTATGAGAGATGCTAGGCTAGACAGGTTTGAAGGCTAGAATATGCGTTTATATACGAACATGTAAGGAAACAAGGAAAGATGCTAAGCCACACAGCGTTGAGAGGTAGAATATGCGTTTATATGGAAACAGATAGGGTAAACAATGAGAGATGCTAAGCTAGACAGGGTTGAATGATAGACTATGCATTTATATGGTGTGAGATAGGAAAAACGAAGGGAGATGCTAGGGAAGACAGGGATTGAAGGCATTTTGGGAAGGTTTTCCAGAAGGGCAGAATGGGTAGCAATTACCATATGTAGTTGAACATAGGTATTTTGAACACTAGTGTAGCTATAGATATTTCGGGATATCCTTCAAAGCCATTTTCGGGGGACACGTTTAGCTTATTTGCAGGTATTCTGAAACTATTTTGATGTAGTGGAATACGCATTTAGCATCCTCTTACAGGTTTTAGAACTCTTTTTTGGAAGATGCACCAGAGAATTTCAGCGGTTTTAAAGGCATTTTAACGGCTAGAATAGGAATTGTGAAGCAATTTGGCGTCCATTTATTGTCTTGTAGCCCCAGGTAAAGGTATTTATTAATACGGATGTTTGCGGTAATTTAATGGCTAATTTAGATATTATCACAATAATTTAGGGCACTTTCATAGTTAATACATCTATTAACACTGTGTTCAGAGTAATTTCATAGGTAATTAAGCTATTTTCAAGTGTATTTTAGCTAATATTATGAGTAAATCAGCTGTTAACATGTGTATTTAGCATAATTGCAGGATTTGGTGTATTTTTCACTCATTTTTAACATTTTATGAGCATTTTTTTCCAATGTTAAAACACCTTTTTACCTTTAGAGTCCACTTTTTCTAAATATTATAAACTTCTATATGTTAAGCAATTAATTCGTGAGGCAGACAGGTATATACTGTGTATTGGTTTACAGTTTTAGGATATACAGACATAGGCTAATCATATCGAATATCCTAACCTAACTAAACTAATGGAATTTTTATTTATGAACACTCTTTAACTACTATGGTCCTTAGCGTCCCATTCTATAATGGGTGTGAAAGACCGGAATGTTTGCTACCCTTTCCAGACTTGAGATTCTTTTACATGCAATTCTACAACACCAGACTGCTGGCTTTACTTCCCTTCCGAAGGAAGCCATGCTAGGAACCTTTACGCCGAAAAAATCCATCGCCCTCCAGCGGGTTTGAATCCGCGACCTCGGGAGCTAGAGACTAGCATGGTACTCCTACACCACGGAGTACGATATCTTAGCCTAACCTATCCCAGCCTTATCTTCTCTGAAACATTCTCTCTATCTATCCTGCCATCGTCTAACTTAACGAAAGCGTAATCAAACGTAACAGGACGTAACCACATGTAACAAAATGTAACCAAACATTACCAACCCGTTGCTAAGGACACCTATGCTAACCCATCCTTCATCAGTTAGACAATGACTAACCTAAGCTTTCTCAGACTACCGTATCTTTATGTATTCCATCCAGTCATTATCTATCCTAATCTGATACCATCTTAACCTGATGCCAAGCATTGTAACCTAATCTAGATTATCCCTTATCATTTGTCCTACAATCCAGTCCTAAGCTAGCTCTGAATACCCTAACCTAGCGAAAATAGTATCAGCAGACTTCACATCCAACCTGCTATCACCTAATCTAGCTTGAATGCGTGCACGTAAACCTAGCCCAATCTTAGTCAACAGTCCTCTCATCACCCATTCAACTGGTCATAAACAAAAAGCTATAAGCTCGACCACTCGCTAATTATCTAAGGTACCCTATCAGAACCTCATCCAGGTTAGCCTAAACTGACTTTACCCAAGCTATCCTATTTTGTCATCGCCCGCCCTAGCGTAACCTAGAAGCTTGCCTAAACTGACTTTACACAAGCCATTCTATGTTGCCATTTCCCTTTCTAGTGTAACCTAGAACCCTCTTATCGGCTGAATGGATAACCTATCATAGCCTTGTTGGATCCATACACCACACAAATGTTTCCTTAAATCAAGAACCTTGAATGCTTTTACAGGAATTCAACACCCTCTGCGACCATATTTCTCATGTCCACACTCATATTCCCATGTCTTATAACCATTCTATTATCAGATATTTCAAGAACGTTGAAACCCATTAAAAATATTTCTTTGCTACTCTTAGCAGCCCACTATATTGTACAGTGTTCATGTATTTCTTTGTAATAAACGTGTGCCCTTCTATACACATAACAGGACATGTATCAGCATCTAAACAATGACCACCACCTCTGTCATCACTACCACCATTTCCAAAAAACAATCATCACAATAACCATCACCATCACGCCTATCACCACCATCATAAACACCCCGCCTTCAATTACAACATAACCTTATACTATCACCGCCACCATGTCTCCATTAACAGCATAACTCTATACTGGCACCACCGCCATCATTTGCAAAATCATCAACTTTATAACCAGCACCATGACCCTATCGCTACCATCACAAGCACCACTACTCCCAATTACGCTATAACCTTATATTGGCGCCACCGGCATATGCCTCCATTAACACCCTAAGTCTACACTTTTGCCACCGCCACCACATTACTCCACTAACACCATAACTAGTTATCCCGCAATTCCCACCATCACCATTATCACCATTACCCCTACACACCTATTTGTATCATAACTCCGCACTTTCACCACCACTATTACTTCCAAAACCACCAATGCTATAACCATCACCCTATCACCACCATCACCACTACTTCCAATTACACCATAACGTTATATTGCCACCACCGTCAATGGCCTCCATTAACACCATAACTCTACACTGTCGCCCCGCCAACACATAACTCCATTAACTTCATAACTCCATAATTCCGCAACTCCCACAATCACCACTGCTACATTAATAAAAATGCAACCCCCATTAGATAGAGCCTCTCATATACGAAGCTATAAACAGAGCTAGATACCTATAAGTTCGACTGCCTGTTTCAATTAATATTTTGTATGTTTCTGTGTGTATACATGTCTATGTGTTCTAGTGTGAGAGTAGGTCTCTTCGCTCATGGCGTGTGTTCGGAGGTGTATATGTGTATGTATGTCTCTGGATCTGCTTGTGCGTGAGTGTTCTTGTGTGTTTCTGTGTGTGTATGCATGTGCGTGGATGAGTCCGTATGCATGTGTGTGTGTTCGGGTATGTCCATAGGTCTTCGTGCATGCCCGTGTGTTTGCTCAGGTGTTTGGAGGTGTGTATGTATGTATGTATGCATGTAGTATGTATGTGTGTATTTACGTGTGAGTATAAGTCCTGATGCATGTGTATCTTTGTGTGTATGTGTATTTGTGTCTCGGCATACCTAACTGTCTCTATGTATATTTGCGTGAGTGTTTTTGTGTATTTCTGGGCGTAGATGAGTCGGTATGCATGGTGTGTGTACTTGTCTGTGTGTGTATAGATAAAGAAAAAAGAAAGAAGAAAGATAACAGACTCGAACCTGCACCTCGGGATACCTAAGATTATTGTGATTTACCTCACGCGTCAAGTATCACAGTTCTTTAGCAATTTAACATTTAGCCTTACCGCTTCGTGAGTCGAACAACTATTTATTCAGAAGAATTTAATTAATGATATAAAATTAAATGCATTTGTTCCACGCGTCTAAGCGGCCTTTCTCAGGAGTATTTATACATCAAAGTTTGGCCATACCGGGAGTTGAAGTGGGGGTCCTCGAG
Organism: Deroplatys truncata; assembly: GCA_030765065.1. Lineage (NCBI taxonomy): Eukaryota > Metazoa > Arthropoda > Insecta > Mantodea > Mantidae > Deroplatys > Deroplatys truncata. The sequence continues at coordinate 1,809,052 of CM060980.1, forward strand.
ATTCCTCCGTGTAAGTAAACAATAATCCCAGCCGATATGTACCATTGTTATTGCTAAAAGCAGATATATCAGTAAGGGTGAATGAAGATTTCTTCTTCCTGGCAACTTGTCTGAAAATGATAATTTTAAGCTCACCTCAATTCTTGAAGGAAATAATGCTTTTCCTTTATTCTACAGGTGATTTTCTAGCAAATCACCGTTTTTTAACTCTTTTCGGTTTGTGGCATTATAGCTTAAGTTTTAAGTATGTAAATCTATTTGTTTCAGTAAAGCTAGTTTTTATGTTATTCAGTCTGTTTTATAGCAAATTTCAGGGTTTCAACAAACATTTCGGAGTTTAGTTAATTATTGTTGGTTATCCTGTTAATGAAGTGTTTTCATTTATTAGCTGCTTTAATAATTATGAGTCAGTAATAAAATACATTCCAATAAATTTCTATGAATTAAAATCAATTTGCATTTCAAAGGAGTTCAGAATATTAATTGTCGCACTACAACTATGACTGGAAACCGTATTTTATGTCTACTTCTCAATTTTTGGTTGATAAGACGTCTTTCTTCTGCGTTATATTTGAGCGGAAATGTAGCGCGATTTTAACAATATCTTCATCTTAAATCAATTTTATCCTCCTAAACACTGAATATTCGCCTCGCGCTTTATTTCAGTATGAAATTCATCTTCCAGTGCTGCAATGTCTTTAAGAATATATTTTGTGAGCTATTCTTGAAACATTGCATGAAGTGTTCAATTATTTTTTTAAGGCCTGAATCGCCTCTCTGTAGGAAACGTTAAGTTGCAGTCTTCACAGTGTTCCAGTTAGCCGTTTGTAAAAGTGATTCATCGTGTGTATGCGGAAATGTGTAATTATGCATGCACTCATCCTCTAGCGAGAGAACAGCCTTAATCATTTACGCTAGGAAGAAACATTTTTTTTCTACATAAAGGAATAGTTGTCAGTATACGTATGTTGCCATGTGACCTCTATGGTTAGCTGCGTGAATTAAGAGAAGGAAGAGTGTCTTTTAAACAAGACAGATCAGTGAGGGTGACTTCTGAAGAGGCGGAAATGGTTCCTTAACTTGAATTACTCTCGCTATGCCTATGTCTGGGAAAGGTGAATCGATTCTTTTTAAATTTTAAATATTCGGATGTGTATGTAGAATTTTATTCGTGTATTTTAAAGTGTGTATATGACTGTATGTGTGCATGTGCATGTGTGTGTACAGAAGATTCCAAATGTTTTCCGGTCGACCAGGGGTTGTAGAGGAATACGGAATGGTTTCTCGACTAGTCATGCCTGGCTATAGCCGACAGTAAGTGCCGGTAGCGTCTCAAAGGTCACACTTCGGTGTATGCTCGTATAATTCAGCGGCCTGGCTCTAAGAGGAAAGAAGACGAAACCAAATACTTTTCTCTTTACTAGATTTATCCAAGCAAAATAAATTAACATTTTATTTAGATAATATGTTGTTTAAAAATCAAATATTGCACTGTTTATGCAGGTGCTTCTGAAGTTTAAGATGCACTATTCAGTAATTTTGTTCAGAAACAAGATGCACATAATGTGTATGTTGTTTTTAATGTTTGTTGCTAATAATAATAATAATAATAATAATAATCGTTTCTTAATTACCACCAATATACTATTCTATGCGGACTTCGAAACAGATTATATTTATTATCTTGAATACAAGTTTGTGTTTTTCTTTTTAATTTTCATAGAGATTGATCACAGTCTTTAGCACTAAGTGTGTAGTTTCATACAGTTGGCACATTTAGTTCTGATAATATTCAAGTAACGTTTTAGAAATACGGAAGCAAAAGTCATATTAATGTCAAACTGTTGGATCAGTTTGAGCACAATTAGGTGAAACATTCAACTTTCTTCAAAATGAGATATATTTTGTGTTTGCTACTGAAAAACGAATATAGATTGTTTTATTTGAAACACAATTCCCCTTACATACACTCACAAGACAAAGGAGGAAAAACCGCACCAAAAGTATAGTGGACATAGAGTAAAAACAGTTATTGTAGAAAATCCTAGTAGATACGAGCAAACAACGTTTAGCGCCAAATATGCAATTTATATATAGCTGTTCTATTCGGTTTGTATTAGATATAATCCAAATTTTCGAAATAGTGACCCGAAACAGTTAATGCAGAACGGTTGATGTGCTGTTGTTGAAAATCAAATTGTTTCAAAAGTAAACTTGCTTTCAAATTACAAATCTGAAGAAAGAAAAAAAAATTAGATACTTTGTATTATGATTCACGTTCTGAATTCTTAAACTGCTTCTCTTCCCTGGACTAGAATGGGATGTGTAACGAAGGGGACTCGACCCCGATCCAGTGAATGAGGATATTGTGCTTGTGCCCCCCGAGGGGCGTTCCCGGGAGGGAGGGAAGGAGGGAGGACGAGGCGAGAGACAGCGAGACACCAGGGGCCGGAACCAGGAATGATGGCACAGCAATGACAGGTCCCTAAAGTTTCCAGATTGAGACGCCCCGACAATCGGGCAAGCAAACTGGATACCACACCTCCCAAAGAGGGTCCAACGGTCCCAAGAGGCAATCCGTATACCCCGGCAACCAGCTGTAGCCCGAGAGACGGATCCTTTCTTCCTGCCACGCCGCATGGAACACCATCGCCGACATTTACAGACCTAACGGGGTTAAGGATGAATGTAATGATATTCAGGGGCTGAGAGAAACCACATCAGCATTCGCCTCATGACCCGGGAAAACTTCCGAAAAAATCCGGTGGGTCAGAGCGGGTAATCGCTGGGTAGCGAACTAGGGATCTCCTGAATGCGAGTCGCACGAGTTACCTCGGCGCCACCTGGACGGATCGGTGGTTCAAATCTCGGCTATGACATTGAATTTTTCAATCTGATTCTATCTTTCCAACCTTGTCCTACACACGGCTTGAGTGAGAGTCTTCTTGTTAGTTGAAATGAACTGCCATCACAAACTTCGTTGTAAGTATAAGAAGAATGCAGTAGCTCAAACGATAGTCAGATTTTTATGTGGTGTCTTTGAAACTCCACGCTCTTTGCATTACCACGAGAACAAACTAACGTGTTGCATTCACATAACTTTCTCTTTTCAACATTCTACAAATTCTTTTCACTAAATCTTATTTTTCTGTCTACTTCTTATAATCCAGATAAACTTGCAATTCACATTTAGCCCATCTCTGTGGTGTGGGGGTCTACCTCACATTCAAGAGGTCCCAAGTTCGAATCTGTTAGAGTGAGTTACCTGGATAAAGTTTTTTCCAGGGTTTCCTCTTACCCTGAGAAGATGAATGTCAGATAACTGTAAGCTCTAGGAACCTCGGTCCCATTTAAGCATTATTTTAACTATTCATTCACCATCCGTAATGGCCTACCCGGTTAATGGACTGTAACTAAATACCAAAAGAAAAAGTTCACATTTACACGTTTCGTTGTAGTATATGTAGATAAAGCCATAATCACATGTTCAAAAAGCATGTCACTACGTGATGCTTTGAAACTTCATGCTGTTTGTATGACCGCGACAAAAACAAAACGAATAGCGACTTCTCAGTTACAAAAAGTATTCAAATCAATACACAAAATATCTGGGAAATAGTTAATCTCATAAAATATATGTAAGAACAAACTGCGTGCTTTAACGTGGTATGCATTTTTTGTAGCAAAACTTTGTCCATCTTTTACAATTAACCAATTATACAAAAGTCATTCAGAATGAATAAGACTTGAGAGGTTCTTCTCAGCAAATTCAAAATATATGTTTAGTTTTTCATGAAAATATCTTAAATAGAGAGTATTTTAATAAAACTCGTTAGAGCCATTTTTGAGAAAATAACAAATTTCGTAAATTTTTCCATTTAAAGGGTTGTACGGGATGGGGGAGGTTTTCTTGAAAATCTTTGTGTCATGTCTTTGAAAGATTGAACTTAAATATCAAGTTTGGTATTTAACCGACTTTTTGTTTTGGAGTAATGTTGTTCACAGACACAAAAACATATGGAGCTTTTGCTATAAAGTATGTGTTGCATTCTCATGACTTTTTCTACTCACTCTTCTACAAACTATTCTTACAAAGGTTATTCTTGCATCTATTTCATGTTAATACCGATAAACCTTCATCACTTATTTTCACATTTCGTTGTAGTAATAACCAGTACATATTAAACTAAAGCGATAGCCAAATCCCTCAAAGCTGATCGCTACGTGATAGCTTGGATTGGTTGGCTACGGAAGGGACTCGGCGCTGATCCACATAGTGGATATTTTGCCTACGCCCCGCCCCATAAGGAGACGTCTTCGGGAAGAAGGATGAGGCGAAAGGAGACACCGGGCGGCCGAAACCACGATTGACGGCATAGGAATGGCACGGTCCCTAAGTTTTCAGATAGAGACTCCCCGTCAGACGGATAGGCAGACCGGAGAACCCAGTCCGCACAGAGGGGTCCAACGCCCCTCAAGGAGGTTAGGATACCCCCGACATCCAGCCGAAGGCCGAGGGACGGAGACAGTCACAAGGAGCAGCCTTTCCCCTGCCACACTACACCGAAACACCATCGCCGACACTTTCAAGCCTGAAAGAAACCAGCGAATGAAAGATGAAGGGAAATGAGAATGGAGATGAGATGGAGAAATGGAGAAACAGGAAATTCGGGGATGTGAGAATTCTTCCCAGCGTTCGCCTGGCGACCGGGGAAAAAGACCGACAAAAAAATCATGGGTCAGGAAGGTCGGCCACAGTAATTCAACCCGCAACCTCTCCAATGCGAGCCACAGGCTTTGAAATTCTGTTCTCTTTGTATGAACACGGGAAAGAAAGAAAGAAAGAAAGAAAACAATAGCTATTTGCAATTGAGGGAAGTATAGCGTATTTGGAAATTCAAACTCATAACAAAGAATATTTCAGAAAAGTTAAAATATAAAAATGTTATTTGATATAAATGTTGCGCTGTAAGATTTGTTTCTCAGGTTTAGTAATTATCAGCAGTCATTCACAATAAAGATGAATTTACAGACTTCCTAGAAAATTTAAGATATACATTTTATTTATCATGAAAATAATTTAAACATATGTATTTTAATCAAAATCCTAAGAGCTATTTTTGAAAGAATGAAAAATTTCAAATGTTAAAGGCAGTTTGGAGCGGGGTATTCCTGGCAGAAGCTGAACTTAAACATATGTTGTGCGCGCTCACACACTTGCACTTTTTACTAAAAATAAATTCATTGGATTCAGGGAGTCACAATGACATGGAATTTTTGGATGGCACACAAGACTTTTTCTACTCACTATAGCTACATAAAAGAGATAGTAAAAATGTTTACTTTGGATTCAGGTGGTCTCAAAGCGGATATTTCCGGTGAATCTCCTTATTCAGTTTTTGGTTGGAATACAATACTTGCTCTATTCGCTGTATTTACTTTGTAGAGGAATAAACATGTTTTCTTTGGATTCAGTGAGTCTCAAAACGAGTATTTCCTGAATCTCGTTATTCAATTTTTGTGTGGAATACAATACTTTCTTACGTCCTGTAGCTGCGCGGTAGAGAAGTTAAAATGCTTTCTTCGTATTCAGAGGGTTTCTTAACGCGTATTCTGGTAAATCTCGTTATTGAATTTTTGGGTGGAATACAATACTTTCCCTACTTATTATAGGTAAGTAGTAGATAGAGAGTAAAAAGAAGAGTTGTGGTATAGATAAACGGCGGTTTGTTGTTACGGCATTTGCATATAACCAAATAGGGAAAAGTGTAACTAAGACTGTAACTTGAAGTAATTTCTGGCCTGAATTGTTGTCACAATTAAGGTAAACTGCACGGGAAAGCCATACTTTATAAGGACGTTATGATAAATAAAGAACATATGTTAGTTGATAATGGGCAGAGAAAGCATTGGATATTGAAAACCAAACCATTTTGTTTTAACACTTGTTTATTATACAATAATATGATGCCTCTAATTCTTAAAAATTAGCTCGTATACTGCTTATGACGCCCTTATGTAATGCTATTGCTGCTTTCATTTCACAGTTATTACTTTTTTACAGCTAAGTCTAAGGGAAATATGTTGGAGTGATAGTTTCTTTAGCACTATTACATTCCCTAACCTTGTAGAGAAGGTATATAACCTCTCGATAAGACACCCCGCTTACCCCTCTACAGGTGGAACGGAAAATATTTGAAGCCGTCTGTACATGTGTATGTGATTAGTGCTATCCTTTTCGTTATCCTTTTTATTTCTTTTGGACAGTATAAGGAAATCATATGTAAACATGTTCTTCAAGCAAAAATTCTCATTTCTTTTCCATGATGTGTGTAAGCATCGGTATGCATTGTTTTTGGACGTCTTTGCGTAGAAATCATTAGTATCATTGGTTCTCAAGGGATGGTGGCACACGTTTCATCCTTAAAATAATAATCTCCCCCACCGGAAGCCATTGTGTTGGAATGCGAAGTGTATATAGGTCTCCTTTGCTCTAAAGGACATCACGTAACATGAAAGTGTAGCTAAGAATGCTCCTTTCCACCAAAGGTCTCAGGACCATGAATCTGTTTTAGAATGTCCAGTGCATATAGGTACCCGTTGCTCTAAATATCAATATGTGACTGAAAGTGACGCTAAGAATCCTCCCCACTCCACCAAAGATCTCGTGGTCTTGAATCTGGTTTAGAATTCCCAGTGTATATAGGACCTCTTTGCACTAAAAGTCAGCACGTGGCGGGAAATGTCCATTAAAATACCCACTAAACCGAAACAAGACCCCATTCCACCCCAAAATATCCTGCAAACACACTGTTCTGGAAGGGTTGAGTCAAACCGGATACTAGTATTATCCCCTCTCCTCAATACTATCTCCACACTCCAACAGTGACCTTGAATCTGTTTTGAATGCCCATCCCCCCTACCGTTGCGTCCCCCTCATAACGTGCTCACTTCTTAGGAAAGGAGAAACAATGTTGCGATGTACGCAATTTATGCCAATCTTTATTATGCTATCTATAATTTTTTACTTTGTTACAATAACTAAAAACGAAACGTCGGATACATATACCGAAGGTTTTCAAACCCCCACTGCAAACTACAGTTTGCATTGAAAATTTTTGGATTATTTTTAATTTCCTCAAAAGTGACTATAACGATTTTGAATAAAACACCATACCTAAGACAAAATAAGTGAGCTTCAGCCAGAGAGAAGGTTCGATTCTGAAAATATCGGAAGCATTCGCTGACGATGCGTTCACAATACGCGGTTTAATACCGCCCTGCGTTCGTTTCAAAGCTATGCGATAAGTAGAAAGCTACCTTTCACTTTGGTCCTGAGTGGTTTAGCCTAGCGGTGAAACGCATTTGTGTTATAGTAGGAACAATCCGGGTTCGAATCTTTAGTGTATGTCTTTTTTATTATTTAAATTTTAATTTGTTAATATATGGCAATAGCGTATGTTTTTCATGGATAAGATATCCATTAATTTTAAGACGTTCATGCATAAACACACAAACAAATTACTTTTCGTTTTCAAAATAAATGCCACATTAATATGAGTTCTAAAGTGAAAAACTAAACCAAGTATTTAATTTACTGAATATGGATGTGCAAGCCCATTCTTCAGTTAGTAATAGCGCCTTGGAGTTGTGCATATGCTAGCAGCCATACTGAGTTTTGTCTTGGCTGCAAGGAGGTCTCTTATTACGTTAGTGAACCTTGCTGTGTTTCAGGCAAGGATTGTTCGTCGGCAAGTCGGTTAGGGTCCATTCCTCAGCTCTGGAAGAGGCAGACAGCAATCCCTTCCAGTATAAGTCTACAATTAGAAGTAATTCTAATTTCTCTGGTCAGAGGATAACGTCACGACACAAAATACGCGGAACTAATGGATCGTCAAGGTCGTGTATCTGTGTCATTTGCGTTTGAGTGTCACGAGATAATCTAGATGGCAGCTTGATGGCACATTAAATAGCCACCAGTATAAAGACACCTCGAAAACATCATGGTTACTTCTGCAAGGACTAGATATCCCGAGGAAATGATTGAACTCTAGCAAAGTAACCACCTGGCCACACAAGTCAGCAGGTTTTAAACTGGTTCTCGCAAACGCAAGATATCACAGTGATCGATTGGCCTCCTTGCTCACAAGATTTGAATCCTATTGGAAATGTGTGGGCATAGTTGAAGAAAGTTAAATTGACCTGTAAGATAACGCAAAGCCAAAGAGATTTTGTGGGATCAAATACAGGATCCTTGGGAGGAAGTATCCTCTCATGAAAATTTGACTGGGCATTTGATATCATCCATGCCCCGAAAATGAGGGTAATAATAGAAGCAGAGGTTTTACACACCCGGTATTAAGTTAATTTCTATTCTTATTTGACTTTTCGTTTAAGAATATAATATTTACTTATTTCATATTGCGTTTGAAAACGAAAAAGAAAACGTTTCAGTATTTATGTGTGAGCATAAATGCCTTGAAATCAAATAAGCCTTAGCAGTTGGGAATTATAATATGCGCAATAAACATTGTGTTTTCTGCAAAAACAATATATCCGGGATACGAACCTCAACAGAGCTCATTGCTACGTACCGCTCGGCTGTCAGTAGCTGCGACTCAAATATGAAAGGTGACGCGTCCCGACACTGCTGTGGACCGATTGCGGAAAGGAGTTGTACTAGGACAAATATGCGCTTGGGAGTCGGCACTGTTTTCTTTGTTTGTTTTTTGGTCTTAAGGTATTTACATAACAAGTATAATGTATATCTTGAATTTTCTGGGAACAGTCAGTGAAGTCCTTTTCATTCGACATGGATTTTGTATAATTTTATATATCGGTTGAACCATAAGAAATAGGTAAAAACTTACTACAAATATATGTAGATCTCATTACAACATAATTTATCTCAAGTATATTTATGTGGCATCAGCCATTTCTAGATATCCATTATTATTGAATTGAAATTTTCGCTGCTTTGTATTTTTTAAAGTGCTGCCGCTATTCTTGTGTTTCTGTCTATATCATGGAAATAATTTAGAATCTCAAGTCCAGCACACAGCGACAACTTTTTTAATTATCAATACAGATAATTTTATTAAGTATTAATGTACAATACAGTTTTTATCATGATGAATACAGTCGCTTAATTATGCAAAGTTACAATTTTTGAAGTAACAGCTGAATGGTGGTCCCCAAGCGTATGGACAAAGCAGGCATTGTCAGTTTCGTAACAATGAGGTTGGTGTTCTCTAATGGCGAGGGGTAGAAGTTGGGCTGGAACACTGTTAAGCAGATTGTTTGGTACGTGTTCTAATTGTGGTAAAGGCGTGTATAACAGGAATGTAATGTTTATTGCACAGTGGGTACGTTTATATCTGTGCAGATTGTTACTGCGTACGCACCACGGCGCTATAAGTCCACGTTTCCGAATCTGTATACTTTGAACACTTTTTATTTGAGAATTAGACGCAGATTGCACAACCATAAATCATCAGGTTAGTATATTGTATCTTTCAGGCGAAGTGGCAAAGAAGAAAATCCTTTGATGGGGTGTTTTTTTTACTTTATTCGGTCTGGTACAGGGTCTTCGAATTGAATGATTTATGCGCAATCTCCGGTTTAGCTTGGTGTCCAAAGTAATTCCAGGTATATAACTGAAAGTTTTCTGCACTCTGCAGTGTGACATATTGATATTGAGTATTCTTTTTGTAGGCGAAATCTGCAGCATACGATCTTTCGGGATTCATTGCTACTTTCCACTTGCTGCATCATTCATCCACTGCAGTTAGAAACTGGTGCAGCTTTGTAGCTGGGTAAAATAAATATTTCCACAACAAATGACTGCAAACTTTGGAATCGTTAGGCTGTCGTGTTTAGGAAATTCTGAGACAAAAATTAGGCAAAGAAACGGTACAATACTTTCTTGTGGAACACCTGAGTTTAAGCTCCATGTGTTTCACTGTAAATGACTCTTGACCATGGCTTTATTTTAAATAAGATGCCTTAATGCCAAACTTGGTCGAGAGTTTTTTCTGCACCAAAAAAAAAATGTTGTGACACGCCACGGCGTCTTCACTAAGTGTGACGGTTCACTCCCTAACCGGGGTGACGAGAAGGAATGAGTAAGACAGTAGTTCAAGGGTGTTATTGAGAGGGTTATAGTTTGCGGGTAGTTGGGAGGGTGGTGCACATTGACACTTACAGGCTGTAATTCTGGCTTCAGATAGTCTTTAAGTTTTCTAATAACTAACTAAAGCTACATTACAAAGAGAGAGCACGCCAGACAGCTTTTGGGTTATCTGATAGTCGACGTTGGTCAGGTGAGCCAGCTCGCGTTGTCCCGGAGACCAGAGCAAAGTTACAAGTTAACAGAATAAGTCCGGCTTGCACTTGACAGAGCAGATCCCATCGCCCAAAAAAACAAAAAAATAATAAGCGTCACTTTAAATAGTGTAACCCGCGCTGACAGCGTGATAACCTCGGCGCTTACCTCAGCATAGTCAACTTGATTTTCATAATCTCTCCACGTGTCGAACTCTCCATGAACATGAGCTGATCATTCCCCTAAAAATCACACGATATTCCCTAGCTTATATAAAAATCCGAAAAATGACTCGCAAGCATTCTAAAGCCTATTTCTTGCATTCATTTAAACAAATTTTCCCTGAATAACTCAAAACTTATAAAATTATACATTTCGTAATGTCACAAAAATAGAAGGATCACAATGTCCACCACTTGATGTAGCTGTTGCAAGTACGAGTGTGAAGGTCTAAAATCGAACCCCGTACCGGGTTTATGGTAGCCAAGTAGATCCAGAAGTTGTGGAAGTAGCACACGTCCAAATATCTTGGAAAAGAGAGGAAGAGCACCAATTGGACGGTAGTTTGTGGAATCATTTCCTGTTTTTCTTTTTAGGCTTTGGAACCATTACAATAATGACATACTTCCAACTCCTTGGAAAATAAGTTAATTCTGTAATTGTGTTATATATTGTCGCAGTAATCTGTTCGTGTTATCTTATTTGCTGAGCGCCTGTTATTGTTTTACTATTTTGAATTTTGGGTTCTTTGTCCTCCGGCTAGCTATTATTACTCAGTCGAGCAAATATCTCCTGAACAAGGTGTGTAAACGGAAAGGAGTTGTTACTAAAAGATAACACTGATAAAAGAATTTGTTTTTACACTTTTATTGCCGTCACACTTAATTAATTTCACATATTCAATCTTGATACACGCCTGACTGAAACTGTTATATTTTCGAATGTAACTACAATCACTTATTTGCCGCGCACTATTAATTCGCGTATTTCACATTTTGTAACTAACTTTACGACGCGAGAGATTCTGTAGAATTGCGTAATGTGTACTTCGTGAATGCTTCCTTAGAACTGCCTGACGTGTAACTCGCGAGAGAGATTTCTTAGAACTGCGCGACGTTTACCTTGTGAATGATTCTGTAGAACTGCGCGTTACTTGCCTTTGGCTTAAGAATTTATACTCCCTCACCCCGATATGCCTAAACATTATAATAGAGCTGCTATTGGTTAATAAATCGCGCCAACATTAGCGTCTGTTTTATAAGCCAATCAAAATTACAAACACATATGCTCTAGGGAAGATATTCCCTCCATTTCTAAAGAAAGGCACGCTACTCTGACGTCATTTGTTTGTCTCTTCTAGGGTAAGTTGTCACCCTATCGTTTCATTGTTACCCGCTCCTATTGCCAGTTTCAGTGAGGCGTGTAAATGTATTTCCTAACAATGCGTATAGCTAACAAACATCTAAAATCATTGTCATACAATAATGTTAATTTACACTACAATCACTCTGGCATTCACAGTGTTGTGATATAAAATACTGCCTCAATATCTGTATAAAAATGCTTTCATCTTCTTATGAAATGCTATAAGCGGCGGTTGCACTGTTTGGTCATGACTTGGTGCCTTTTTAGTTGTTATACGTGTTTGTTAATTACCTGAGCTGGTTTAAAGTAAGTAGAGAAATGTGAAGGTTGCAATGGTGTTACGAATTTCTCAGTGACTTTTATTCCAAACTCAGGATTGGTATTTTGTTGTTATTTTGAAACTGTTCGACTAACACACCGGAGCAAACACTTTTTCTTCTGAGGTGCATTTCCAGGAGTTTCCTACCTTCAATAGTGGTATTTTATCAATGGCTTAGGTCAAGGTTGGCGAAAACGACTTCCTTCCGCGAGTCACCAAATATGCAACACGCACTGCATCACTCAGTAGCATGTGAAAAACAAAGGGACTGTTGTAGAGAGGGAACGGCGCCTACGAGTAAAAATAACTCGCGAGTTACGTTTTCGCCACCTCTGGTTTAGGTAATGAATTTGGTTTTCACGGCGAGCCATTTGCAGGACTTTATAAGAAAGATATTTAGTGATGCAGCCTTTGCGGAGTTTGAAATTCCTGCATTTCTCGTACAAGTGTTTTCTACTGGCTGAGTTAGCTGCAAAGTGTGCATAGCTTGCTAACAACTGCATCTTGGGTTGTTTTCAAAGGAAAATTTGCTATTCATGCATTAAGAATGTTTCGGTGGTAGGTGCGCTGTTCATTAGCTGCTAATTTGTTTAGGTATACCGTAATCATAATGAACTCATGGTTTTGTGCATATGTTATGAATAGTTTCTCCAGTGAAAAAATCCAGTACCTCAGGTATATGATCTCCATCGGCGCGGAAATATGTAAACTCTACAGGATATAATCATTCCAAAGGAAACTACAGTAGGAACGATCGTTCTGTGCTGGTGAAGGCTCGATACGCACGAGTTATCTGTACAGTGAGCGAGCCCCCAGTTCTCGGGCATGCGCAGTAAGTGCCATCGCTTCAGTCTAGCGGCAGCAGTAGTTCGAGTAACATCTCTCTTGTCAGCCGTCTGTTGATGCTACCTTGAACGTTGTGTTTATAAATTAGTCACTATATGTTTCTGTAGGGGCGTCATTTCAGTTTCTGCCTTGGGGGGCCAAGATTGCTTGGAGCAGTTTCACAAATGTTCAAGTGGATTGTAACGATATATATATATAATGTTTTATTTCTTAAATGTGAAATATTGCTATTAATAGTACAATTGTAATGTTTCATTTGGTACAGCAATAATGTTGCTCGTAACTTAGAGAAGGGGGCCAATTGACCCCCTGCCCCCCCTAAATGACACCCCTGTGTTTCTGTAATTAAACTTGGATTGAATATAGTTATTGTGTATTGTGGTGTGTTTATTAAAGGTTCTTGGCTTCTGCGACGTTTTATGTAAAAATAACAAAGGTGAATATAACACAAAATGATGGGGATAAATACAAAGAAATCGCTAATGGAAAAACTAATTCTTACCTTGCCTCTCAGATATGTCTTGGTGATGCATAACGCACCGTACCATAGTGTGCAGTTGGCAAAGGCCCCATCGCCTCATACCAAAATACGATGCAGAACTTGCCCCATTCTATGAAAGGGTGCTAAATTTGGAGCTTTACAACCTAAGTAAGGACCAAAACCTATTCCGAAAATTTACGTTGATAGTTTGTAGGCCATGCACACAATGTTCTCAGATTACCGCCCTAGTCTTCGGGGCTTACTCGAGTAGAACTCATCTGGGCTGATATAAAGCAATGGGTAGCTTGATAGAACACCCTTTTAAACTACATGATGTTATTGATTAAGCTTAGCTAACAACATGTTGAGGACATTAGCGTAGAAAAGTGGGAAAATGTCTCTCAACACATTAAGTAGGAACACAAATACATTGAAGAACAACTATCATGATATTCCTTTTAAATCAGGCATTTTACTCTATTATTTAAAATAAGTTTAGAGTTATTGGTTTAATACTAATCTTTCATGGGATAATTACCCATAGATGCGAGATTGAATGAAATGATATTCCTTTTAAATCAGGCATTTTACTCTATTATTTAAAATAAGTTTAGAGTTATTGTTTGAAAATGTCAGAAGCTTTTGTAATTCAGGTTAGGAAATATAGTGACAGCGAACGAGAAGAAGACTGAAGATGATGAAAGGGAAAGTCTTGCAGAAGAAAACGACGGTGGTGATATGTCTGGTGTAGAGTGTTTATCACACTAATAAAGCCCCTGCTAGTTTACGACAATGCATTTACGTGACAAGGTTTGTGTATAATGTATAAATATAAAAGAATGATAGAGCAATCTGATAATAGTGAGAATAAACCAGTCAATGTAATGGTGTGGTGTTGTATGTTTATGTCGTATCAGCAAAGTCCCACGTCTTCCAGCAGGCAGACAGAGAGAGAGAGAGCTGTCTGGCGTTAGGCATAGACTCTCTTCAGTGCGCGAGGAAACAAGGTCACCGGCACAGAACCATCGTTCCTACTGCATGTCGCTGTGTCTAGCAGTCCCCTAGTATTAGCTAGTTTTGAGTCCCATCTACAGTAGGGACTGTGCCGGTGACCTACTTTCCTAGCGCACTGAAGAGAGTCTATGCCGAACGCCAGGCAGCTGTCTGTTTGCTGGAGGACGTGGCACTTCGCTAATGTCCACATGTTGTTAGCTAAGCTTCATAAATAACATCATTTAATTTAAAAGGGTGTTCTATCAAGCTACCCATTGCTTTATATCAGCCCAGATGAGTTCTACTCGAGTAAGCCCCGATGAATAGGGCGGTAATCGAAGAACATAGTGTACATGGCCTACAAACTATTAACGTAAACTTTCGGAACAGGCTTTGACCCTTACTTAGGTTGTAAAGCTCCAAACTTCGCATCCTTTAGTGGAATGGGTCAAGTTCAGCATATTATTTTGGTATGAGACGTTGGGGCCTTTTCCAACTGCACACTATGGTACGGTGCCCTTTCAATCACCAAAACAGATCTTGGAGGAAAGTTAGGAATTAGGTTTTCCATTAGTCATTTTTACTTTCCCTACTACGTATAGTAAGTAGGGAAAGTTGTAATCCACCCAAAAATTCGATACCGAGATTTCACCGGAAATATATATTTTGAGACCCCCTGAATCCACAAAAATCCTTTTTAGAAACATGTCCGTGTGTGTGTCTGTATGTGTGTCTATGTGTGTGTCTCTGAACAGCATAACTCAGAAACCAACAGTCGGATAAACACCAAACTTGGTATTTAGGTTCAGTATCTTCTAGAGGTGCGACATGAAGGTTTTAAACAAAATCCCCCCACCCCAGATTACCCTTTACATGGAACATTTTTCGAAAATTTTAATTTTCTCAAAAATGGCTCTAACGATTTTGATTAAAATATCATATGTTTAAGATATTTTTATGACAAATGAAATGTATATCTGGAATTTTCTGGGAATGTCTCCAAAATTATTCTTCATTGTGAACGACTTTTGCATAACTGGTAAACCATAAGATAGACACAATTTTACAACACAAAAAATGTAGATCGCGTTAAAATACACAATTTATGTCATATACATTTATTGTTGTTGAGTGCACCATTTTGGAGATATTGCTTGTTATTCCCTTAAATGTTTCAATACTTATTTTCTCAAATGGGAATTCGTTATTCATTTTTAATTTCTCTGCTAGGTATAGTAAGTAGGGGAAGTATTGTATTCCACCCAAAAATTCGATACCGAGATTTCACCGGAAATACATGTTTTGAGACCCCTGAATCCAAAAAAAAGCATTTTTGGAAACATGTCGGTGTGTGTGTCTCTGTGTGTCTGTGAACAGCATAACTCAGAAACGAACAGTTGGATAAACACCAAACTTGCTACTCACGTTCAGTATCTTCCAGAGATGCGACACGAAGGTTTTCAAGAAAATCCGCCCACCCCAGATTACCCTTTACATGGAAGATTTTTAGAAAATTTTAATTTTCTCAAAAATGGCTCTAACGAGTTTGATTAAATTATCATATGTTTAAGATATTTTCATGACAAATGAATTGTATATCTCGAATTTTCTGGGAATGTCTCCAAAAGCATTCTTCATTGTGAACGACTTTTGCATAACTGGTAAACCATAAGAGATAGACAAAATTTTACTACACAAAAAATGTAGATCGCGTTAAAATACACGATTTATGTCATATACATTTTTGTTGTTGCGTGAACCATTTTCGAGATATTGCTTTTTATTCCCTTAAATGTTTCAATACTTATTTTCTCAAATGGGAATTCGTTATTCATTTTTTATCTTGGATATGCAAAGAGTATTAATCTGTGGCAAAGAGAATGGTGCTGCACATAGCAATCAACTATTAAGAGATATGTCTATACTTAAAGGCTACTGTATTTCTATATTGCCCTTGCACATACAAAACAAGGGGAACATAGTACGCCTTAAGCGATAGTCAAATATTTTTAGAACTGGTCGCTATGTGTAAAATGTAATTCTCTTGGCATGTCAAAAGATCGATTCTGCAAATGTTTATCTCCATCAATGTGAAATAGATGAAGAATAAGAGTTTATAAAAATAGTTCGTACAAGAGTAGGGAAAGTCATCTGAGTGTAACACATCAGATTTTTTTTTCTGGTAATGCAAAGAGAATGAAATACTCCACATAGCAACCAGCTCTTAAAAGATTTGACTATCGCTTAAAGCCTACCAATTCCCCTTGCATCTACAAGAAAATTAGCAATAAGATGAACATCTCGATATCTCGATTAACATGAAGCATATGGAGAATAAGCGTTTGTAAAAATAGTTTGTACAAGAGTAGAGAAAGTCATGTGAGTGTAACACATCATATTTTTTTGTATTTTCCCCCATCACTTTGTGGTATATTAACTGTTTTTATTTACATAGATATTCGCAGAAGACAAGAACCTCCAATAAAACACACCAAAATACACAATATATGCAATCGAAGTTTAATTTCAGAAACACAGGGGCGTCATTTAGGGGGACAGGGTGTCAATTGTCCCCTCCCGATAAGTTACAAGAAATAATTAGGTTACATTATTGCTCTACCAAAAGAAAAATTACATCTGTACTTTTAGTACAAACATGTCACATTTTAGAAATAAAAGATTATTGCCTTTTAGGCCAAATATATCCTTAAATTGCACGTGAAAATTTGGTTAACTGCTCCAAGCAATCTTGCCCCCCCCCATGCAGAAACTGAAGTGACCTTCCTACAGAAACATTTAGTAACTAATTTATATGCGCCAAGTTCAAGGTAGCTTAAAGTCATAAACAGACGGCTGGCAACAGAGATGTTACTCGAACTACTGCTGCCGCTAGACTGCACTTATTGTACTCACTGCGCATGCCCGAGAATTGGGGCTGTATGGCTCACTGTCAAGATAACCAGTAAACCAGTGCGCACCCAGGCTTCACCGGCATTGACCCATTCTCAAGTTACCTTGAGCCATAGTCCCTGCTGTACAATGTTTACCGCCACCGAATAGGAAATGCGTTCTCATGGTGCTAATGTCCCAAGGACATTTATTTGCTGGCGCAGACTTTATATGATCTAATACTTCATTGTGTTGAACTGAGCTGACATTCAAGTCATTTTCACAAATTGGTAGAAGCTCAACATGGGCTATATAATGTTTTATAAAAATAGCAATTCCTCCCTTCATTTGTCTCAATAATTAATACATCAACAGCATATTATGTGTTTAAATATAATTTTAACGTGAAACGTTTGTTACTAGCACTTCTGCAGTTCCATGTGCCAATTGATAAAATACTGTGAGAGATTATTTTTTGTTGAGTAGAGCAGGCAGTTAACTTGGGCAACAGCAAGGAC
Organism: Deroplatys truncata; assembly: GCA_030765065.1. Lineage (NCBI taxonomy): Eukaryota > Metazoa > Arthropoda > Insecta > Mantodea > Mantidae > Deroplatys > Deroplatys truncata. The sequence goes on from CM060980.1 coordinate 1,826,787, forward strand.
ATAAGAATATATGTTATATTCTCCATTAGCTTATTTATTGTATCGCCATTTCGATCACTGCTTCTTATAACAATGTTAGCAAAAGTTTAATCCGGTGTGAAGTGGGAGCTAGTTGTCGCAGGTAGGTTGGTTGAGGATGCTTGGTTTGTAAGAGTTTACTTTTGTGTTTGTGTTTATTGGTTGCGTGTATTTCTGTAGGTCTTTACGGACAGGACATTCTCTGTAATTATCACTCTGTTGTCCCTTGCAGATAGAGGTTATGTGCATCCCATCACATCTGACACAGCGTGGGGAAGATCGCATTAATTCTTGCTGTGACCATAATCTTCACATCTTGCTCACTGAATTACAGAACGTTTTGGTTTAGGAGGTTCGACCTTGATTAGTGCATTAGAGAGCCTGTGAACATCGTTTGCAGGATCGCGTTTAAGATGTAGGAAAAACAAGGGCAGCGGTATTTTGGTTATAGGATGGGAGACCGGAATCATTTGAATAGGCTTGAGAATTTGAATAAGCTACCACTTGAGAAATTTCCTGCAACATTAAGCCTGTATAGCGATATCTGACTATCGATTCTATGTGTACGTGGGTTAATCTCAAAAATCACTCAATTGATTTTGGTAATTCTTTCACCAATTATTATTGGTAATTGTATCACCAGCTCTATTCTTCCTTACGGACATTGGTTATAATACACATTGTAATTTCAGTTCATAAATTACTAAAAGTCTAAACAGTATTTAATAGCCCATATACGTGAATACTTAAACATTTGCGAAGAAAAGTTGTTGTGATCCACACAAAATGCAACAATGCGGATATACATCACGATTTAGCAACTAAGAAAACAGAAGACGCACCAAAACAAAAAATATTCGAATCTACGTAATGAAGTTCGTTAGCAGGGTATGCTAAATAGTTTAAAATGAGATGAAATTAGTCCGCTGATATTTTACAATTCATAACTGAGAATGATCGCGGACTATGTGTTTTCCAAAGCAGTTAACTGGTGACCTGGAACTGGGTATAGGTATAGATATAGGTATAGTTGATTCAGCGGAGGTGGAGGCACCTCTTGTGCTGCGACCTGCACACATCTATTGCGGCTATCACCTCCACGAGGAAGGGAAAAGGTGAAGAAACCATAGGAAGCTAAAGGCAGACAGGCCATAGAGACGCGCGGAAGTCCCTAATATTTCCAACCTCGCAAACCCGTTCCACTACTGGAGCCGCCGAAAGAGGGCGAGAAACGACACTCCAATCAAGCTGCTCTCTGTTGTCCACTGGGAGTACTCTTTCCATTAAGCCATCTGGCACCTCCATACGCCACGAAACCTAGAAACACAGCTGAAAGTTGAGACGGAAAGGGAAATGATGGAAAGGTAATCGTGGTAGAGAGGATATCACTTCAGTATTCGCCTGCCGACCCCGGGGAAATAACTAAAACCACATGGTTGAGAGTGGGCGTCGCTGGGGATCGAACCCGGAACTTGCCAAATGCAAGTTGCACACAGTGGGGGACACCAGTTTCATCTCTATTTCGTTGTATAGGTAGATAAGAGCTTCTGTATTATGCGAAATCCATGTAGCTTTTGTATTATTAAATAACTATGGGAGCACAGAGAAGATACAAATGTTTAAAATATCACCTACTGTCATTCTCTAAACGAAATTACTCGGTCATTCCGACGGCTGATTGTTCAACCGTCAAAGAAGACTATATATCATTTCCAGAACTTGGAAAATTATCGGAGGAGGGATTTAAATGCTCCGCCGATATTTCACATCAGTTTGCTTTTATTCCTTATTAGGATTAACCTGGGCTGTACGAAGTTAAAATTATAACGGGTAAAGATAAGAATTAACCATAAATATCTTCTGGAACATTGAACAATATTGAGAGGCAAATTAAATGAATTAAACCGTTATTTGAGTTTAAAAAGTTACCCGTACAACTTCGGGTAAACCAATTTTTACTGTAACCTACACACGAGCTTCTCTGAATTCTTTATTTATTCGATGTCATCAATAGTCATTTAAACACAAGCTTTTAAAACCCCGTTTATTTAGTGCGAAGTTGAATTGAGTTTTATTTATTTATTGACGCTCTTTATCTGTTGTGGTCCTTAGCGTCCCATTCTATATTGGGCGTGAAAGACCGGAAATTTTGCTCAGAGGCCTCTTTATCAGGTACTTTTACGTGCCGTAAATCTATGACACGGCTTTACTTCCCTTCCGAAGGATTCTTACGTCCGAAAACCTCCATCGCCCTCCGCCGGGTTTGAACCCGCGACCTCGGGAACTAGTGGTAACCACTACACCACGGAGCGACTGATACTGCTACATCCCTATTGCCATGTTGAGCTGCAATTCCTTCACTAATACTATGAACGATGGCATACCTAAGGGCGGCGTGCAGCAAGCTCTACTTTCGTAGTAAACTACTGTTCCAGTCAACACTCACGATTTCCATACGAGAGTAAACTACTTTTGAAGCGTTTTACTCCTCTCAGATACTCCTAGATTAAGTTACCGCAGAAGCAAATGTCGCAGAGCACCATCATGTAGTATGTTAGTATGGAATTAAATGTAGGTTAGAATTTACTCTCGCGACCTGGATGGAGTAACTAACCTGTCGATTGAACTAGAATACCGTATAGTATTTGGAGGAAGATATTTTGATGTGTTCATGGATTACTTAGATTAAAATGATGGTCTCGACGAAGAAAACAACGGCAATACGATAGTACTGTACGAGAACCATATGATACTTAATTGCTTATACAGAGCGAGAGTTGAACGAACGTTTCAGTATTAGGAAAGAATCTTTAACATGCCTTTTGAACCTGCTTGAAGAGGATTTACAACAAAACTCAGACAAGAATTCAGCTCTATAATACGAACTGCAGTTATTGTTATGCGTCCTACGAGCGTTTCGTACCGGAACATTTGAGATTCTTGAGCGGGCATTAACATAACGTGACAGTCTAACATTGTATTACATGGAGATATTTAGGATTGACTTAACACGACGAAACTCGGGAGTTCGTCAATGTCAAGCTTTTCCTTCCCGTTATGCAAGTCTGATGTCACATGGTAATTAGAACCAATCGGCTTGAAGCACTAGCTCGGAGCAATAAAAGAACTACCAATCAAGAATCATTCCCATTACGTTAAGTGTATGCCAATTAGACCTTTGGTTTACCAGCATTTCTTAGCTTCATGTCACGTTGAGTAACGTTCATCGTAATCCCGGCATTACAGGCGATCTTTAAATAAAGTTACCACGCGTCTGCTGGTCGTGTATTTCATCGCGTTGTTAGAGCGCTTTTGACGTTAAGAGCAAGGTAACCTATGCATATGAATATACATATGTGTTCAGAAAATAAAAGGCAATTCTTCTTCACTTTTGCACATTTCCCACATTGTGAGTGGAATTAACTGCAGCATGTTACTATTTTGTGCCACATCCGTGAATATGGCGAACTTTTCCGAAATCGGATGGGGTATTTCTCCATTAACACGCAAGTGATCAGCGATGAAAAATTAAGATTAGAAACATTGTTTCCAAAATTTAAAACTGCTCTTCAATGCGTTTCCCGTCGCTCGAAGCATTAAACTCCTCCGTCACGACTTTCCAGCATCTTTATGACACGTTTTTTACACTTATAGATATTGTTTAAAGGAATTTTCTTTGTCTCTACCAACAAACAATTATCTCTTTCGCTGACGTTTCCCCCCTTTTCCTATAGGACGTAAGCTTATCCATGATCGCGTCAAGTAAACAAAACAATACCTCCGGGAGTAATGAGCTCTTACTACCGTAGTCGTAAATATAAGAGAAAATTGTAATTGGGCTCCCCGTTACTTCCGGAGTAAATTGCTCCCTTAGTAAACTACTTCCATAGTACGAACTTCTTTAGTAAACGTTACTTCCAAAGCAATTTACTCCAACATGCTGCACGCTGCCCAAGAGCTTTATCTAGGAGCCGTTGTCAGTATAAATAAACGTAACTGAGTAAGCGAAATGCGAATCGTATTTTGAACCTCTAAAAGCTAAATCTAATGGAATGGTCCAAAAATCTTCTCGTCTCTTTAAGTTCATAGGTAGATACGCGTTTTCGGACTCCTCTTTTAAAATAAGTTGAACGGTTTTTTTTCAGGTTTAATTTTAGGATAAAACGAAAAAATTCTGATGTGACAATTCACATGTCTTTCTCTACCCTCTGTCTTTATTAGTGGGCATACAAACTATTCTTATTAAAGCTTATTTTTCTATCTACTACATTTCAATGCACATAAACCTTTGCTACATTACACATTTCGTTATAGATACAAAGAGAACAGCGACAGTCAAATGTTTAACAACTGGACGCTATATGCTGGCCTTCCATATTGTTTCCATGACAACCCAAAAACAATTGAAAATCGACGTGACTTAAAAAGTAACGTTTAATAATGGATATCTCAGAAACGGCTTACGCCACAAAAAATGATTTTCAATAAATTGTGTGTTTTAAAGAGATCTACAGTTTTTTGTGTAATAAGTTATTTACCAGTTATACAAGATTATACAAAACTACTTCCGAATGAAGAGCACTTCCTAGGCTATTCCCAGAAAATTCAAGATATACATTTTATTTGCAATGTAAATATCTTTAATATGAGGTATTTTAATCAAAATCGTTAAAGTGATTTTTAGAAAATAAACATTTTCGAACAATGTTCCATGTAAAGGACAGTTGGAGGTGGGGGATGTTGTTGAAAATGTTCGTGTCGCATCCTTGGAAGATACTGAACTCAAATATCAAGTTTAGTACTTATTTGACTTTTCGTTTTTGAGTTATATTGTTCATAGACACACACACACAAACATGGACATATTTCTGAAACTGATTTATTTAGATTCAGGGGGCCTCAAAATATGTATTTCCGGTGAAACCTCGGTATCGAATTTTTGAGTGGAATGCAATAACTCTCTACCTGTAGGTGCGTGGTAGAGAAAGTAATAAAAGAAAGATGGCGGCAAATACCTGAATTACCATGCTATGACTTTTACTGATGTTTACCTCGTTTTTCCGACTTTTTCCTCCGTTCCTGTAAGTTATGAATGTGCCATTTACCCCCTCTTAAAAGTCAAACACATGCAAACATTAATCGAGACATTAAAGCTATGCTTGGCAGCTATTAGATTCACTTGGTGCATAGAATATCAAACTCCAAGGCTCTAGTTCCCATTCGTTTCAATTCCATCATAAGCTAGTTAATGTTTCTTTACTTCAATTTGTAAAACTCGCTGTCGCTATTTTCAAGCAACAGCGTAAAATATTGCACGATCTTTCATTTTTACAAATATTAAATTACAACCGCATACGTTTTTCAAGTATATATATTGAAAATAAAATGCATTTGATATTGAATCCTCTTTAAAATGAGTGAGAAATCCTTTTCACTCCTCTTGAAGTTTTTTTAAATGTAGTTAGGAAACCATAGAGAGCCAAATACTTCCGCGCGCGCTTGTGTATGTATGTGCGTGCACCTTTCTTCTGCTTCTGCTTCTTCTTCTTGTCCTTTTAATAAGAGAAAAATCTTCAAAAGGTTCGGAATAAAAATAATGGCTTTTATACTTGTTCATTGTCACCTCTGTAATGTAATGGCCATTTGGTTGTCTTGTGCTGTGGAGGGCCCGAGTTCGCAGTTTGATTGTGCTTCGCCTCGATAATTCTAATTTCTTTTCACATTTTTCCCTTATCTTGCAAATGGGAAGTGTATTATAACTCTCAGCTCTTTGGACCGGGGTGTATTTGAGCACTCATTAATAAGCACTCGAATCCTTCTTCAGATACACTTAGGAATGTTAAATTACAAAATTAAAAACAAACTGATGTTTTACATTCGCGTGACTCTCTACCCACTATCGTTTATTTTGTATATGGCTTTTACAAAATATTCTTACAAAATCTTATTTTTCTCTCTACTTCGTGTTACCTATATTAAATTAAATTGAGTTCTATTTATGGACGCTCTTTAACTACTAAGGTCCTTAACGTCCCATTCTATATTGGGTGTGAAAGACCAGTAATTTTGCTCAGAGGTCTCTTTATCAGGCTTGAGGTTCTTTTACGTGTCGTAAATCTACGACACGGGACCATCGGCTTTACTTCCCTTCCGAAGGAAGCCATGCTAAGGATGTTTACGCCCTTAAAAATCCATCGCCCTCCGCCGGGTTTGAACCAGCGACCTTGGGAATTCATGTTACCTAGATAAATGAATTACATATTCACAGATTTCGTTGTGGGTATGAGGGATATGCAGGAAATCGAATCAGTAGGCAGATATTTAATAGGGGTTGCATGCTGGCCTTGAAATTCCATACTCCTTCCATGACATTGCTAGAAACAACTGAACAGCGACAGAACTTCTAAGGGAATCGAATGTGTTACATCCACATTACTTTCTGCAGCCATCATCGTTTATTTTAGTGATTTTACTTTCTCTACCACGTGCATAATAGGTAGAAAAGGTATTGCGTTTCACCCAAAAATTCGATACCGATATTTCACGGGTATATACGGTATTTGTGCTGAAGTCCTTGAACCCCCAAAAAAGGCATTTTTAAGAAAGGTCCATGTGTGTGTGTGCGTGTCTGTGATCTGCATAACTCAAAAACGAAAAGTCGGAATACCAAACTTGGTATTTAGGCTCAGTACCTTACAAAGATGCGACACGAAGATTTTCAAGAAACACTATTCCTTATATAGGACACTTTTCAAAATTTTTGTTTTCTAAAATATTGCTCTAACGATTTTAATTTAAAAAACATATACTAAATACGTTGCCATGCCAAATAAAATGTATACTTGTCTTGAATTTTCTGGGAATAGCCTGTGAAGGAATTTTGTATATATATAAAGATTAACGTCTATTAACCTGGTTAGTCATGTGGGACATGAATGAAATTATGCTCAAATGAGCCCGAGTTCCATAGCGCTTAAGATTACCCGACGTTCGTCTTTTCAGGATAAGGGAAATCTTATGCGAGTAGCTACCGAGATTCGAACTCGGGACCTCTTGAATGTAAGGCAGACACGTTACCCTCATACCCCAGAGGCGGGCTTTTATGATCTGTAAAATGGTAGACGTTAAGCGATGGAGGAAAACGCACTGCTCAAGAAAGATAGATCTTAAAACACATTTTATTTCAAATAACTTTTTTTGTGACATGAGCCATTTTCGAGATATCGTTATTAATGGTTCAAATTGTTGAATACTTAGCCATTCTTTTCAAGTCCTGTCGATTTTCAGCTGTTTCTCGTGATGTCGTGAAGAGAGTATGCCAGCGCATAGCTTCCATTATAAAACATTTGACTCGCTATTACCTTTGTGTAATGAAATATGTAATGCAGATATTTCAGGAAAGATTTATCTGGATTAAAATGAAGTAGATAGGAAAGTAAACCTTCATAAGAATAATTTGTGTATCCACTAATAAGCGGTAGAGAGTAGAGAAAGTTATGTGAATGTAACACAAGATTTTTTTCTACAAAGTACTCGGATACTTATTTTTCTGTCTACTTCAGCTTATAATCGTTCATCAATAACCATTATGTTGTAGATACAGGAGACTGAAGCGATAGCGACATCGCGGGAAACAAGTGAATGACTAAGTGTTATACAATTCAAACCATTAACAAGGAATATCTGACTTGTATCACAAGAAAGTTATTTTACATAAATTGTGTGTTTTATATGAATTAGAATTTTGTTTGTGTAGTAACGTTTTGTCACCTCGTATGGTTTAACAGTTATATAGAATTATACAAAATTCATTCCGAATGAAGAGGCCCTCACAGGTTAATTCCAGAAACTCAAGATATACCCGCAAAAATCTTAACAATGTGGTATTTTAATCAAAAGCTTTAGATGTTTCAGAAGATAATAAATTGCGAAACATTTTGCATTTGAAGATAGTTTGGAGTGGAAGATTTTCTTGAAAATATTTATGTTACAGCTTTGGGAGATACTGGATTACGTACCAAGTTTGTTAATAATGTTACACTGCGTCGGGTTTAAATATACCAACTTCACTAAAGCTGCGACTCAGTGTATTATTATTATTATTATTATTATTATTATTATTATTATTATTATTAACATGATTATTATCACTTCACTTTATTAATTTTTCCCTATGTGTATTCCAAGTTTGGTATTGTTCGGCTTTTCATTTTTGAATTATGGTGTTCACAAACACACACAAGAGGACGTTTTCTTTGATTTTCTTTCAGGGGCGTCAAAATGTGCATTTCTGATGAAATGTCGGTATGGAATTTTTGTGTGGAATGAAAACTTGGTCTACCTGCTAGGTACGTGGTAGAGAAGTAAACATAACTCTTCCACCATTTGTCCGTCTGGAGTACAGTATATTTAAGAGGATATAAAAAGCTGACGTTGGAATAAAATGTTGCAAAGAGAGTTTAAATAAGCTGGCTTATTAGCGTAATCTAGGATTCTTAATTCCTTCTTACGTTATTTTATTTCCTATGTAATAGTGTAAATAACAATTAAGTTTGTATATGTGCTAAAAGAAAGAAAAAGAAATTTAGAGCTCCGTAAATTGTTACATGGTCTCCTATCCTTACATAAGTGGTAAACGTATAAATATTCAAAAAGATATGAAAGCTTTCGCAGTTAAATAGTATGATTTTAGAATATATGGCGATTATAATTGTGAATATAAACTGTGCATACATATCGTGTTGGTTTTATCAAAATACGGCAGTGTGGTCTTTTGGCACGTAACTATCGCGTCTTTACACAAGTAATATATATTTCCAAATTTTCGAGGAATTCTTATTTACGTAACTAACTTCTGCGTCAATTATTTTTATCGTGATCTAAAGTGAAAGGTACTGCCACTTGACATTACGTTTACTGTGAATATCAGTCGTAAGTACTTACAGTCAGCATTTCTAAGCCCCTCCAAGTTCATGCTCACTCTGAGTAATGGCAATGGAGTTCAAGGTTAATAATTCTAATAAAAGCGTTGGATGAATAAGAGGGATTCACCGCGCAGAACAGAGGATAGCGAAACGTAACAAAATGGCAATGTTATCACAGACTGTGGGAGGTTACATAAGAGACAGTAAAAGCGCCACTGAACTGAGAAAGATCACGATTATTCTCGCAGGATGAAGGCAGTTGCTGTTCTGATTGTGTTCCTGCTGCTCAAAAGTGCTAGAAACTGCTCCCCTGACCACAGCCGGCAATGTGTTCGCTCCGTGACCACTGCCAGTGGGACCAGTGCACCCCATTTCATCTGCTCCGGAGACCTCATCTTCAGGGACGAGTTCGACTACCTGGACCTCCACAAATGGCAGCACGAGATCACCTTGGCTGGGGGAGGGGTGAGTTACTTTCGATACTATTGCTAAGGAAGTAACACCAACTCCAATAAACACTAATATCACTTCTTTAAATGCAACACATTAATTTAAACAATTTTGCACTATTTATCATTTGCTACGTGGAGAAAACTATCTCTACGCAGCTACACAAATGAAACCTTAAATATCCGCATTTATACAAAATACGATATAACAATGTAAAAATCAGCAATGACTTGAAAATTGAAAAGCTGTTAATAAATGAACGTGAAAAATGGTATATAAATATTAAACTATCCACTAGAAAACTACATATATTTTGTTACTACTTAAATAAGGCAAAAAAGTAGGTATCGCCTTTGATATCGAGATTCCATGGAAACCTTTGTGAGAAAACTATCACCTGTCTTGCCCTTCCGTTTATCTGTATGTCCATCTGTCTGTGAAATTCAAAATACTTGACTTTTAAGTCACAGAATACAAGGAAACGATTATCATAGAATTATTCCCCTCACAGAGAAATGCTTTTCATCAGTGGCGTGCAGTGATAGGATTTGTTACCCAGCTACTACCCAGATGTCGCCACCATCTGTTATTTAATACTACCACTCCCATGCTGCTTTTGGTAAGTGAGGCAAGTCGAATAAGCTTGCGCGCGACACATGTTTTCAGGTGCTCAGCGTCAACGTGTTATAGCAATGTCAACTTATACTTGAACCAGAAAGCTTGTTAGTGTATAAAATGAAAACTTAACGAGGATGCTATTTCTTGTACCTCTACTATATCAATGTGGCAGGAAAACCAGGATTAGCGCGATTTAAATTCGAAAAAAATTATAGAAACAAATAGTTCACGAAAGCTACACTGATGATATTCAAAAGCTACTTTTTAGTGTGAACAAAATAAACCAATAAAATCATATGGAGCTGCGATGCGGTAAAAATAAGGACATTACTGTTTAGTTAAAAAAAAAATAATTGGAACTGCTAATACATGCTAGTACATGAAAACTAAGATTATAGTAATGTTTTAAAAACTAAATTTGCATTAAAATATATATAAAGGCATTAAAAACAAAACAACAACAACCAAAAACAAATAAACAATTCACGAAAGTTGTAATAATGAGATCCAAAAGTTTTTAGTGTGAGAAAATAAATAACATGATACGCAGCTGCGATGCGGTAAAAAGATATTGCTTTTTTTTTTTTAGAGAAGCTGGGAGTTAAAACAATTATGTTTAAACATATTTTCAGGCTTTATTGACGTGGGACATTTTGTTTACTTCATGCTTTATCTATCAATGTGACATAAAAACTAGAATTAGGTGATGTTTTGAAAATAAATTTGTACTAACATACACATATATGAATACATTTTAAAGAACAAACAGTTCACGAAAGTTGTAGTGAGGAGATCTAAAGGTTTTAGTGCGAAAAAATAAACAAATAAGATCATACAGAGCGGCGATGTGGTACAAATAAAATCTTTGGTAAGCTCAATTCTTAAATTTTTTTTCTTCAGATTTTATTGAATTGCGTTTTCGGAATATCCTCAAACACAAATCCCTTGTGGAACTCAGAAAAGCGTCATTTCAGGGTGAAACATTTTTAAGCGGTTTGCAACTTATAGTACCAGAGGCACTATTATAGAGCGCAAGTACTAACACCGATGAAACTAAGCCAAACCCACGGTTCACTCTCAAATCGCGTGCACTTACTCACAGCTGAGTCTGGGTGTTATTGTTACAATGCAAAGGAAACATTCTTTCAGAATGCTAACAAGTAAAATCAAAATACAGAAGAATCTGCAAAATATATTGGAGGGTAACGAACCGAAACAACATTTAAATATATTTCATTGTTCATAAGAAATGAAATATCACATGCGTGCATAGATCTTGATTTGAATCCATTATCAACAATAATCTGCTGTTGGCTGTATTGTAAACGGTGCAACTGCAACGCAAAAGCTGTACTGCTAATAATCTATGTGACGTCACCCATCCCAACGCTGCTGAGGCCCTTATCATTCGGATCATGTGAGAAGTTTTAATCGCATGCGTATACTCCTGGAGTTGGACAAGCGCTTGGAGACGGAACACCCGAAGATAAACGGATGTTCCTGAGCTTTACGGAGATGACCATATCCGTCCGAAGCTTCCGCATATATACAAATAGAAAGCGAATAGCACGACTTCTCCCATGCTGAGGCTTCAAACCAACATCCAAATCACCTGATAAAATTGCAATGCCGAAAATGTAAAAATAAAGCTCAATTTTCGTATCAACGAGCAATTGTGTAAATACAGGAGTTCCTAGTGATACCTTATTAATATTGAGTAGCAAATAACGCGCATTCGATGTTTAAAACATTGAACATGACCTGAGAACCTAGTAAGGTAGAAGACAGGTTATGTATCGAAAGTCACAACGTTAGTTGTTTTCCATGAAAAATTTAAATATATACAGTGAAAACAAGCATTTGTGTTTATGTCTTAAAATATAATTTAAAATTCTACAAGTGCTATAAAAGGTATCAAATAACCCTTCAAATAATAGCTTGTGTTACATGCTTAACCAATAAAGATAGCAAGTTCCTATATTTTAAATTAATGTTAACTGTGACAGTGAATTGAATCTGACGCGAACCTATACTGGTTCATGCAATACATTTTTTCATAGGTGCATAAACATGCACGCACTACAAAACAATACTCCCTTTCTCTATCAGGGTATAAAATGCATACGCTCTTTTTGTTTCTTAGAAGTTAATGTGAAACTGCGACTGTGAATTTAATCTGACACAGGTGCATAAACATGCACGCACTACAAAACAATACTCCCTTTCTCTATCAGGGTATAAAATTCATACGCTCTTTTTGTTTCTTAGAAGTTAATGTGAAACTGCGACTGTGAATTTAATCTGACACAGGTGCATACAGATACACCCACCACAAAACAATACTCCCTTTCTCTATCAGGGTATAAAATTCATACGCTCTTTTTGTTTCTTAGAAGTTAATGTGAAACTGCGACTGTGAATTTAATCTGACACAGGTGCCCACAGATACACCCACCACAAAACAATACTGTTTCTGGTTCACGCTCATAAAAGACTTATTGTGTACCAATTGGTTTTAGTTGCAAGCTGAAGTGCAAATCTAGTGGTATCTTGTAAAGTACGGCGTGTATATGTTTGTGTGTCCTCTAGTTCCCGAAGTCCAGGGTTCAAATCCGGCGGAGGGTGATGGATTTTTCAGGCGTAAAAATCGTCAGTATGGTTTCCTTCGGAGGGGAAAAAGCCGGTGGTCCCGTGTCGTAGATTTACGGCACGTAAAAGAACCTCAAGCCTGATAAACAGGTCTCTGAGCAAAATTTCCGATCTTCCACGCCCAATATAGAGTGGGATGCTAAGAATCATAGCAGTTAAAGTGTCCATAAATAGAATTCAATTTCCAAATTAACAACTTTTAAAGAAACAAATTAAATTGTGCTATAGCACAGTGATCTAATATAGGAATAAAAACGTTGGAAGTTATGTACCACAAGTTTCCTAGAGTTGATAAACTAAGGCAGGTGTAAACAGAGTAATAAATTCAAGCCCGATAATGCTCGAGTGTACTCAGTGCATTTTCGCACAGACTATGAACGTGACTTAAAAAAATCTCTTTGTTACATTTCTCTACTCTCTATCGCTTATTAGTGCATATACAAATTATTCTTACGAAAGTTTATTTTCCTATCCACTTCATTTTAATCGAGATAAACGTTTGCAGAAATAGCTGCAATACACATTTCGTTATAAATAAAAGGGAACAATGTTTACGAACCTACCCTGACCTTACTGAGTCCATTACATCGCAAGAAAATCGACCGGACTTTCAAAGAATGGCTAAGTATTGATCAATTCGAACCGTTAATAACGGATATCTCGGAAATTACTGTTGTTATAAAAGAGTTATTTGAAATAAATTGTGTGTTTTAAAGAGATCTACAGTTTTGTTCTGGCGCATTTTCCTCTTTTGCTTAACGTTTACCAAGTTACACAACATTATACAAAATACCCTCCAAATGAAGAAGAGTTCACAAGCTATTCCCAGAAAATTCAAAATAAACATTTTATTTTTCATGTAAATATCTTCAATATAGTGGCATTTTAATAGAATCGTTAGAGCCATTTTTCAGAAAATAAAAAATTTGGAAAGTTCATCCATGGAAAGGGTAGTTTGGGTGGGGAATTTTCTTAAAAATCTTTGTGTCGCATCTTCGGAAGGTACTGAATACCACCATTACCGGTCTTTCACGCCCAATATAGAATGGGACGCTAAGAACCATAGTAGTTAAAGAGCGTCCATAAATAAAACTATAAAAAATAAAAAACCAAGTTTGGTATTTATCCAACTTTTCATTTTTGAATTATGCTGTCCACAGACCTTAAACACACACGGACCTTTTTCTAAAAACACCTTTTTGATTCAGGGAGTCTCAAAACATGTGTTTCCGTGAAATCTCGGTATCGAATTTTTAGATGGAAGCAATGTTTTCTCTACCTAATATGTACGTGGTAGCGAAAAAGAAAATTGCTGCTATAGAGGAACAAAATTCAGAAAAATCGCCAGGGGCTAACATCCAAATCTAGAACCGCATGAATGATCACTTCTAAATGTAAGTCAAATTCGTATTACAAAACAAGTTATTTCCGTTTATCTTAGCAGTACCCAAAATATTTGTTGTGACAGCTAGGTCGCTTGTATCAGTGTAAAGGTTGACAAAAATAACCTATTCATTTTAACTGCAAATGACTTTTTCAATATATGCTATTGTTCATGTTATAGTTGAGTACATTATAAGCACCAATTTACGCTATGTATGTACAAATTCCTGCTTTGAAATGCATGGCTTTACGTATTCGCTTTCAATTGCCAGTCGAAGAGCGCGCCCGGCCTCCACATTTCACCGCAGCCAATGGGAGCTAAATATGCCCAAGGTAACTAGAGTATAGGGAAGGTAGGCCACTCCGGCCATTTCGCTCTCATTGGTTGCGCGGCTGTGACGTCATGTGGAAGGTTGAGCACGCGCGCTCTTTGGATAGTAATTGAAAGAGAACGGTTTAAACCCGTTTTAATACGTACAATTTAAGGCACGGATTGGTATACCCATTGTGTAAACGGTTAAGTAGTAATTAAGGAAGTGTAACATAATGCAATGACATATGCTATGAAAAATACTTTAACTGAAAAAGCATAGGAAACTTTTCTCAACTCATTCTACTAATTACAAACCAATTTTATCAACACCACCATCCAAAGTATTACTGAAATAAAAAGTAACAAATCATTATTTGTTTAATCTTAAAAGTAGATTTAAACTTGGAAGTGGCTGGTCATGTTGCTGTTGTAGAAGAAGTAAATGCCACCCACTGCTGACATTTACTTGTATTTCTTTTTTCCACGGTTGCAGCTTTTAATTTTGTATTCAAATGCCGTATCCTAATAAATGTGCCGGTCCTGACGTATATATAAACAATTCTTTTGTCGAAATCAGGGAATTTAGAGCAAATTATGTCGCTAAGTGTTTTCATCACTCTTAACACATTTGAAATATGAAAGCCATGGAATCATATCATCGGGAGACAGACACGGCACTGCATCGCCACGTAAACTTTACCATAGAGGTAAGCCAAGTAATTCATTTTTTAAGTCCCATTCATAGTCCTCAGGCCGAAAATATACTGAGCAGACTCGAGCATTATCAGTGTTGAATTTATCATTCCGTTTACAGCGAGACACCCACATGCGCCTTAGTTTATTATTTTAGGAAATCTATGACACATAATTCAAGCAGTTTTTGTTCCTATATTAGAACATTACGCAACAGCACAGTTAACTTTTTTTAAACATTCATTTTGAACACGAATGCACACCACACTTGTATTTCCAAATCCATCCACAACTAGAACTAACTTCTAAGTAATCGGAAAGAGCATTCTTATTTAGTGAGCAACAATGCTCATCAAACAACGTTTGCACCTGTGGGGTACAAAATTGTTGCTCATGATTGGTCAGCACAACGCATTACAGAAAAATATTATTTAAAGAGTTGTTCTGCGATTCCACGAAATAATTATATAGGCGTTATTTAAAAATGGTTTTTCCCCAGAAAATAGGGAATATTCTGTTTTAGAAATAGTGCGTGAACACTTGTAATCAAATGCACCTAATAAGGTAATTCGGCGCGCTTTAGACACCTGTTTGTGCTGTTTCAAATGTACAAGGACTCGGACACAACGTCTCCAAAACTTTCAAGAAGTTCAACAGAAACATAAAAGAAGGCGAAATCTAATAACTTTCGCTTTGCCTTAGGGTAATATACACCTTAAATCCAAACCGTGTGGAAATTCAGGTATAACGTGGACAAAAGGCTGATGACACTTTTGCATACCTATGCAAGTGCTCTTTTAAAATCCGGAAATAAGAAAATTGTTTTCTTTGCCATTTCAAAGGAAAGAAACACTCAGTCTATACTGAGGAATATCATTGTAATGATATAACATTGTGATGGTATTCGGCTAGAAAGTGTAATCCGCAATAAAATTACATTATTTTACAACCTCAAATAAGGATTTTCTATACCTTACTTTGATCACTGTGCTAATCTCTGAAAACGCGTAACATATATAACTAAAATTATTTACAGCTGTTTAAAGTGTGAAAATATTCACAATATATATTGTAATTATAAAAGTCGGATTTACCTCATTCACATGAATTTCTTTGCTCACTCTTCTACAAACTATCCATACAGAAGTTTTTTCTTCTATCTACTTATTAAGAGAGATGAACCTTAATTACACATTCAGTTGTATGTATAAGAAGGATTCAGTAAGCTAAACCGATAGTCAAATTATAAAGCGTGTCGCTATGTGATGGCTTTGAAATTCCATGCTCTTTGCATGACCACGAGGGAAAAAAGCCAAAAACGACTTACCACTTAAAAACGTTTAAGTATTTGAACATTCAGACAAATAACACAGAATATCTTGGACATGGTTAACACCATAACAATATTTATTTGGCATAAAGTGTGTGCTTTAACGAGATCTACTTCTTTTTAAAGTAATTTTTTAATCTTTTAACCTTTACCAAATTATACAAGCCATTCAAATGAAGTTTTCAAAGGTTAATTACAGGAAATTCAAAATATACATTTTATTTGTCATGCAAATGTTTTAAACATATGCACTTTAATGAAAATGGTATTATTCATTTTTGAGAACGTAAAAGTAATGGATAATTTTTCATGTAAAGAGCAGTCCGTGATACGGATTCTTCTTAAAAAATCATGCCGCATCCTTGGAAGATGCTGCAGTTAAATTCCAAGTTTGGTATTTAACCGACTTTTCGTTTTGAGTTTATGCTGTTCACATGCACGCACAACCTTTTTCTAAAATCGTGGTTTTTAGACTCAAGAGTCTCAAAACACGTGTTTCCAGTGAAATCTCGGTATCGAAATTTTGGGTGGAATACAATACTTCCTCTACTTACTATAAGTAAATAGGAGGGAAAGTAAAGTTGCAGAAATAATGCATAGGAAGGTTCTATTTTATTTTAATATAATATAGTTTTTCTTCTCCCCTTGTCTCTCTCTTTGTTTATTACGTGTTTAAAAGGCAATAATACTTGCTATCTTTTGTAAGAAATGCATTGCAATTATAACTTAAATGTTGAAAAATTTAAAGCCAAAAAAAGAAGCGTTGTTTAACAAGACAAGTTGTTAGATAGAGTATATGGCATAGTTTTGTTCCTTCCTCCGTATTATTTTCCTATTTTATATGTTACGGAATGAGAGTTTTGTTTCAAATAAATTTGCTTGAGGTGACCATATCGTGTCAGAAAGCATGACAGGATTTGAATTATATCGTAAACCCCGAGCTCCCACATGACGTCACTAGCAGACAGCTCGACAAGCAGTGAATGCGCGGGAAGCGTGAAGAGGCCCCCCTGAAATATGCCGAATGGACTACCTTTCCTTCTCCACTTACCTTGCACTGGAATGTCCCCCAAGAACGTTCGCTGTCATTCATTTTCGGCATTCGCTCAACTTCATCGGGTAACTTCGGGTGTTCGGTCTCCAAGCGCTTGTTGGAGTTGGAAGGTACGTCATACAAGCTTGCTGTCAGTCAAATAGACAGAGCCAAGCGGTTGGCGGGTACAAATAAACATCTATAGAGCGCGGAGATTTTAAAACCAGAAATTTAATCTCAAATACGATATTGCAGTAAATTCTAAAATACTTGTCCCAACAGTGCTGGTGTTGCTGGGGCTGAAGGCACGCTACTGCTTTTCATAGAAGAATTTTTGTTTTCTTTCTATTCCCCCCCCCAATACATATATTATGTAAATTAAAATATAAGAAATCAGAGATACTGACAAGACGAATATACGCGGATGTTTAATTTTCTGGAAATAGCAGAAGAAATTTCACTTTTAATACATTTTATATAACTGGCAAAACATAAAAGATGATGGAAAATTGTTGCAGGAAACTACACGTCTTACTGGTTGCATCCGCGTAATGTATAATGTTGGGGCATGCGTATTCAGGTATCTAAGTCAGTGGAGGGCAGAGTGCGAAATCGTTAAAAGTTGATGGGGGGAAAAGAATTTTTACCTTTACATTATTAGTATAATGGTTTGCGAAGTTACAAGTACATATGATTTTTTAATGCATGTAATGAAAAACACTGCCATTTCAAATGAAAGGCAGACGTTAAAACATATGTCAGCTTACCTTAAAGAAAAACTTTGAGGTGGTACTGCTCCTTTTCTTTAGCGAAATGATGTCTGGAGGTGACCCATCTATCTGCGACGGTAAAGGCCAATGTGGCTAGATAACTAAGGTGAGCCACTCCGGGGTGGGAGCTGCCATTGGCTGCCCGCCTGTGACGTAAGTGAGAGTGAAGACGAGCGCGCGGAATACATACACAGCGCAGTGAACACATTAAATTCCTCGCAATTAACTCCCAATTGTTTATTATTAGCACGTTCCTCCAGTTTTTTTAAAGGTATACCATTTAAGAGCTTTCTACAAACATTGTGGGCGAACCATAAAGCAAAACGAATGGAAAATGCATTACATTAGTAATATATTTACGTATAAACAAAACTACTGGAACGCATGTAGTACTTCAACGTAAACTGTAGGCGCTACAAGAGATTCAAACATACATTACTTTAGTACTAAAGGAAAATTTACAACTACTCTAAAGAAATCGCTGAATGGATATGCTGGTGTAATTTTTTTACCGTAAGAAATGAAAACAATAATTCCAGAATACATTATTCTGTTACAGGATGTAAAAATGAAAAAGACATACCTGCAACATTCCACTTGTACTTGGACCTTCACTAAGTGCATATCCATGCCAATTGGGAAAGAACTGATACGGAACTGCATCTGGGAGCACAATTTTCTTAACCGGCAAACCTAAAAGTTCACTCTTCAAATCCCGTTTATAGTCACTAGGAAGAAAGTTCACTGAACCTACACCTGAATTATCAGCGTTAAATTTGTCAGTACGCTCACAGCGAGACACCCACACGCGCTTTAATTGCTCATTTTTTTGGGAAATGTGTGATAATTCACACCAACCGTTTTAAAACCGTAATTACGGTATTGTGCTATAGTACAGCACATTCTACTCTTAACGTTCTCACTCATTGCACATCGACTTAAACACTTCACCAAAGCAGAGAAAACGGAATCTATATTCAAGATTCTAGTTTAAATATGTGTGTGCAACTTATTTGTTGAAGTGGGGGGTATATGACTGAGTGATAAGGAACAATGTATTTTCGTACATCTGTTGTTAAGTTGTGAAGTTTCCGCCAACATAGCGAGGTAAAGTAGGATAATTTACCAAAACAGCTAAAAATATATTATACTTTCAAAATAAAGCCAGAAGCATATATTCCTTTCCTATATATGAGTACGTTTTGATTTATTGCACTTGTACGTGACTTTTAAAGCGAAGAGAAGCTCAGATTAATATCTGTTGCCTTTTAGCAGTTGAGCGGCATAATTATTTCAAAGGAAATGCTGTTTGCTCTTACAACCAAAGTTTAACAACCTTTTTCCGTCCACTGTGGTTCTGTCAAGAATTATATACCTAGAAAAGCTTGCCATTTTCAGGGAAGAATACCTTTGGCCCGCATTACATTTATTTTCATGTGCAGACTTATGAGTCGGCCTACCTACCAAAAAGGAAGTTCTTTATATTCCTCAGGAATGCGTATTAAACATTAATTATTGTGAGCAGAAACTATTTGAAGACCAAGTATCATATAAGCATGATCCGGATTCTGATGACATGCCATCTTTTAATTCTTGCAATAAAGATATTGCTTAAGTGTACATAAATCCTTATCATGGGTCCCATATTCAGAATATATATGTGTATATATATTAGGTCATTTTGGTAGTTTTAAGGTTTCTATTTTGGATAATCTTTTTTCGATATTACATCATTAATTTGTAATTTCTTTGTCCTTTGCGGCTTTATTTGGTAACTTCCTTGCATAAGTATAGAGTATATAAAGATTATTGGTTGGTCTGGAAAGAGTTGCTTGTGGGTGGAGATTGTCAGGGAAACAGGTATAACTACTGTTATGATTTCATGTCCAAAATTAGGGATGAGGAGGTCAGTTTTCCCTTTTTTGCTTAATAAGTGCGTATTGCTCTTATTTATGTATAACATGGACAGTGAAATCCTTTTCATTTGCAGTAAACATTGCATATTCTGAGTTCTCAAAAGAGTTAATGCTACACTTTTGCAAGACCTGTTTAAAAACACAATAATTTAGAAAATTAATTGAAAATATATTTGTTCTATGTTCTTGTTTGGAGAATCTGAAAAGCAAAGAAAATAATGTTCTTACTTGTTTAAAGAATCTGAAAAGGAAAGTAAGAAATTTTTCTTTTGTTTTCGGATTTTTTGAACAAGAACATTTTCACTGCTCTTTTAATTATTTTTTCTTCTTGTATAGGAGTTATATCAATATAGAAATAAATTTATAACTTTCTGTACACTAATTTTAATAAATCAAATAAATCTCATTTTACATAATTTTTTGCAACTACAAAGTCATTTTAAAACAAATATAGCCATTTTAAAAAAATTAGTCATCAAAATCCGCGCCCTGCTTATAAAGCACCGCTCTGACCTTATTTCCTCTCATGTATTTACGTTCATCTCCCCTGTATTTGCTCACATAATATTGATTTGTTTCGTAAAGCCTCTCCTGCCAGTTTGGCGTGAAATGTGTCCATGTTTTATACAAAATAAGGAAAACTAAGATACGAGTAAGTTATTGCACTTTCCTTGCATAAATACTAAATAATATAGGCACCTAATTACAATTGGCAAGTTCCTTAGATCTACCTCCTTTAAAAATTAGTGTAATATGTTTCAATGATCGCCATTGAAATTCACTAATACACCTCCTTTTAACAACACCCAGTTTCCCGTAGGTGAAAACATTACATTTGTGTGCTTTTAAGGGTATTGGTTGCGAGCGTATACTAAAGCATACAGGAAAGGTTGTTCTAAAATTAATATCTCCAAAATATTAAGGCTAGACGCATCCTGGTTCTTACTCTTTCAAGTAGGAAGGATCAATGGGAACTATGTACAATTAATTATTCATTAATTAAAAAATTAAAACAACCTTATACTAGAAATAATTAAGAAACTAGGTTTATATAAGCACATCCTCAGCCTAAATAATGAAGCCAAAATATCCAAATTCTGAACACATCATTCGAATGTGCACTACTCTGTAAATTAGGTTTATTTGAAAATTGGAGGATATTTGAAAGCCTTGCTGTGCAGATAACTGTTTTTCAGCACGTGGGCACTGTTTCATACGCATAAGTCGATTATTCATGTTTTTACCTAGACGCGAAAAAAAAAGTCTCGGAAAAAATGCACCTATATCAAGTTTTCAGCTATCATGACTTTTAAAAATGCTATGTTTACATCACAGTACTCGAAATTTTTAAAACATATACTTCATTTTCAAACTCTGTGGATAAAATTATACGTTTTGGTCAATCAGCGTACACTTTTTGCTCTTAGACTACAGGACTTGGCGAAAATTATAGAATTCCATAAAACTTCAAAGAGCTATCCATATCTACTCGTATTTTTCAACCCCTTATATACAAATTGTTACTATTTGACCAATCTGGACAAAACTCTGGATACTTACGCTTTAGATACGAATAAAAATTACAGATTACTTACGGCTCTGAAAAATCACCCCATATTCTTATTTTCAACGTCGTACATATAGAATGCAGCAATTCAATTTTGGGTAAGGTAGCTAGCTATAAGGGTTAAAGGAGAGGATTCTCCATAAAATCTTATACATAATTGTACAATAATTTTATAAAGAACGGGTGGAGATAAGTGAAATGAATTAATTAATTAATTAATTCGAAATTCGAGTTGATTTTAAAAAGATACCAGTGCACCGTGGGCAGCCAGCTACACATACTCACACACACATACACACTCCATATATATTTGAATTATTGTGAAACCCTCGCGATTAATCGCATTATTCTGAAAACTCGCATGTTAAGAAAAAGCAGTAATTGTAATAACTGCAGGAAGACAGAAATGTTATGAAGAGCTTAGAAAGCATTTCACCTCATTTGTTATTAAGAAACATACCTAATCAGAGTTCAGGAATATGTATCTACCAATTATGCCCATGCGGAATGAAGGTACCTAGCATACCTTTGGTTTCGTAGTGCCCTTTGCAGGCAATTGCAATTTATCTGTAACCACTACTGTATTAGGCTATAAAAATAACTGCAATTAAACGCTTCCAACAATATTTGAGACTGGCACATCATCAGATGAGTTTGAGTTGGCTATGCATGGCAACGGTGATAGTTTAGGGACCTCCGCCATTAATGATGATGATAATAAGAAGAAGAATTGTAGCGGCAACCCGCCACAAAACAACTAAGTTCAGCACAGGTAGTACATAGTACATAACTCTTTGACACACGCCACAAAGCTGCGAGAATATAAGCAACCTGCACACAATGTAAGTAGCAGTTAGTTAGCGCAATCAGAGCGCACACGCTTCCACGGTAGATAGTGGTCGTGACCAACCATACCAGGCACTTAAACAGCGTCTGCTTGAGATCTACACCCTGTCGGGCCAACAACTCCAGCAGCTACTGCAAGATACTCAACTAGGCGACCAGAAGCCGTCACAATTACTACGAGTTATGCGCCATCAAGCAGGGTCCGGCACCTCGGAGGAATTACTCCAACTATTCTGGCTACGCAAGCTACCAACCCAGACGCAGGCCCTGCTAGCCGCTTGGGAAGAACAAGCCCTGGACCAAATCGCCCGAATCGCGGATCGCACCCTGGACCACAGCACCAGAAGACTAGGAGAGGTTCAAACCCTGCAAAACCCACCAGACTGGCAGCCTCAACTTGAAGCTCTATCCAATAGACTCAAGACCCTAGAAAGAAGGAACTCCACGCCAACCGGCAGGAAGCAGGCAGACAACCAACCAGGATCTGTTGGTACCACAGGCGCTTGGGCTCACATGCACGAAACTGCACAAACCCCTGCCGAAACTCAGAGAAACTAATCAACACAGCCAGTACGGCGGGACCGGTAACTGTAAGCAACTACTCTACCGCCTCTTCACTCGCTGTCCCACAACAAAATTTCGTTCCTGGTACATACGGGAGCTTGTGTCTTCATCTTGCCCAACAAAATTATACACAGTGTTCACCATACGGAATACCTCGTATATGCTACGATCCGCACGTTCGGTGCCCAGAAAGCAACACTGCACCTACACATGGGACTTCCTGGTCCCCGACCTCCCGGAGGCCATCATAGGCGCCAGCTTCCTAATGCACTTCAGTGGAGCTCACGCAATATGCCTAAGGGGCAAACTCGACCGCAAGATTCCGGGTCCAGGTTGAAACTGTAAACAACCAGGTATCCTCAATCCCGCCGCAAACCCCATCAAACAGCTGCTAGAAGCGTACATCAAGATCACTAACCTAACCCCAGACCATACAAAGACATCAGTATCTACCACCACATAGAAACCAGAGAGGCACCAGTCACAGCCAAGGCCCGACGCCTACATCCGGCCATCTATACCGCCGCAAAAGAAGAGTTCACAGAACTCCTAAAAGATGGGATCATCCGACCATCAAAGTCTCACAAGGTTTCACCTCTCCACATCGTTAGGAGGCCTAACGGGTCCATTCGTCCCTGCGGAGATTATCGTCAACTTAACAAGAAGTCCCGCACATTCGGGACTTCAACACCGTCCTAAGTGGCGCCTCCATGTTCTCCACATAAAGTGAGCGCTCCACCACATACCTATAGCACGGAAGACATACCCAAGACAGTTATCATTACCACGTTTGGGCTTTTGAATACGGGCTTTCGTGTTACACCAACGTGGCGCAAGGATCTACTGTTCACATTCTGCTGCTTGGTTAATATCCTAATAGCATCCACATCACAGGAACAACACCAAGCACACCTATGGATAGTCCTGCAAGGTTTCGTTGAATATGGTCTCCATTTCAAAACAGCTAAGTGTGTTCTCGGACAAACAGAAATACAATTTCTAGACCACCTGGTCTCCGGCCAAGGATCACGCCATTACCAGCCAAGGCCAGCGTTATCTCGGAATAACGGTCATAAAAAACATCATGGACGGTTCCTGGGCATGGTAAATTTCTACCGCCGAAACATCCGTAATGCGGCCACAATCCAACAGCCCTTGAACACACTGCTTCACAACAATAAGAAGAAAGACAGAACTCCTATGTAATGGACCGAGACGCTCACAGATACTTTTACCAGAACGAAACAAGCCCTAGCAAAAGCAGCCCTGCTGACACACACTTCAGGGGACGCCGCTCTATACCTGGCTACAGACGCCAGCGCAGCACTACAACAATATCAAAAGGGAAACCTACA
Organism: Deroplatys truncata; assembly: GCA_030765065.1. NCBI lineage: Eukaryota > Metazoa > Arthropoda > Insecta > Mantodea > Mantidae > Deroplatys > Deroplatys truncata. The sequence goes on from CM060980.1 coordinate 1,851,216, forward strand.
ACCATTGGTTTTTTTTCAAGAGCACTGAGCCAGGCCTTAAGGTCATACTCCACCTTTGACCGGGAACTTCTAGCCATCTACGAAGCCATCAAACACTTTAGAGACCAGGTGGAAGGCCCACACTTTACAATCCACACAGATCACACGCCACCACACAGGACCCTCGCAGCAACACACCGAGGAGAGTGCACCAGTTTGGATTCATCTCGCAGTTCTCTACCGATATACAATACTGCGAAAGGGACAAGAATGCAGTTGCAGACGCACTGTCACACGTATAAACTACACGGCCGCCGATTTCCTAGCTCAAGCCCAAGCAGCGGACACGGAGATACAGGTATACACCGCTACCCATACCAATATACAACACATCCATATTCAGGACTGGCTTGGTCATCACCTGCGACACAACTACGGGCAAAAACCGACCGTTCGTTCCACGACAGCACAGGAGGGCGATATTTCACAAGTTACACAGCATGAGCCACCCAGAGATTCGCGCATAGGGAAACTCATCCCAGCCAGATACTTCTGGTCCTACGGACATAAAAAAGGAGCCAAAACCTCCCACCAGTGCCAGATAGCCAAGGGTTTATGGCCACGCTACAGCACTACTACAGGAATTTCCCTCTGCAGCCAAGTTCGAACACGTCCACTTAGACATCGTCGGGTCGCCATCTCCTTCAAAGGGACGCACCTTTTGCCTAATCATGGTTGACAGTGAAATTCGGTGTCCGAGTGTATCCCTCTGAAAATTATAGACGCAGCCACCATAGCCAACAACTTCCTCCGGGTCGTTCTCCGCGGTGTAGTGGTTACCATGCTAGCCTCTAGCTCCCGAGGTCGCAGGTTCAAACCCTTAGAGGGTGATGGATTTTTTGGGGCGTAAAATTCCTTAGCATAGCTCCCTTCGGAAGGGGAGTAAAGCGGTGGTCCCGTGTCGTAGATTTACGGCACGTAAAAGAACCTCAAACTTGATAAAGAGGCGTCTGAGCAGAATTTCCAGTCTTTCAGGCCAATATAGAATGGGGCGCTAAGGATCACAGCAGTTAAAGAGCGTCCATAAATAAAACTCAATTCAATTCAACCTTCCTCCAGCAGTGGATCAGCCGTTATAGTACACCGGCCAGGATAACGACGTACAAAGAACGACAGTTCAAAGCTGAGCTTTTTACGGAACTTCCGCGAATACTGGCATTCAAAAATGTCATACCAACCCTTATTACACAGAAGCAAACGGTAAAATCTAGCGATAAAACCGCTGCCTGGAGGTCGCACTTAGGGCAGCGCACAAACCCACGGCATGGGTGAGATTACGCACCGCTGTAGGCGACACCAGAACGCCGCAGAAAGTGTCTTCTAGCAACCTATCCGGCTTCTCACATATTCACGCCCTTCACTATAGCTCGCGAGGATGTAACAAGAGAAGCTCAGGCCCGGCTGCAAACTGCCGGAAGAGCTACCCCAAGGCAGAACTCCGTGCCACTACGCATGTGTACATCCGCGAGGAAATAAAGCGACATAAATTACTTCCACCGTACAGGGGATCTTTCCCGGTGCTTACCAACAATGAGAAAACTGTAGAGATCTGCCGCGAGGATGGTAGCACTGCTAAGGTCTCTATTGACGATGCAAGGCACTCATGAAGACAGACCGGAGCCACAGCCCCGGAGCGCTACTACGGACTCCAAAAAATCTACCGTGCACCAAGCTACTTCCGACAGCACGCAACAAAGGGCGCCGCGTGACATAAACGTGCCAAACAACGCTTCCATGAGACAACAGACAGGGCTATACGAGGGTCGTCTACGACCACACACCACACTCCGCCATGAAGTTGGCGAAGCAGACGAAGATAACAGGATACAGGAGATCCGGCTTTCGCCGGTAGTGGAACACTGGGAACCTAAAGGCACAGTCAGGATACCGTGGCGAGTGATATCAATTACGTTTTCCCCGCTAAGACCATTGCGCTACGCGCAACTTGCAGGAAAGCTGAATGACCCGCACTATGATCCAGGGCAGCCGGGGCCCCAGCTGGCCGGGTCGCAACAAAACATCATCGAAGAAGCGACATCGCAGATGTCGTAGAAGAACTCACAGCGCTTCAGTAACCCCAATCATGGTGAACTGGGGGCATCTGTAGCGGCAACCCGCCACAAAACAAGTTCACCACAGATTGTACATAGAAAATAACTCTGGCGCCAGAATATAAGCAACCTGCACACAACGTAAGTAGCAGTTAGCTATGGTACCGCCACAACAACGCTAAGGGCTAAGTAGTTAAAGCTGAATAAACCAGTGCGGTCACATACAAACTACCATGGTGGGCTACTGAAAAGGAATACAGTTTCTTCATTAATCAAAGAAGGACCTTCCTACCCGGACTAACCATCTCCCGACTCCAAACCTCCTTTAGTGATCTCGCTTCGGTGGCTTGACGATCCCGGACTGTGTTCCAGCTCGGTGGGTTTACCCATCAGCGTGCTTACACACATCAAGTGGAGCTTTGACCGCCCTAACAGGCCGCTTACGCTCGATTGTACGGGGATGACGAACCCCACTCAATTACTTTGAGCCACCTTACTTGAGGAAGCGCTCAGTACAAACAGGTAGTGCCTTCTCCACCCAGGGGAGTAAAACATCCTCTGGCATTATCATCCGGTAGACACAGCACGCAAACATGTACACCTCACAGTCCACAATTACAATTACAATAATAGTAATAATAATTTGTTCTTCATTTGGTAATTACAATAGGCTTTTATTTCGGTGGAAATTATCAAAGCTGGCATCTAATCTTTGTAAGAAGCCTGATTTTCTGTTAAGGTATTTCAGTTCTGCCTTTAAAATGAGGTGAAATTCAAAACTATTTTCGTTTTGCTCCGTAATTGAGTTTACAAAAACGTCTACATTATTGATCGCGGTTAACTTGAATGCGCATTTCCTACTCGATTAAAGTAGCAGTGAAATAAAGCAATAAATGTAGACAATGCCTTTATCAAATATGATATGCTGTGGTGTGAGCGTTTGGCTCTCATTTGGACAATACATACTAGTAAACAGCGAATGACATAATTTTTGTGATGCCATCATTTCGACCATACTTACTAGCAGACAGCGAATGACATCATTTTTGTGGTGCCAGCTGATCGTGGGACGGTGAACAGAAACGGCAATTTTTGTAGCTGAAGTTGTAAGTTTTATTGCGTTTTAAATATGTTGACGCAAAAATGGTACAGCATTTTGTAGCTTATGGATGTAAGGAAGTTTCAAGAAGAGATCCTTCAGTATTATTTCACAAGTAAGCTTCGAAAAAAGCAATAAATGTACTTACTTAGCATGTGCGTAGCATATAGAGCACAAGTTAGGTACGAATAATTCTCTGATCTTGGCTACTCTCCTAAATAAAAATTGTTAATTCTTAGTATTCATTTTGTGTGTAATCATTTCCAGTTTTCCAAGTGCTGAAATTATGCTAATACTTTGTAGGGTTATATAGATACATTATAGTACAACCTTAAGTGCTGTTGACAATTATTAGCAATATTTGAGTGTCCACAGAAATTATTGTGAGATGTATAAGGAGTGGGTTAAAAAAGAAAGTAAAATAAACCAAAAGCCTAATTCCATTTTCTTCATTAAGAGCACATGTTCAAAATATCAAATCTAGGCCCAGTACGTTTGTTAAAGAAGCTTCTTAAGATTGAAAAACGTAAACTTTAAAGGTTATAAAACGGTTTGAGGAAATGGCATGCTCATACAACAGGTTATCACCTTGAATATAGGTTTAATACTTTAAAATATCTCCAAGCAAGTAAGAAAGTTTTTAAAACCTTAGATTTGTTCAATGAAAATCATAGTATTTATTTTAGCAAATATTCCTTTTGGACATGGATATGCATGGTATTTAGTGCATTAGAGCTCATTCCTAATATTATATTAAGTACTCCTCTGATGTGCTGTCGAATATCGAGCCATTTTTCATAATCAAAGGAAGTAATTGCTTTTGAGCTAAGAATAAGGGCTGTTAATTCCAATTTTGCAATTATAGGGCGTATACTTTATTGTACCTAAGCAGGATATCTCTAAACTGGTTTACGAATATGTTTTTAAATTTTTACAATGTAGATTAAGAGCTATATAAATTAAAACAGGGGATCCACAGCCGAAACACAAGAAATGTCTTGAATCATGGCACGAAGGAGTGTGGTTTGATGGAAGCCACGAAAGGAGCGAGCAGCTGATCGTGGGAAGCAGGCGTATTATATTGCCTTCGCGAGTCACCACGGTCGGGAAGGGTGCAAGCGGAGTCTATTAGTATTATGGTCGAAGTTCTCTCGTACCCAGTAGGTCATTGCGAATGCACTAGGACCTAAACTTTTTTCCGACTGCTATGATGGCAGGGTTTGGTTCTTGTACCCAGCAGCTGATTTAATTGTGAAAATCAGATTCAGAATTTTAAAATTTATATTTTCACAAATGCATTTCAATGACTCTCGTGCCTTATAATCTGTATGAAATCTGCCAAACCCCGATTTTATTGCGTTTTCTTAAGGTCACTAAACTCAAAAATCACACTAGAGTGTTTTCCTTTATTACGTAACTAGGTGTATAACTCGGGTATTGCATCACGTATGACTTGGTAAATAATCCGTCAAATATCACAGCGTGTATAAAAACTGCGCTAGATGGAACGAAATGTTGAAATGATATGGCAGACGGGGGAAATTAACTTGATTTATTTATGGACGCTCTTTAACTGCTGTGGTCCTTAGCGTCCCATTCTACCTTGGATGTGAAAGACCGGTAACGCGGACAGGGGAGTGGGGGTTACGCTGGGATCTGCTGTGCCTGGCGTTCTCCTCTCTCCTGATAAGAGAGATGTGTGTGTGTGTGTTTTCTCACTGGGTTAATGCACAGTACAAGAAAGAAGGAATATGAATATCTAGTTAAATATCGATTGATAAATTGGAACAAAGACAAAAAAAGGAAGAATACGCAGTGTGTAGGTTAATAGTGCAAGACAGAGAAACTGAGCTGAGGCACATTCCAATGGACAAGATGGCCGAAGGATATCGATTGATGAATTGAATAAAGGGCATGTGGGCCATTTTCCAATGGGCAAAATGGCCGTCACGCGTAATCTGTGGAGAGAGAGAGAGAGAGAGAGATCAGATAGATCGACGATTGATGATGATATTGATGATGTAAGAGGTTGCTATGTCTAGATGATGGAATAATATATGTAAAGGATATCGATTGACGAATTCAAAACAGACAAAAACGGGGGAATAGGGAGCGTGAAGATTAAGACACAAAAAGAGTTGAAAGGTAGGCTAAATGAGTATTCCAAACTGAACTCAGAGGAAAACGAGCAAGTTGCGCGTGATAACCATATAAAATGAGGTAACCTCTCCCGTACAAGAAAGAGAATGCTCAAATTCCCACCCTCCCTTCCAAGTAAAGCATATGTGGAAGCAGCATGGATCTGCGTGCACAATTGACTGTGGCCATCAGGATGAGTAGTGAAGTTATCAGAACTGTGATCGAGTACAACTGAATTGTATTTATGGACGCTCTTTAACTGCTGTGGTACTTAGAGTCTCATTCTAAATTGGGCGTGAAAGACCAGAAACGTTGCTCAAAGGCCTCTTTATCAGGATTGAGGAGCTTTTACGTACCGAAATCTACGACACGGGACTGCTGGCTTTACTTTCCTTCCGATGGAGCCATGCTAAGGATATTTACGATTCATCGCCCTTCCTGGGTTGAACCCCCGACCTCGGGAACTAGAGGCTAGCATGATAGCCAGTACACCACGGAGGACGACATATGTCAACGTGTGATATATCCAGTAATGAGGTTTGTTACAATTTCTTAAGGCAGCTATGTTTACGGAAACACAAATTTACATCTCATTAGCTCCTGGTGTACGGAAACTTCGTATGCTCTATTTGTAATTTTAAAGTCCTAAGGGTAAGCATATCAGCTAGGTTGCTCAATTTTCATATAAGAATCTATAACAGTAAAGAAATCTGAAATATCTAGTTTTTCCATTAGATGTATATCTTTCACTGAATGATAGACATTTTCTGAAGTTTGCGAAATACAGCTTATAGGTTCTCGATCGTAAGCAAGATTTTTCAGGAGAAAATTTAAATCGCAACTTGATAATTGCTGGAAAAATTGGTGTGAAATTTGGCAGTTCTCTGTTTAGATTACACGGGTTGTGTGCTGCACCTATGGAATCGCCTGTAAGGTGACAGTGAGCTGTGATTTTTACATGCTCTGATTAAGAATTATGTCTACATAGATGACAAGTCAGTATTTCTGAATTTCGTCTCATTCGCCTGTCATTTTTAATATATATCAATTACACCATTTACAATGAGATTTAATTCACTGAAAAACATCTTTAAGCGCATGAAGACTTATAAGGTTTTGAATTTTGATATTGAATCGCCACATTAATATGGGATATTTATAGATACAGGCACTTCTCCGTGTCTCTGCACTGTTCTAGTACAACTGCTCTCTACAAGGCTGACATGAATGCATTATTTTAAGTATTGATTGAATATTTGCATATGTTACAAATAGAACGGGAGAACACTTAGAAAATTAATTGCATTCAATTGAGCCATTCTTACCTATTTCAGGCATACTAACAATTTGCGATTTCATGTATCTGATTTTGTTTTATCTCCCTAAACTACTTTCATTTGAAAAGTGTTTCAAACCGCCTTTGGACATACTCATTCTACGTTTACTTTTAGTTAGCTGCATCGCCCATAAGCGAGATAGGTCGTTATACTGTGATCTTTCTTCATTAGTGATTCCACATGATCCCCTTTACGTTCCGAGGTTTGGTATAGCGTAATAATTGAACAATCGCTTATTCCATATACCATAAGTCATATATTGTCATTTTGCTTTAAGAATTTGTTGATATCATCAAGGAACACAGAAAACTTTATTCCAGTATAATTAAATGTTTTAAACACATTTTACATAGAGTAAGAACTCACTCTATTACTGTTACGCTTTACTGGGTATTTGAAGCAAGTAGGCAATACCCAAAGCATTTAAATCAGTGTTTTGTATTAGTTCCAGCCTATTTCCGTTTTATGAATTCGGAAACTTCTGCGTGGCAGCCCCCTTTTAAAGGATCGAATTGACATATGTTTAAAATTATCGAGTGTATCTGGTATCCAGATTTCAAACTGATTTTCGATTCGAATGTTTCAATGCTGGAAACGTAGCACATAATTTTATTCCCGACGTGCATCGGGCGAGATTACAACGAATTTCACTGCTAACCAGAGGTTTGTATTCATCCAGAAATGATTGGGGATCAATAATCCCCAACGTGTTTTCTATCTGCCTTGTATAAATCCAATTTTAAATGCTGATTGTATCTCGCTACATGCAAGATCCTTTTCCCTTTGTTCACTCACCGATTCTATTATAGACTTCCTTGCTGCAGGTGCGTTCTCCGTGCTGGAGTTTCTGGCATGCCTCTTGTCTTCTGCTTTATTATTCAGGATAATTTATAAATGAAACTGTATTTTGTTGAATCTGAGATTAAAATATTCTCTTATACGTACATACATAAAACTGCAATGTATCATTTAGCTTCAGATCATGTTTAAAAGAAAAATATTTGATATTTTTAAGCTGAAAATGTTTTTTTACATATTTAAAAATAAATATTTGTGTATACGCTACAAGTGCATTTTGCGTTATTTTGTAATTATCCAGTAAATAGTTTGTTGAAATGTAACTAGAAACGGATTCTAAAACAGCATTTTAAGCTGAAATAAGGAAAATCCCATTTAGCACATGCATATGGACAATAAACCCTTTTTTATATTTAAAAGAGAAAGTATTAAAAATGGTTTTACATCTAGAAAAAAAATTTGGTTGTACAAAATTATATTTAAAAGAAAGATGTTTGATAGATTTTGTTATTTTAAGCTGCAAATCCATTTAATTATTTAAAGTAAATGTTTGATGTGTGTACGCTAAAAGTGCATTATGTATATTGTAATTAGCATATGCATACTTTGTTTAATGTAATTAGAAATTGATTTTAAAACAGAATTCTAAGCTGAAATTAGAGGGCTTCCATGTAACATATGCATACAGTCAATAAAAGCATTTTTGTATTTAAAAGAGAAATGTTTAAAAACGATTGTGCAGCTGAAAAGAAAACGTTTTGTTATAAGCACATCCATGCATGTATTCATTAAATAATAATTATAATAGTATTATAGATGAAAGTTTGTGCATGCAATGTTTTTTTTTATAAATCTATTTTCTTTAAAGGAAATTATCATTAAACTTTTGCAGTTTGATCAGTACAGCTGAAAATAAAATTTGCTGTTCAAATTTATTTAAAGGAAACGTATTTTATACGTTGTTTTACCTTAACCTGAAATTCTATTCTTACATATTTAAAATAAATGCTTAAGGTGTACAGGTTATAAGTGCATTTTATACACTTTACAATTATCAAATGAATACTTTGTTGGAATATAATTACAAATTTATTTTAAAACATCATTCTAAGCTGAAATTAGAAAAGTTTCATTTAACACATGCATACAGACAATAAAGCGTTTTTATATTCAAATTTTTTTTTAAAAAACGATTTTACAGAAAAGCAAATAAAATGTGTTTTTATACACATTTTATTTGCAAAGTATTCATTAAGTAATAATAATAATAATAATAATAATAATAATAATATTGATGAAGGTTCGTGTATACAATGTTTTCTACAAGATTATTTTGTTTAAAAAGTATCATTAAGGTTTTGCAGTTTGATTAAGACCACATTACTTTCTGAAGCTGAGATTACTGCAACATCCATTTTTAACACGTAACGGGAGCATATCCTTTTTGTTTTTCCAAAAATAAACTGAATTTAAATCTTGCTAGGAGAATTATTATTTTATTACCTTTCATACATGTTGATTCTGCAGTGCTTTTGGACCCTCAGGGATTCTGCTGTTGTACTGAGGTGTTTGAAATGATGCAATTCGTTACTAGCAATATTGAAACAACAAGCAAAGTTGTTTTATATAACAACAGTTGTTCGTTGCTTCTTAAGAAGTCATCTTATGTCGCATATGGCCGCTTTCTAAGCTTTCCTGAAATGAAAATTAAATTGAGTTTTATTTATGGATGCTGTGGACCTTAGCGTGCCATTCTATAATTTGCTCAGAGGCCTCTTTATCAGACTTGAGGTTCTTTTACGTGCAATAATTCCACGGCACGAGACCACTCCGAAACAAGCCATGCTAGGGATTTTTACGCCCGAAGAAATCCATCGCTCTCCGCCGTGTTTGAACCCGCGACCTCGGGAACTAAAGGCTAGGCTAGCATGGTAACCACTACACCACGGAGAAGGACTGAGCTTTTCTTACCCGTATGGACCAACTGATATCCATCTTTTTTGAGTAGAGGAAATATACAGTTACGTACTAACCCATAAATGGGAGTGTGGGGCTCTACCGTTGCCTGCGCCGCGATCGTACCCTAAAAAGAACCTCCACTGAATTTTGGGCAGAGTTGAGGCAGGACCGCTGTGGATTTAAAGAGCTGGTATATTGGCCAGCCCTTAGGGCTTAGGCCAGGGTAAGGAGAGGAGGCCGGACGTAACCATGACCGAAGCCCTGGTTACGCCCTGGCAAATTTAGGGAGCTTGATTGATCACGCCGGGAGCGCTGCGTCGCATGATATTAATAGTGTTGAGCGTCACATGTACGCACTTGGGCACGAGTTATTGGAGCTACAGCCGCTGCGTCCCTGAAACAAATATTTCTAAGCATGCAAATATTACACATTAATATTAGTTGTTATATGCTTAGTTTAAATATATTTGCTTATTACTTCTTATTTGAAAATTCATAAGTGTTCTTATTAACTGCACGTAGGTTCTGCCATGTGGCTTCGTCTTTGTGAAGTACATTGTTAGTTTTAATGTAGATTTTGATAGTATTGCTGTTCTGCCTGGTGGTGTCGTCTTTTCCTTACAATAGTTGATTTTGTATTTAAGTTAAATTAATTATGAGTATTTACTCGATCGTTATCGATCACGATTACCGCATCCTGGTACCACACTTTTTGTGTCGCGAATCCGTTGACACACCGTAATGAATGTTTTCACATTAGGAATATTCCTTCCTGAAAAGCGTTAATGATAAAGTCTCTGGTCTTTACGTGAATTGCACTTCGTTTCGACATAAATTACTATCATGTCTGGATATTCTGCGTTCGAATATTTTGGCATCTTTGTACTCTACGGCAGCGATCGCAATAATCTAACACCTTTGCACCCCTTTCGACACGCACTAACCGAAGTCAAGATATAACTGGTTGACAACCGTAACATAGCAGTGAAAACAGCGTTGCAAAACCGTCGGAATTATTTACGAAATCCTGTAACTATTTCAGTTAATTTCTGAGAAAACAGTTCAGTGTATGCGAAAATTGCAAAGGAATGAATTGTTGCTCGCGAATCATTCTCGCAATGTAGCCGAAAACCAGGGTCATACGCCTAATATTTATCGAGTTAGTAATTTCGTAACTTTGTGGAAACAACGTAACCTATGCAAGTAAGAGCAATACAATTAGACTTTGTTTACTTTATTACTTTCTCTACTACGTATAGTAAGTAAAAGAAGTGTTGAATTCCACCCAAAAATTCGATCTCGAGATTTCACCAGAAATTGAGGCCCCTGATAAAAAAAGGTATTATAGAAAAAGGTCCGTGTGTGTGTCTGTGAACGGCCTAACTCAAAAATCAAAAGTCGGATAAGTACCAATCTTGGTATTTAAGGTCAGTATCCTCCAAGGATGCGACACGAAGATTTTCAAGAAAATCCTCCTACACCCAACTACCCCTTATATGGAAAATTTTTCGAACATTTTGATTTTCTAAAAAATGGCTCTAACGATTTTGATTAAAGTACCATATATTAAGGATATTTACATGACAAATGAAACATTTATCTTGAAATTTCTGGGAATGGCCTGTGAAGTCCACTTCATTTGGATGAAATGTATAATCTTGTACAAATGGTAAACGTTAAGCGAGACGAGAATTACTACACAAAAAATGTATATCTCTTTAAAACATACAATTTATATAAAATAAGTTTGGTTGTGGTATAAGCCGTTTCTGAGATATCCGCTATTAAGGGTACAAATTGTTCCTTTCTTGGTCATTCTCTTGAAGGTCCTATCAACATTCAGTTGTTTCTCGCGATTGCAGAGACACAGTATGGTTTTAAGGCCAGTGCATAGCGTCCAGTTGTTAAACATTTGACTATGGCTGTTCTCTTTGTATCTATAACGACATGTGTAGTGTAGCTATTTCTGCAAAGGTTTATTTTGTGGATTAAGATGTAGTAGATGGAAAAATCAGTTTGAGTAAGAATAATTTGTATACTCACTACTAAACGATAGAGGTAGAGAATGTCATGTGAATGTATCGGGCAAGGGTTTTTAACTCAGGGAATGCACTGGTGAAAGCTGCATATTTGTTTCACTTTCACCTGGTATATATACAGACTGAATCAGAACTCCACCGACAAACTTTCAGGGCTTGTTCAGGGATAACTTCTGAGTATTTTGGCATAAGGGGCCCACAGTCTCCGGCGGCTTATTACAGAGTAATTGCATCTCGTTTGGTTTCTTGTCCCAATTAGCTGCATCTGTCTTTCGTTGAAAATACTGTAGAACAGTGTAAATGTCGACGGTATGCGCTGTGTGTCTTGTTTGTAAACAAATTTTTTCCATTCCGCTCACAGTTGACAACAGCAATGCCCTCTTTAACTCTTGCCTTAAGCTTGCATTCAGTACTGCTCGGTTGTGTCTAGGGTCTTGTTTTTCCGGCAGTGTTAATAGTGATACACAGCAGTATGATATCAGTAATAGGTTTACTGGTGAAGAGCTGGTCGATATGCACCTTGTGTTCACTGAATGCAGTGGAAGAGTGGCACAACGGCGAATTGCTGAGCTGTTTCCGCAACCACATCACAGTACTTTTGTATTTGTATATAGGCGCCTACAAGAAACTGGATCCTTCCGTGTTAGAATGCCGTGCGAGAGATACTAGAACACCCGATCTGGAAGAGGATGTGTTACATTCAATTGGTGACAATCCCACCACTAGTAGTCTGCGCATTGCACTACCTCTGAACACAAGCCAATCAACTGTTTTGAGAGTTGTACATGAACAACAATTCCACCCACATCATCCACAGAAGATGCAGTCAGCGGAGTTCCCATTTCGAGTGAAGTTGCAATTGGTTCCTACAGCAATGTGCAGAAAACCACCAATTTCCCGATTTGGTGTTAATTACAAACGATGTCAAGTTTAGAAAAGAAGCCATGTTCAACAGAAGGAGTAGCCATGTATGGGATTACGAAAATACACACGCATTAGTATGTCGATCCTATCAACAGGAGTTTGCTGTGAATGTATGGGCTTATATTGTCAAGGATTTTGTGATTGGATCTCACGTACTTCCTGATACACTGAATGGAGTCGTGTACAAAACGTTCCTTTAACATGTCCTGCCACAGCTCCTAGAAGATGTGCCGCTGATAATTCGTCAGCTTCTGTGGTTTCAACATGAACGGGGCACTGGCACACTTTGCACTCGTTGAAACCGCGTTGATGTCAGTTTGGACAATGGATTGGTCGTGGTGGTCCTGTTGCAGGACCAGCTCGGTCACCAAATATGATATCAATAGAGTTCTTCTTCTAGGGGCATGTGAAGAGCCTAGTTTACGAGACTCCAGCCAATATTGGCATGGACCTGGTTGCTAGGATTATCGCAGCCGCTGAAGTAGTACGCCAAACACCTGGAATGCTTCAGCATATAAGGTAATCGATGGTGCGTCGCTGTACACTCTGCCGTGACCATGGTAGTCAACATTTTCAACAACACCTGTAAAGGAACAGTTCTGTATTTGTTACATACTGCACTGTACACTGTGCCGTGACCATGGTAGTCAATATTTTCAACAACACCTGTAAAGGAACAGTTCTGTATTTGTTACATACTGCACTGTACACTGTGCCGTGACCATGGTAGTCAACATTTTCAACAACACCTGTAATTGAACAGTTCTGTATTTGTTACATACTGCACTGTACACTCTGCCGTGACCATGGTAGTCAACATTTTCAACAACACCTGTAAAGGAACAGTTCTGTATTTGTTACATACTCCACTGTACACTGTGCCGTGACCATGGTAGTCGACATTTTCAACAACACCTGTAATGGAACAGTTCTGTATTTGTTACATACTCCACTGTACACTGTGCCGTGACCGTGGTGGTCGACATTTTCAACAACACCTGTAAAGGAACAGTTCTGTATTTGTTACATACTGCACTGTAAACTGGCAGATCAGATTGAACTTGCTGTAATAAGAGTGTCGTTGTTCCATCTGGGATATCGCATTATTCTGTGTTGTGTGTTTGTTATTACATATTATACTGGCTTCTTCACTTTTGTGAAGGTATTTTTCACAGAAAAAAGGGTGAGTGAGGTAACACATTTGCGAATAAATCATGATAACATTATTACTCTCTATCGAGCCACCGAATATCATTGGTCTCGTATATAAAATACTCAGAAGGTATCCCTGAACAACCGCTGAAAGAGATTTTCGGTAGAGTTCTGGTCCATCCTATATATATATATACTGAAACCTATTAAAAGTATTACATGTCCACAGTTATTCATAATCTAAATACTTGCCTAAAAATAAGTTTAGATAATCAGGTAAATAATTATTTCTACTTCTATTAGCAAATGGGATAATATAAAACATGTTTGGAGCTCATTTGCACAAGAGCAGTAACTTTATTCTTCTTGAGATCCACTTTAAGACATTCTCATTTAACAAACAATAAATTAACCAAAAGTAATAATGGAATTCATATTTACGAGGTGTGATCAAATAGTAACGGGAGCTTTTGTTTTACTTAAGCAATTTTTATTTAATCATCAACATCAACTTTGTCCCCTTTAAATAATCCTCCTCAGATATAATACCTTGTGCCATCGCTTTTTCAATCTTGGAAGTAGTTCTGGTACTCACTTTTCGTTACGGTGTTCAGCTCCTTCAGCGATTCTGTTTTTATCTTATCAATGGTAGCAAACGACGCATAACTTCCAGGTAGTATTCCTTGTTGACCGTACGACCATAAGGCAGGAACCCCTGATACACTTTCCCATTGTAGTCGAAGAAAACAGTGAGAAGAACCTTCACATGTGATCGAACTTGTCGAATTTTTTTCGGTCTTGGCTCTTCAGGCAGTTTCCATTGGGACGATTGGACCTGAGTTTCGACGTCATACCAATATACCCACGTTTTGTTTCCTGTTATAACTTTAGAAGTTCTGGATCGTTTTCGACTTCATTGAGCAATTCCTGAGCGATGTCTACGCGACGTCGTTTTTGGTCGAAATTCAACAACTTCGGAACAAACTTAACTGCTACACGTTTCAGGTCCAAAACGTCCAAAGCAATTGCTTGGCATGAGCCAAAGGGTATGTCGACATCATCAGCAACCCCTCTGATGGTGATTCGGCGATTTTCCGGAACCATTTCTTTACTTTTTCCACATTGTTGTCAGTAGGGCGCCTAGGGCGGTCATCATCTTCAACGTCTTCTTGACCCGCTTTGTAACGTTTATACCACTTGTAAATTTTTGTCTTACTCATAGTAGATTCTCCAAAAGCCACAGTCAACATTTCGAATGCACTTTTACGTTTGTTTTATTAAACTATTCGTCATCCATTAAAATATTTTAGTCTATTGGTGCTTAAAAATTTGCGTGCAATCAGTATAAAATTAATCCGAGATATTGTATGAAACATAATATAATTTTGCTTAATTACCATTCCGGGATGGTAATAAATTCTGGGCTATCCTACAAGTCAGGGTTGCAAGCTTTTCACATTTCTGGTGGAACCTGCATTAGTCGCCCAAATAAATTCCGGGGTCCCCTACAAGTCAGGCTACAATCTCATCACGAAGTTCCTGGTGGAACTTCCACTAGTCGCTCACATAAATTCAGGAATCCCGGACAAGTCACAGTTACAATCTATTCACGGAGTTCCAGGTGAAACCTCCATTGGTCACTTACAGAAATTCTGCTGTCACAATTACATTCTCATCATGGAGAAATTCTGGGCTTCCCGACAAGGTACGGTAGCAGGCTCATCACCAAATTCCAGACGGAATCCCATTAGTCAGAAAGTCTCATAATAATTTGTACAATAATTGAAAATCAGTTTATTACGGTTAGGGGAAACACTATAAATGTATACATCGGTAAACTGACATATCCACTGCTCTGATATTTATTGTGGATTACTTCCGTCCTTCGGACCCTTTTTCTTTATAAACGGCCAGCTCCCCTCTCCTTTAAACAAATTCGTGTCATTTGAAATGAATTTTAAACTCCATCTCATTTAATACTTGCACCTCATTGCGTTGTCTTATGGTCCTGGAATAGAGTCATTGTGAACATTTGTATGTAGGAAACTATCTTTATTCGAGACATGGTTGATCCTACAAGGTAATCCAGGAATTAATTTCCGTTTGCACGTTCCCGCTGTCCAGATCGCCATCGGGCTAATATGCAATATCACATGGTTTTCTCAACAACTTTTCTCAGTATTGTGTAAGTGCCAGTCGAAACAAGTTGTTATTCTCAATTCTGTGATTGTGTAAACTGAGTTGTGAGGTACAAAATGCCGCCGAATGGAAGGTGAGAAGAGTTATGCGGTTTTGAATGCTGGGAGGTTGAAACCTGGAGAGATTTACTGTCAACTAAAGGAAGTGTATGGTGCTACAGTAATGCATGAAATAAATATAAAGTGGCGTGAACTGTTTAATAATGGACGAACAGATGTGAATAACGAAATTTTAGCCAGGCGTCCGTCACTGATTACAGAAGATTTGAAGTATCAAGTGGACAACAAAATCGTGCGAGATAGAAGCATAACTTTAGATGAGATAAATGTCTTTCCCAAATGTTTCTCGTTCTTTTCTTGGTAGAATTGTGTCTCAATATCTTCACTTAATGGACTGGTGGTAGCCAACATAGAAATTATGAAACTCGTGAACAGATATGTCAAATGCTTAAATAACACAATGGATTGCGTGGAGGTATAAAGTAAGCCTAAATTTTGTGACATTTTTTAATAAAACATGTTTTTTTCTAAATGAATTAAACACAAGCGCTCGTTACTTCTTGGAATGCCGTCGTACCATCTATATTGTTTAATCCACTTTTATAGCTGGTTTTTATTGAGCGTGTCTTTCTGTTAACCGAGGTTTTCGGTTTTCATTTACCGAGAACCCGTCGTCACCTTCTCACGTCTGCTGCAGCCTGGGTTCCATTGCGCAACAATCACGCGACCGTAGCTTTCGCGGACGTGGAAAACCCATCGTTTTAACGGCGGTATGAATGAAATTATAAACTAATACAAAATAGTCGGCGTATGCTATAGATTGAAACCGATGAAATTAAAATAAATTGTTAGGTCGATGATACAATTCTTTTAGTGAAAATAAAAATAGCCCTTAAAAACAGTATACAGATTTCAAATAACAGTTCAGCGATTTAGTATTAAATCCACTGAAAAAATCTGTGTTAACACACACACGTTTCTCTAAATTTATATCTCTTCTACAAACCGTTCTTACAAAGGTGTATTTTTCTGTCTACTTCAAATTAACATAATTTCTTCCAGAAATAGTTTTATTACATATTTCGCTGTAGGTACAAAGGGATTCAGAAGACTGAAAGGATAGTGAAATATTTTAAAAGCTGGTTGATATACGCTGGCTTTGAAATCCTATGCTCTGCATGCCACCACGAGGAACAACTGAAGGTTGACAGCACACCAACAAATTACACAAGTGTTGAAAAATGCAAACTTATAACATTGAATGTCTTGGAAAAAGCTGATGACATAGTGAAAGTTGTTTGAAATAAATTCTATGTTTAACCCTTATGCGTTACAAGTTATACAAAATTGTACTAAATTGATTGCGAATGAAGTGAACTTTCTAGAGTATTCGCAGAAGATACAATTATTAATCACATCACATCTTAAACTTAGGTATCTTAATCAACATCGTTAGAGCCACTTTTAGAAAATAAAAACATTATGTAAACGGTCCTTTGATATGGGTGATTTTCAAACGAGTAGCATCGAATATGTTGCAAATGGCGAATGTCACATAAAGTTATTTGCAGTGAATTGTGCGTTTTAAAGGGACCTACAATTTTTTCGTAGTAAACTTTGTGTATCTTTTATACAAAAGCTTACAAAATAGATTCCGGAAGAAACAGATTTCGAGTCTATTCCAAACTCTAAACACGCATTTTATTAGTCATGCGTCTTAAACATAGGATATTTTAATCAAAATCGTTAAAGCCATTTTTGAGAAAATAAATAATAACGAAACATTTTCCGTGTAAATGGTAGTTTGGAGCAGGGAGTTTTCGTGAAAACCTTGGTGTTGAACCCCTCGAAGATGCTGAACTTAAATTTGAAGTTTGGTATTTATCCGACTTCTCCTGTTTAAGCTGTGCTGTTCCCCCATAATATCAAGCAACCTTTATTAAACACATTTCGTTCTACAACGCTTATTTTGGAGATACTGTAGTCTCAACTTAAATGATCCATGCTGTATATTTGCCTAGCAATGATTTCAAATTCAGCACGACGTGTTAATTGCAGCAAACGGAAACAGTATTCAAATGTTTATTCGTGGTAACGATCTCCTGCGATGGAAAGAAAAGAAACAGCCAGAGAGAGAGAGAGAGAGAATATTTAACTTTCAAGCATACCTGTTTAGTATGAAATATTTCTAAAAGGACTAACACTACGTATATAAAGTTCTCGTGTAGTATGTGTTTGTCTATTTTTTAAGATTTCCTTGCAATTCAAAATTAAATAAGATTCAGTTAAATAATGGCTACTTCTCAGGCTATTTACACAAAATTCATGGTATGCATCTTATTTATATGCCAATGTATTCAACATTTAACATTTTAATATAAATATTAGAGCGTTTTTGAGAAAAGGAAAATAGGAAGTATTTTTCCATGTAAAGGGTAGTTTGGCTAGGGGGATTTTCTTGAAAATCTTCTTGTGGCATACTTGGAATATGCCGAATTTAAATATCAAGTTTGGTATTCAACCGACTTTTCGTTTTTTTAGTTATGATGTTCCAGGACATACACAGGTTATTTTCTAACGATGTTTTCCGTTTATTCCGGAATCTCAAAACGTATCTTATTTTCGGTGAAATCTCGACATCCAATTTTTGGGTGGAATGCTATACTTTCTCTTCTTACTATACGCAATTAGTATAGAAGGTAAGAAGCTTTTTGCAAGAATAATTTGTAGAAGACGTATGAAGGTAAACGATAGTGCCTAGAAAAAGTAATTGAATGCATTGCATCACTTTTTTCTGTATTAAATAGGATTAAGCTTATGTGGTATTCCAAAATTGGATTTAATTAGTTACTGCAGCTATCCACGTAAGAAAAAAATACTTTGTTAGCGATGCTGTCAATTGCTAGGACCATATCAGCTCCGCTGGCGTGACACACTTTTGTCCCACAGGAGTTCTTTTATATGTTGGTAAATCTGAGATGGGACTGTCGCTTTTAAGTATACTTAAAATCATCAGTCTGGGCCAGATTTGAACCCGCGACCTTGGAATCAGAAGACCAGCGCCTCACCAACCAGCCACCCAGACAAACTATCCCAGTAGGTTTGAAATACATTAAGTTATTTTCATATTTCGCCATCCCTTTGAGCAAGGAATAAGCGGATTAACAAAGTCAAATGCACTTTAATCAATCCTTAGTGCATTTATTTGTGATACAGCAAGCAAATACATAATCTGTAAACTAATTGTGCGCTTTGTTCAGCTGTCATTCTGCCTAATTTGAAATATGGTTAGTCAAAACTTTACGCCTAATTGTCTTGCGGAAAAGTGGGCTTCTAGAAATTAAGGCTATGGGATAATTAATTGAAATCACTCTCGATTCGCAAACACTTTGTAACTTATGTTTGTAATTTGCAGAATTGGGAGTTTCAAATGTATGGGAACAACCGCAGCAACAGTTTTGTGAAAGATGGGAAACTCTACATAAGACCTACACTGACCAGTGACCAATATGGAGAAAGCTTCCTGTACTGGGGTACAATTTCGCTTTACAGTGGTGCTCCGGCGGACCAGTAAGTGCCATTTTGCTACTTTCCAGCAATTATTAGTTCCTACATTCTGGCAGATAAATATTCCGCCTGCTTTAGATTTTAATTCAAAAAATTTGTAATAATTCTTTTCTTTACCTTTTCTTTTTCTTTGGTGGGAACATAATTAGTCCTTCCGCTGAAATCGAGACAAATATTTCCTTGTTAGTGCTTTAATAAATGGAGTTAGATTCAAGCTCAAGTAATAAATTAACACTTCCATCTTACCAATGGACTGCTAACGTTTCTTCTATCTCTGGGCTGGTAACACGTTACATATCACAGAGGGGTAGAACACCGCATGTGCTTCGAACGTGGCCCCTGTGAGGGAGGGACCGAAGGACTACCACATCCGAGAAACGACCTGCGTCCCTAATGATTGAACGCATCCGACGCCGTTTAAGGCTGTACACAAGCCCTGAGGTCCCCCGCCACTCGCAGGGGACGGGCACATCAGGTATCCGACCAACGCCAGGGAGTAACCTTCACAAAGTGCACGTACCACCACCGCCCAGCCGCAACACGCCGTTGTCTGGTCCTTCAATCCTAAAACAGGTGATGACGAAGAAAATGGACAGGAAAGTCGTGGTAGAAGAGGAGCCATCCCAGCATTCGCCTACCGACCCGGAGAAACCAGAAAAATCCATGGTGAGAGTGGGCGATCGACGGAAATAGAACCCGGGACCTATCAAATGCGAGTTTCACGGAGCCATCTTGCTCGGTTCTCCGGCTAGTAGTTATAATTTGGTAAGTTGCTTGGAGTCACCCTTTGTAGGTTGCTTTTTTATTATTAAATTAAAGGTTTGTAACATTCTGCTAATGCAAACATTGTCATTTATCCTTTAAGGTATAACCCATTCTTAAACGTAGAAACATTTAGTAAACGAACATTTTTGTTTGCACTATTGTTACAGCCTAGTCTAGTTGTGGAGGTGATTAAGAAGTTTAATTAACTTGTCATTTAAAAAGGCTGTTTTTTATCTCAGAATATTTTGTAGCCTTACAAGTACATTGGCGACCGAGGAATTGGCTCATTGGAAGCGCTGAGCCTCGCATGCCGGAAGAATTAAAACGTTAAAGTTCTTATTTCCAGCAATCTTACAATGTTTTTCATCCTTTTCTAAAGCCACATAAGGGACATTCCATGTAAAATCGAAGTGAAGAAACACTCGCATTTTTTTCCCCGTTGTAATTCTTCATATCAATGAGGGGTGCTGAGGAAAGCATAAGTAGGTAAATATAGAGAGAGCTGGGCCACTTTTTTGCGTTTATATGGGAAAGGATAGGGAAAACGAGGGTGGATGCCAGGTTGAAAGAGCCTTCAAGGAGGAAAATGCGTTTATATGGGCGAGATAGGGAATACGAGGACTGACGCTAGGCTAGACAGTGGTAGAAGGAGGGGGAATGCGCTTTATATGAGGCAGATAGGGAATACGTGGAGAGGTGTTAGGCTAGACAGAGCCTGAGTAAAGTATGGTTTATATGAGTGGTATAGGAAAACGATGAGAGGTGTTAGACTAGACAGAGCTCGAGGAGTAGAATATGGTTTATATGAGAGAGGTAGGGAACAGGAGCAGGGGTGTTAGGCTAGACAGAGGCCAAGAAGTAGAGTACGGTTTATATGAAAGGTATAGGAAAACGAGGAGGGGTGTTAGGCTAGACAGAGTTGAAGGGCAGAGCATGTCTTGTATATGACAGAGGTAGGGAACAGGAGCAGGGGTGTTAGGCTAGGTAGAGGTCAAGAAGTAGAGTATGGTTTATATGAAAGGTATAGGAAAACGAGGAGAGGTATTACACTAGACAGAGCTGAAGGGTAGAGTATGTCTTTTATATGAGAGAGGTAGGGAACAGGAGGAGGGGTGTTAGGCTAGACAGAGGTTGAAGGGTAGAGTATGTCTTTTATATGAGAGAGGTAGGGAACAGGAGGAGAGGTGTTAGGCTAGACAGAGTTGAAGGGTAGAGCTTGTCTTTATATATGAGACAGTTAAGGAACAGGGGGTAGGGATGATAGGCTTGACAGAGGTCAAGAAGTAGAGTATGGTTTATATGAGATATAGGAAAACCAGGAGAGGTATTAGGCTAAGGAGGTTGAGTATGCGTTTATAAGGAGAGACGAGAAAACGGAGAGATCCTATGCTAGGATAGACAGCTGTTAAAGGTAGAATGTGTTTTCTATAGGTTAGATAGGAACCCAAGGAGAGATACTCAGCTAGACAGGAGCAGGCGGGAAATGCGCTTTATGAGAGGCAAGGGATACGGGGAGAGATGCTAGACTAGACAGAGGTTTAGAGTATGCATTTATATGTATGAGGGATATAGGAACAGGAGGAGAGATATTAGGCTAAGGAGGTTGAGTAGCCGTTTATAAGGAGAGATGAGTAAACGAAGAGATCCAATGCTAGGATAGGCAGGTGCTAAAGGTAGAATGTGTTTTATATATGCTAGATAGGAACCCAAGGAGAGGTAGACGGGGGGGGGCAGGAGGGGAATGCGCTTATGAGAGGTAGGGGATACGGGGAGTGGTGTTAGGCTAGACAGAGGTAGAGGAGTAGAGTATGGTTTATATGAGAGGTATAGGGAAACGAGGAGAGTCGGTAGGCTAGACAGATAGTGAAGCAGTAGGAATATGGACTTATATACAGGAGATATAGGGAATAGGAGATGCTAGACCTTGAAAGCGACTTTAGGCGAGAACTTCATGGAAATATGTTTCATGTCAATGTTAGAGCGCTAATTCTAGACATGCTCATCGCGTAACATATTCAGGGAAAAGGTGACTCGCTCAGGGAGAAAAGGTGACCAGAAGAGGGAAAAAGGTGACCAGCAAAGGGAAAAAGGTGACCAGAAGAGGGAAAAAGGTGACCAGCAAAGGGAAAAAGGTGACCAGCAAAGGGAAAAAGGTGACCAGGAAAGGGAAAAAGGTGACCAGCAAAGGGAAAAAGGTGACCAGCTAAGGGAAAAAGGTGACCAGCAAAGGGAAAAAGGTGACCAGGAAAGGGATAAAGGTGACCAGCAAAGGGAAAAAGGTGACCAGCAAAGGGAAAAAGGTGACCAGCAAAGGGAAAAAGGTGACCAGCAAAGGGAAAAAGGTGACCAGCAAAGGGAAAAAGGTGACCAGCAAAGGGAAAAAAGTGACCAGCAAAGGGAAAAAGGTGACCAGCAAAGGGAAAAAGGTGACCAGCTAAGGGAAAAAGGCGTCCAGCAAAGGGAAAAAGGTGACCAGGAAAGGGAAAAAGGTGACCAGCAAAGGGAAAAAGGTGACCAGGAAAGGGAAAAAGGTGACCAGCAAAGGGAAAAAGGTGACCAGCAAAGGGAAAAAGGTGACCAGCAACGGGAAAAAGGTGACAAGCAAAGGGAAAAAGGTGACCAGCAAAGGGAAAAACGTGACCAGCAAAGGGAAAAAGGTGACCAGCAAAAGGGAAAAAGGTGACCAGCAATGTGAAAAAGGTGACCAGCAAAGGAAAAAAAGGTGACCTGCAAAGGGAAAAAGGTGACCAGCAAAGGGAAAAAGGTGACCAGCAAAGGGAAAAACGTGACCAGCAAAGGGAAAAAGGTGACCAGCAAAGGGAAAAATGTGACCAACAAAGGGAAAAAGGTGACCAGCAATGGGAAAAAAGGTGACCAGCAACGGGAAAAACGTTACCAGCAAAGGGAAAAAGGTGACCAGCAACGGGAAAAACGTTTCCAGCAAAGGGAAGAAGGTGACCAGCAATGGGAAAAAGGTGACCAGCATAGGGAAAAACGTTTCCAGCAAAGGGAAAAACGTGACCAGCAAAGGGAAAACGTGAGCAGCAATGGGAAAAACGTAACCAGCAAAGGGAAAAAATGTGACCAGCAAAGGGAAAAACGCGACCAGCAAAGGGAAAAAGGTGAGCAGTAAAGGGAAAAAGGTGACCAGTAAAGGGAAAAAGGTGACCAGCAAAGGGAAAAAGGTGACCAGCAAAGGGAAAAGCTAACCCACTCACACTAACAGGTAACTAATTCAGCTAGTATTGCAAGAGGCTGACTGCATCATAGCAGTGTATGATTTCACAGGTAATTCAGTTAGTATCGTAGGTATTTAGGCTAATTCATCTAGTATCACAGGAGGATAGATTCCAGGGGTTGGGTATAGCATAGTTTCGTATTTCACAGGTAACTCAGCTAGTATCGTAGGTATTTAGCATAATTCAAGTGTGATAGGTGTATAGAGTAATTAAGCTAGCATTACAGGAGGGCACGTTCCAGGAGTCGGTTATAATGTAGTTTCGTATTTCACAGATAGTTCAGGTAAGTATTTGGGTAATCAGTATAGTTTCACAGATACTCGTGATAATTTCGATCAGAGATTTGTATCACAGCTATTTATGGTAAATGCAGGTGATTCAGGTTGTATCAATGGTATTTGAGTCATTTTAACAGGTAATTCATCTAGTATCATTGATATTGGGGGCAAACCAGATAGTATCACAGGTGATCGTGCTAATTTAGAACAGGAATTCGTATCAGAGCTAGTTAAGGTAATTTCACATGATTCGGCTAGTATCACAGGTATTTAAGTCATTTTAGCAGGTAATTCAACTAGTATCACAGGTACTCATGGTAATATAGAGAGTAATTAGATTATAAACATTTCTCATCCAACGTTACAACAATTTATATACTTTTTTCTAAATCTTACAAACTTATATGTTAAACAGTTAAAAACTGCAGGGATAAACTGCATATGGTTCACAAATTAAAAAGCTTTGCGTCAACATACCTTATTTAAGTTCGTTGTAGATGCCTCTTTCCTTTTATCTAGGCTTGAGACTAGCACTAGGATTGCTCCTAATGGCAGGGTTACCACCTTCCCTTCCATCTTCTTCTTTCTTCATCAGACGTCTGCTAGTTGCATACACAGCACACGGATAAACTTCATTTTTAAGATTGTAGACTCACGAGAAAATCTTCATCTTCGACTTACATTCTCTTAAGCACTGCTTGTAATACTGTAATGTGCATACGCATAGGTAGTTATTCCATCCTCAGCAATAATTCTTTTATCATCAAAGGGATTCAATGTAATTTTATTCACTTGCACTGTGGTAACAGCATGCTTTAGTGATAGGATTAGATTCATGAGCGTTCTGATGATTTCACAGGTTTTAAGACAGTCTGTATACCTGTCAAACGAAATGTACTGCTTAATAGTGCTACGTTTTATACCTTTAATCTTTTTTATCATTGACCCTTGAATATCTAAGGCATACATCTTAGGACGTAGTCCAACAAAGCGCAGGATGATTTTGCTATTAGCCTCATCTTTAAATTTTCCCAATACCTTCTTGTTCTGAGTAGAGTAACATATATGGTTGACAGGGTAATCAGCTGTATCGAGATGCTCAAGAAAACGTAGCTTGTCCTGGTACACATCTTCAGTTGTTACACGATGAATGAATGAATCAGTGTCCATATACATAAGCTTCAGGTTTTCAGCTCCATAATAAGGCAACAACACGTCGTAATGATAGTGATACATTAATGTCTTGGAGATGTCCAACACACTCATACCAATGTATATAGACTTGTGAATACAATCTGACGAGAGGCCATATGTACAGCAGCTACAATGATAGCAGCAATAGATCCTGCAGCTACAGAAACATCACCCGCAGCCTGGACAATAGCTGTAACAGAAGCAAATACAATAGCTACCGTAGCAGATACAGCAGCTGTACGACAATAGATGTAACAGATCTTACAGCTGTAGCAACATCTGCTACAATAACAGCAGCGACAAACACCAGTTACATAACAGCTGCAGGACCAGCAGCTAATCCAGCAGCAGGAAAGATTTAGCACTCTTAGCAATAGCAAGCATCACAGCAAAGATATTCCAGCTATAGCTTCACCCACCACAGCAACAGCAGTCATCACTCCAGCTGTAACATCAAATACGGAGCTGAAGTAGTAGATACAACACTGTAACATCAGCCACAGCAATAACAGTATCAGATCAGGTAGCTGTAACAGCATTAGACATAGTCAGCACAATACCTATAGCAGAAGCAAATACAGCAGCTATCGTAGCAGATACAGAGACTGTACAACAATAGCTGTAACAGACCCCACAGCTGTAGCAGCATCTGCTATAACAATAGCAGTAGCCGTCGCATTACATAACAACTGCAGCAGCTAGAGATTTAGCAGTGTTTAGCAATAGCAAGGACGGGGTCTCTAACTATTCCAGCTGACACAAATCCTAACGCAGCAAAAGCAGTCATCACAACATCAACAGTAAATACGACAGATGTGGTATCAGATACAGCATCTATAGCAACAGCAGCTACAACGATAGCAGCAATAGATCCTGCAGCTGTAGCAGCATTAGACACAATCAGCACAATAGCTGTAGCAAAAGCAAATACAATTACTATCGTAGCAGATACAGCAGCTGTACAACAATAGATGTAACACATCCTACAGCTGTAGCAACATCTGATACAATAATAGCAGAGACAACAACCGGTTACATTACAGATGTAGCAGCAGCTAATCCATTTTTTGTTCAAATGTAACAGCTTTATCAGTTAAATCATTGCTTCATTAAACAAGGATTGCAAGGGTAGACGTCTCTTCCCTTTATATAAGCCTGAGACTAACACTAGTATTTGCTCCTAATGACAATGGTTACCGCCTCCCCTTCCATCTTCTCCTTTCTTCACCATTTGTCTGCTATGTGCATACACAGCACATGAGTAAACATTAATTTTTTAACATTGTAGATTCGCGGAGATCATCAAAGGGATTCAATGTAATTTTATTCACTTGCACAGTAGTATCAGCGTGCTTTCATGATAAGATTCATAGCTGTTCTCATGATTTCACAGGTTTTAGGACAATCAGTATAACTCTCAAATGTAATGTAATGCTTAATAGCACTACGTTTTTTACCCTTAATCTTTTTTACCATTGAGCCGTGGATATCTAAGGCATACATCTTAGCTCGTAGTCCGACAAAGCGCTGGATGATTTTATCATTAGCCTCATCTTTAGATTTCCCAAGCAATTTGTTTAGAGCTGAATAGCATATATAGTTGACAGGGTAATCAGCAGTATCCAGATGCTCAAGTAAACGTAACTTGTCATGGGACACATCTCCAGTTGTTACACGATGAATGAATGAATAAGTATCCATATACATAAGCTCCATAATATGATAACAGCACATCGTAATGATGGTGATACATTGTCTCGGAGATGTCCAACACACTCATACCAATGTATACAGGCTTGTCGAGAGGCCATAAATACAACAGCTAGAACAGCAGCATATATCGACCTATCAATAAACGTAGGCTTGGCGATCAGCTTCTCTAGAGTCTTCTCATTTATCACCAGTCGTATATCCATACGATCAGGCAGATTCTCCATAGTTTTTCCAGACATGACGTTGTTAAAGAGCTGTAGACGTCCTTCTCGAAATCATTTGCAGCTTATTGTAGTAGCCTGTTGTTAAATTCCGCATAAGGTTTTAACCACTGTGACTGTTGGAATTGCAGCACACGATGGATTTTTTAGTCGTAACCCATGATTAAGAGCTTGATTCAAAGCTATGTAATGTACTACATACTTCTTTCGAGGTCCAAGACGAGGTATCAGTTTCTTTGTATATGATTTCAATGGTTTCATACACTCAGGCAGGAAAGGTAGATCGTTAAGTTCTATAGGATGCTCGATGTCTGTGACGTCACACCCAGAGACAGGATGTCTGCCAGTATCAAACACGTTTAAACTCGTCTCGTAACTACCTGTATATGCTGTCACATCAACAAGAGAAGTATTCCCACACGCTCATTCAGTCAGATGTTACATTCAAAGCCTACCACCACCCATT
The DNA here is from genome assembly GCA_030765065.1 of Deroplatys truncata. NCBI lineage: Eukaryota > Metazoa > Arthropoda > Insecta > Mantodea > Mantidae > Deroplatys > Deroplatys truncata. The sequence continues at coordinate 1,878,394 of CM060980.1, forward strand.
ACACCGAAGCTAGCACAATCTCAAAGGCTTAAAAGGTAACGTAGAAGATTTTCTCCCTTGTTCAGTTAAATGTGTGTATATACTACATTATTTCATGTTTTCATTCCCTTTTCAATTCTTCCTTTCCATCTTCTTCTAGAAAGACCATTACATTTCACTACAATCACGAGCAAAGCATTTTTTCCAGAGTTTCACAGATTCAAAGCTTCTAGAATCGAACCCGGTAATAGTTTTAATAAATGTATTTTTAGTAATTTAGCTCCCTCGCATCAGCATCTACCATTTAATCTTTACTCGAACCTGATAGGATTCATAGGCTTGAAGATATATGAAATCACCCCTTCGGGATTCGATCTGAGAACTTTAAAGTACTTTTTGTCATGATAACGATATTTAGGAACTAGGTACTCTGTTTACGGTTTACTTGACGTGTCTATATAAATTAGATTACGAGTTATTAAATTTGCAAGTAAATTTCATTAAATCGGTATTCGAACCCAGAACACCAGGACCAAAATAATTTATAATATTAGCTTGACATGTTAAACAAAGCTGTGTGCAGTTACGCTATCAATCCAAGTGATATATTCTAGTGTACAGAGGAAAATTAAGGAACTCATTAAAAGATGGGAATCGAACCAAGCACAACTGATTGACAATTATATACAGCATTAATTACCCAGTACAGAACCTATCAAACATGCTTTGACCCACTCCTCTACCTCATTTAGTTCCAGAGATAATGAAGATTTAAAATTAAGAATCGAACTCAGGACACCAGATCTCCAAATATAGATCCGAAAGAAACTACCTATTGATATAAATGTAATAAAGTTTATTTGACGTCTTTATCTTAAGTAGAGAGAAATGAGAGTTCTAAAACAGTTAATTTATGCATGGAATGCAATTAATATGCTAATTAGCCCCACCCCACTAATTAGCCCCCCTCTCATTTCCCCCCTACTGATTAATCGCTTATATCTCCTGAATGAAAAGAGATAGAACAATGGGATAAAAACTAATCAATTCTTTGGAATGCGCCGCGTCATTGAGATATTAATCCGAGTTGTCCGGGATGCCTGGGTTCGAATCCCACGAGTAATTACAAATTCAACTTCTAATAACTCAGAGACTAATTAAGATAAAGACGCCAAATAAATTTTATTACATTTATATCATTAGGTAGTTTCTTCTGAATGTATATTTGGGTACCTAGTGTCCTGGGTTCGATCTTTAATTTTTAAATCGCCATTATCTCGGAAACTAAGAAAGGTAGAGGGATGCACCAAAGCATGTTTGATAGCTGTTATGTGTAATTAATACTGTATATAATTTTTAAACAGTCGTCTCTAGTTCGAATCCCGATTTTTTAATGACTTCCTTAATTTTTCTCTACACTCTAGAATATATCACTTAGTTTGATGCTGTAACTGCATACAGCTCTCTTTAACATATAAAACTAATTTTATAAATAACTTTGTTTCTGGTGTTCTGGGTTCGAATACCGATAAAATGTAATTTAATTATAAATTTAATAACTCCTAAACTACTTAAGATAAAGACGTCAAATAAACTTTATTACATTTATATCAATAGGTAGTTTCTTTCGGATCTATATTTGGAGATCTGGTGTCCTGAGTTCGATTCTTAATTTTAAATCTTCATTATCTCTGGAACTAAATGAGGTAGAGGAGTGGGTCAAAGCATGTTTGATAGGTTCTGTACTGGGTAATTAATGCTGTATATAATTGTCAATCAGTTGTGCTTGGTTCGATTCCCATCTTTTAATGAGTTCCTTAATTTTCCTCTGTACACTAGAATATATCACTTGGATTGATAGCGTAACTGCACACAGCTTTGTTTAACATGTCAAGCTAATATTATAAATTATTTTGGTCCTGGTGTTCTGGGTTCGAATACCGATTTAATGAAATTTACTTGCAAATTTAATAACTCGTAATCTAATTTATATAGACACGTCAAGTAAACCGTAAACAGAGTACCTAGTTCCTAAATATCGTTATCATGACAAAAAGTACTTTAAAGTTCTCAGATCGAATCCCGAAGGGGTGATTTCATATATCTTCAAGCCTATGAATCCTATCAGGTTCGAGTAAAGATTAAATGGTAGATGCTGATGCGAGGGAGCTAAATTACTAAAAATACATTTATTAAAACTATTACCGGGTTCGATTCTAGAAGCTTTGAATCTGTGAAACTCTGGAAAAAATGCTTTGCTCGTGATTGTAGTGAAATGTAATGGTCTTTCTAGAAGAAGATGGAAAGGAAGAATTGAAAAGGGAATGAAAACATGAAATAATGTAGTATATACACACATTTAACTGAACAAGGGAGAAAATCTTCTACGTTACCTTTTAAGCCTTTGAGATTGTGCTAGCTTCGGTGTAATGGGTGGTGGTAGGCTTTGAATGTAACATCTGACTGAATGAGCGTGTGGGAATACTTCTCTTGTTGATGTGACAGCATATACAGGTAGTTACGAGACGAGTTTAAACGTGTTTGATACTGGCAGACATCCTGTCTCTGGGTGTGACGTCACAGACATCGAGCATCCTATAGAACTTAACGATCTACCTTTCCTGCCTGAGTGTATGAAACCATTGAAATCATATACAAAGAAACTGATACCTCGTCTTGGACCTCGAAAGAAGTATGTAGTACATTACATAGCTTTGAATCAAGCTCTTAATCATGGGTTACGACTAAAAAATCCATCGTGTGCTGCAATTCCAACAGTCACAGTGGTTAAAACCTTATGCGGAATTTAACAACAGGCTACTACAATAAGCTGCAAATGATTTCGAGAAGGACGTCTACAGCTCTTTAACAACGTCATGTCTGGAAAAACTATGGAGAATCTGCCTGATCGTATGGATATACGACTGGTGATAAATGAGAAGACTCTAGAGAAGCTGATCGCCAAGCCTACGTTTATTGATAGGTCGATATATGCTGCTGTTCTAGCTGTTGTATTTATGGCCTCTCGACAAGCCTGTATACATTGGTATGAGTGTGTTGGACATCTCCGAGACAATGTATCACCATCATTACGATGTGCTGTTATCATATTATGGAGCTTATGTATATGGATACTTATTCATTCATTCATCGTGTAACAACTGGAGATGTGTCCCATGACAAGTTACGTTTACTTGAGCATCTGGATACTGCTGATTACCCTGTCAACTATATATGCTATTCAGCTCTAAACAAATTGCTTGGGAAATCTAAAGATGAGGCTAATGATAAAATCATCCAGCGCTTTGTCGGACTACGAGCTAAGATGTATGCCTTAGATATCCACGGCTCAATGGTAAAAAAGATTAAGGGTAAAAAACGTAGTGCTATTAAGCATTACATTACATTTGAGAGTTATACTGATTGTCCTAAAACCTGTGAAATCATGAGAACAGCTATGAATCTTATCATGAAAGCACGCTGATACTACTGTGCAAGTGAATAAAATTACATTGAATCCCTTTGATGATCTCCGCGAATCTACAATGTTAAAAAATTAATGTTTACTCATGTGCTGTGTATGCACATAGCAGACAAATGGTGAAGAAAGGAGAAGATGGAAGGGGAGGCGGTAACCATTGTCATTAGGAGCAAATACTAGTGTTAGTCTCAGGCTTATATAAAGGGAAGAGACGTCTACCCTTGCAATCCTTGTTTAATGAAGCAATGATTTAACTGATAAAGCTGTTACATTTGAACAAAAAATGGATTAGCTGCTGCTACATCTGTAATGTAACCGGTTGTTGTCTCTGCTATTATTGTATCAGATGTTGCTACAGCTGTAGGATGTGTTACATCTATTGTTGTACAGCTGCTGTATCTGCTACGATAGTAATTGTATTTGCTTTTGCTACAGCTATTGTGCTGATTGTGTCTAATGCTGCTACAGCTGCAGGATCTATTGCTGCTATCGTTGTAGCTGCTGTTGCTATAGATGCTGTATCTGATACCACATCTGTCGTATTTACTGTTGATGTTGTGATGACTGCTTTTGCTGCGTTAGGATTTGTGTCAGCTGGAATAGTTAGAGACCCCGTCCTTGCTATTGCTAAACACTGCTAAATCTCTAGCTGCTGCAGTTGTTATGTAATGCGACGGCTACTGCTATTGTTATAGCAGATGCTGCTACAGCTGTGGGGTCTGTTACAGCTATTGTTGTACAGTCTCTGTATCTGCTACGATAGCTGCTGTATTTGCTTCTGCTATAGGTATTGTGCTGACTATGTCTAATGCTGTTACAGCTACCTGATCTGATACTGTTATTGCTGTGGCTGATGTTACAGTGTTGTATCTACTACTTCAGCTCCGTATTTGATGTTACAGCTGGAGTGATGACTGCTGTTGCTGTGGTGGGTGAAGCTATAGCTGGAATATCTTTGCTGTGATGCTTGCTATTGCTAAGAGTGCTAAATCTTTCCTGCTGCTCCTGCAGCTGTTATGTAACTGGTGTTTGTCGCTGCTGTTATTGTAGCAGATGTTGCTACAGCTGTAAGATCTGTTACATCTATTGTCGTACAGCTGCTGTATCTGCTACGGTAGCTATTGTATTTGCTTCTGTTACAGCTATTGTCCAGGCTGCGGGTGATGTTTCTGTAGCTGCAGGATCTATTGCTGCTATCATTGTAGCTGCTGTACATATGGCTTCTCGTCAGATTGTATTCACAAGTCTATATACATTGGTATGAGTGTGTTGGACATCTCCAAGACATTAATGTATCACTATCATTACGACGTGTTGTGGCCTTATTATGGAGCTGAAAACCTGAAGCTTATGTATATGGACACTGATTCATTCATTCATCGTGTAACAACTGAAGATGTGTACCAGGACAAGCTACGTTTTCTTGAGCATCTCGATACAGCTGATTACCCTGTCAACCATATATGTTACTCTACTCAGAACAAGAAGGTATTGGGAAAATTTAAAGATGAGGCTAATAGCAAAATCATCCTGCGCTTTGTTGGACTACGTCCAAAGATGTATGCCTTAGATATTCAAGGGTCAATGATAAAAAAGATTAAAGGTATAAAACGTAGCGCTATTAAGCAGTACATTTCGTTTGACAGCTATACAGACTGTCTTAAAACCTGTGAAATCATCAGAACGCCCATGAATCTAATCCTATCACTAAAGCATGCTGTTACCACAGTGCAAGTGAATAAAATTACATTGAATCCCTTTGATGATAAAAGAATTATTGCTGAGGATGGAATAACTACCTATGCGTATGCACATTACAGTATTACAAGCAGTGCTTAAGAGAATGTAAGTCGAAGATGAAGATTTTCTCGTGAGTCTACAATCTTAAAAATGAAGTTTATCCGTGTGCTGTGTATGCAACTAGGAGACGTCTGATGAAGAAAGAAGAAGATGGAGGGGAAGGTGGTAACCCTGCCATTAGGAGCAATCCTAGTGCTAGTCTCAAGCCTAGATAAAAGGGAAGAGGCATCGACAACGAACTTAAATAAGGTATGTTGACGCAAAGCTTTTTAATTTGTGAACCATATGCAGTTTATCCCTGCAGTTTTTAACTGTTTAACATATAAGTTTGTAAGATTTAGAAAAAAGTATATAAATTGTTGTAACGTTGGATGAGAAATGTTTATAATCTAATTACTCTCTATATTACCATGAGTACCTGTGATACTAGTTGAATTACCTGCTAAAATGACTTAAATACCTGTGATACTAGCCGAATCATGTGCAATTACCTTAACTAGCTCTGATACGAATTCCTGTTCTAAATTAGCACGATCACCTGTGATACTATCCGGTTTGCCCCCAATATCAATGATACTAGATGAATTACCTGTTAAAATGACTCAAATACCATTGATACAACCTGAATCACCTGCATTTACCTTAAATAGCTGTGATACAAATCTCTGATCGAAATTATCACGAGTATCTGTGAAACTATACTGATTACCCAAATACTTACCTGAACTATCTGTGAAATACGAAACTACATTATAACCGACTCCTGGAACCTGCCCTCCTGTAATGCTAGCTTAATTACTCTATACACCTATCACACTTGAATTATGCTAAATACCTACGATACTAGCTGAGTTACCTGTGAAATACGAAACTATGCTATACCCAACCCCTGGAATCTATCCTCCTGTGATACTAGATGAATTAGCCTAAATACCTACGATACTAACTGAATTACCTGTGAAATCATACACTGCTATGATGCAGTCAGCCTCTTGCAATACTAGCTGAATTAGTTACCTGTTAGTGTGAGTGGGTTAGCTTTTCCCTTTGCTGGTCACCTTTTTCCCTTTGCTGTCCACCTTTTTCCCTTTACTGGTTACCTTTTTCCCTTTACTGCTCACCTTTTTCCCTTTGCTGGTCGCGTTTTTCCCTTTGCTGGTCACATTTTTTCCCTTTGCTGGTCACGTTTTTCCCATTGCTGGTCACGTTTTCCCTTTGCTGGTCACGTTTTTCCCTATGCTGGTCACCTTTTTCCCTTTGCTGGAAACGTTTTTCCCTATGCTGGTCACCTTTTTCCCATTGCTGGTCACCTTTTTCCCTTTGCTGGAAACGTTTTTCCCGTTGCTGGTCACCTTTTTCCCTTTGCTGGTAACGTTTTTCCCGTTGCTGGTCACGTTTTTCCCATTGCTTGTCACGTTTTTCCCTTTGCTGGTCACATTTTTCCCTTTGCTGGTCACCTTTTTCCCTTTGCTGGTCACCTTTTTCTCTTTGCTGGTCACCTTTTTCCCTTTGCTTGTCACCTTTTTCCCTTTGCAGGTCACCTTTTTTCCCTTTGCTGGTCACCTTTTTCACATTGCTGGTCACCTTTATCCCTTTTGCTGGTCACCTTTTTCCCTTTGCTGGTCACGTTTTTCCCTTTGCTGGTCACCTTTTTCCCTTTGCTGGTCACCTTTTTCCCGTTGCTGGTCACCTTTTTCCCTTTCCTGGTCACCTTTTTCCCTTTGCTGGTCACCTTTTTCCCTTTGCTGGTCACCTTTTTCCCTTTGCTGGTCACCTTTTTCCCTTTCCTGGTCACCTTTTTCCCTTTGCTGGTCACCTTTTTCCCTTTGCTGGTCACCTTTTTCCCTTTGCTGGTCACCTTTTTTCCTTTGCTGGTCACCTTTATCCCTTTCCTGGTCACCTTTTTCCCTTTGCTGGTCGCCTTTTTCCCTTAGCTGGTCACCTTTTTCCCTTTGCTGGTCACCTTTTTCCCTTTGCTCTTCACCTTTTTCCCTTTCCTGGTCACCTTTTTCCCTTTCCTGGTCACCTTTTTCCCTTTCCTGGTCACCTTTTTCCCTTTGCTGGTCACCTTTTTCCCTTTGCTGGTCACCTTTTTCCCTTTGCTGGTCACCTTTTTCCTTTGCTGGTCACCTTTTTCCCTTTGCTGGTCACCTTTTTCCCTTTCCTGGTCACCTTTTTCCCTTTGCTGGTCAACTGTTTCCCTTAGCTGGTCACCTTTTTCCCTTTGCTGGTCACCTTTTTCCCTTTCCTGGTCACCTTTTTCCCTTTGCTGGTCACCTGTTTCCCTTTGCTGGTCACCTTTTTCCCTCTTCTGGTCACCTTTTTCCCTCTTCTGGTCACCTTTTTCCCTTTGCTGGTCACCTTTTTCCCTCTTCTGGTCACCTTTTTCCCTCTTCTGGTCACCTTTTTCCCCTGAGCGAGTCACCTTTTCCCTGAATAGGTTACGCGATGAGCATATCTAGAATTAGCGCTCTAACATTGACATGAAACATATTTCCATGAAGTTCTCGCCTAAAGTCGCTTTCAAGGTCTAGCATCTCCTATTCCCTATATCTCCTGTATATAAGTCCATATTCCTACTGCTTCACTATCTGTCTAGCCTACCGACTCTCCTCGTTTCCCTATACCTCTCATATAAACCATACTCTACTCCTCTACCTCTGTCTAGCCTAACACCACTCCCCGTATCCCCTACCTCTCATAAGCGCATTCCCCTCCTGCCCCCCCGTCTATCTCTCCTTGGGTTCCTATCTAGCATATATAAAACACATTCTACCTTTAGCACCTGCCTATCCTAGCATTGGATCTCTTCGTTTACTCATCTCTCCTTATAAACGGCTACTCAACCTCCTTAGCCTAATATCTCTCCTCCTGTTCCTATATCCCTCATACATATAAATGCATACTCTAAACCTCTGTCTAGTCTAGCATCTCTCCCCGTATCCCTTGCCTCTCATAAAGCGCATTTCACGCCTGCTCCTGTCTAGCTGAGTATCTCTCCTTGGGTTCCTATCTAACCTATAGAAAACACATTCTACCTTTAACAGCTGTCTATCCTAGCATAGGATCTCTCCGTTTTCTCGTCTCTCCTTATAAACGCATACTCAACCTCCTTAGCCTAATACCTCTCCTGGTTTTCCTATATCTCATATAAACCATACTCTACTTCTTGACCTCTGTCTAGCCTATCATCCCTACCCCCTGTTCCTTAACTGTCTCATATATAAAGACAAGCTCTACCCTTCAACTCTGTCTAGCCTAACACCTCTCCTCCTGTTCCCTACCTCTCTCATATAAAAGACATACTCTACCCTTCAACCTCTGTCTAGCCTAACACCCCTCCTCCTGTTCCCTACCTCTCTCATATAAAAGACATACTCTACCCTTCAACTCTGTCTAGTGTAATACCTCTCCTCGTTTTCCTATACCTTTCATATAAACCATACTCTACTTCTTGACCTCTACCTAGCCTAACACCCCTGCTCCTGTTCCCTACCTCTGTCATATACAAGACATGCTCTGCCCTTCAACTCTGTCTAGCCTAACACCCCTCCTCGTTTTCCTATACCTTTCATATAAACCGTACTCTACTTCTTGGCCTCTGTCTAGCCTAACACCCCTGCTCCTGTTCCCTACCTCTCTCATATAAACCATATTCTACTCCTCGAGCTCTGTCTAGTCTAACACCTCTCATCGTTTTCCTATACCACTCATATAAACCATACTTTACTCAGGCTCTGTCTAGCCTAACACCTCTCCACGTATTCCCTATCTGCCTCATATAAAGCGCATTCCCCCTCCTTCTACCACTGTCTAGCCTAGCGTCAGTCCTCGTATTCCCTATCTCGCCCATATAAACGCATTTTCCTCCTTGAAGGCTCTTTCAACCTGGCATCCACCCTCGTTTTCTCTATCCTTTCCCATATAAACGCAAAAAAGTGGCCCAGCTCTCTCTATATTTACCTACTAGCATATTTATCAAGTATTAGCACCAATAGTTTGTCACGGTACTGAACGATAAATTTACCATTTAAGTGCACATATCTACAGAAACCGGTTTTTCAGAATATTATAGCAAGTCTTATTTTGTACATAAAAGTCCATATTTCATTGCAACATATAATTATTTTTATAATATTTACAAAAATCTGCATACAGTTTTACTTATTTTAAGCGTCGTTGGATTTTTATAAAACTAAACTATTAGATTGAGAATAATCCCCTTCTGAGCCGAAACAGGCCTATGGCCTATCTTGAAGGTAGATGATGGTGATGGTGATGATGATAATGATTAATCGATAGTGTCATTAAGAGAAGCCGTCAATTTAATAAAGCGGTAATTTTAAAGTGTTCCTAGTTGTAAGAAAAAGTGAATAAACGCAGCGATTAACGTGGCTTATGCACGCTAGGCGCTCTACACCAGCAGAACACGTATGATGCAAGGCGGTGACAATATGTTTCATGTTTATCTTCGTTCTCTTCAGTCTTTCCGTACGCTACCGATGTTTAACCAAAGTGTTGGGAGGTACACATAAGTGGTTATTAATTACATTTTTGTCAGTGAAAGGCCCTTGTGAGTCTTTTTTCAAATTAAGAAAATTAAAATCGAAAGAAGCGAATACCGGGTTGGTATTAGAGGAGTGCAAACGCCACTTTTTAACTTGCCGAGTCTGCCTAGAGCGAAGACAGGCAAGTCAGTCGCATTATTAAGGGCAGGCTAATTTATTCCCGTCCAAGTCAAGCAAAGTATGATCTTTTCTGGCCTGCTTGTATAATACACTGGTGTGCAAAACCTAAGGACGAGATGGGTAAAGTAACATAACAAATGAACTCCTTGGTGAAAGTAGATGAAAGTGCGGGAGCATGTTGCCAGAGGTCTCTCACACGTACACAGAAAGCTGGACGTCACAGGACATGAGTGTAGCGAGCCTATAGTGCCAAATGTGTCTGATCTCGCAACACGCGGCAGTTGAAACAGGACAAGACGGTGTGTGGCAATTAGCGAGCTGTTACGGTGCTCTGTAGTGGTGTTCTTCATTACAACATGGCCCTAGACACCATTTGGATGAATACACACGGGGAGGAATCATCGGGAAACTGGAAGAAGGGCGAAGTGTGATGAGTGTTGCTCAGGAGTGTGGAATTGCTCACAGCATTGCTTCACGTGCATAGGGAACCTTCCAAACCACAGGCACTGCTGTTCCAAGGAGAGGTAGTGGTCGACCACGCTCAACTACAGCAGCAGATGACCGCTACATTCTGCAACAAGCAAGAAGGAATCCACAACAAACAGCGGGTGTAGTTGCAACCACATTTAACAGGAAGTTACGCACGTAATCTCATGGTACACAGTGGCACGGCGACTACACAGAGGTGGTCTCTTTGCCCGACGGTCAGTACGTTGTGTTCCATTGACATCCGCACATCGGTGGCACCGTTTACGATGGTCCCAAGAGCATCAAAATTGGACCAACGAGGAATGGGTCGCGTGCTCTTCTCGGATGAGAACAGATTCCGTCGTACCCTCATCTGGCGAGAGGTGGAAACACGTAATGAACCCAGGAACATCCTTGAACATGATCGTTTTGGTGGTCCGGGTGTTATGGTTTGGGGAGTCATAATGTTGCATGGGTGCACCGACCTCCAAATCTTTGAACACGATACGCTCACTGGTCAACGTTATTGTGATACTGTACTCCTTCCCCATGTGCGTCTTTTCAGGGGTGCAGTCGGCCCAGACTTCATTTCTATGAATGACAATGCGCGACCGCATCGAACAGCGCAGATGGAGGATCTCTGGGAACGAGAGCATATTCGGAGAACGGACTGGCCTGCCCGTTCCCCCGATTTAAATCCCATCAAACACGTGTGGGATCCTTTGGGGAGACGCATTGCAGCACATCCACATGCACCAACGAACATCCAACAGTTGTTAACAGCGCTGAGGAAGGAATGGAACGCCCTATCATAAGAACTGCTTACCATACTAGATTTCTGTAAATCTAGATAGCCATCATATGTCGTATTGACTTTAGTGTAGGTTATGGTCTGTGAATAAAAGTGGCATTTCTGTTTGTCTCATTGCATATTTCGTTTAGTTGCCTACTGTAGCAGTTCCCTCTATGTATGATTCAAGTTTCATCGAGCTGTGTTACTTGGCAGTGTCACAGCATGCGAAGATTACTTTCGTCCTTATGTTTTGCACACCAGTGTATTTTTCCCCAAGAAACCAAGGTTTAGAGTTTGATGTGCCCTGTAATAAGCATGCGCTTGTCCGTTTAATGTCACATCATCGGAGTTTCATGAGCAGGTGCATCACTTTAACTCTGTCAAATATCGCTGACAAAAGTCAGTGCTATCATGGAGTTCTACGGGAGCGTAGGGCGTACGGCCACGTTAAAATTGGCTGAGAAAGTGTATGGAAAAGAAAAACAAATTGATCCCATAAGGTAATACAGGTACTCTCATTGTCCATTGTTATTGTCGAAGTTGAGCGTCCTTTTACTTTAGTATATATAGAGGAAGTATTGCATTCCACCCAGCGATTCTATACGAGATTTCATCAAAAGTTCACTTTTTAAGAGTACGAATTAAAAGGAAGTGTTTTTAGAAACCGGTCTGTGTGTTTGTCTGAACTCCAAGACGAAAAATCGGTTAAACACACAATTTTAAGTTCAGCATCTTCCACGGATGCAACATGAATATTTTCAACAAAATCCCAACCCCTTTCTAACCGATACATGGAAAATGTTTCGTTATTTTGTATTTTCTTAAAAATGATTAACGGTTTTTATTAAAATAACATGCGCCTAAGATGTATATGCTAAATATTTTGGAAATATCCTTTGAAGTACTCTTCATTGTGAATGACTTTTCTATAACTGGTGAACGGTAAAATCTTATTACACAAAAGATGTAGATCTTGTTAAAGTGCGCAATTATATCAATTACCTTTTTTCTGGCATTAACCATTTCCGAGAGTTTTGTTTAACTTTGTTAATGGTTTGAATTTTCAAATACTTGTACTATTTGCTAGAGACAAGTCGCTATTCGTTTTTCTCGTTGTCATGCAAAGAAGATGGAATTTCAAAGACATTACATAGTGACACGCTTTTTAAAATCTGACTATCCTGCACCTACTTCAAACTTATACTTAATACAAAATATCTAGGTAAACGTTTGACGAAAATATTTCTCGATCAAGAAGAACTAGATAGAATAATAAGCTTCTGTAAAAGAGTAAGTATAGAAAGTCACGTGAATGAATCGCATCAGATGTTTTTATTGTTTTTCTTATTTTTGTTTCTTGTACTGGTGATGAGCCATTTTTAGTGACTGGAGTGGCAACTCCATGACTGCACCTTCAGCTTGTCTCTTCGCATACCGCCAAACCGCAATACATACATGCCTCCCTGTTTGGTGCTGCTTTTGTGTATGAAGCGTTTGGTTCAAACTGAAAGTGTGTTTAATAATAATAATAATAATAATAATAATAATAATAATAATAATAATAATAATAAAATGCAGGTATTGTGGAGAAATTTGGAAACAGAAAATTCCTACTGAGAATTGCTTGCAGAAGCCGCAGATAAGAGAATCGTCCCACCTGCATCGACAGACCATTGTTTTTGAAACAATTACTTTAGATGTAATAAGCATACGAGGATATTCATGCGGTTTCATGTTTTTACAGAAGTAGCATATTTTAGAACAGTTTAGATTTCTTTGCGATTCAGGAAGGTGCATTCATTTGAGCCTAATGTAGGCTATGTTTGCATGTTTGAATTATAATAACATTCTATTGTTTTACATGAACAACATCTACTTTACCGGAAAATGCTTAAATGAAAATTAAAGAAGAATTTATTAGGATTGTGAGAGAGCTTATTATTTTGTAGAGCTAAAGCCCGACTTATTTATTTAATCACACTTGAAACAAATGCCTGGTGGATCGCTAGACCACACTGTTCAACCACACTGATCGCAGCATTTTGTTTCATTCCAAAAATTTGTGAAAAGCTATCTGCGTTTGTTAGAAGACTAACATTTTCTACTAACTGAGAATCATTTTTCTTATTCGCGTTGTATTTTAGACCAACAGTTCTCAAACTGTGGTACGAATGCCCCTTGGGGTACAATTACGATCCTTACGGGCTACGTAACCATTTCTCAAGAATTAATTTCAATGCGGCTACCTAAACTAAACGTTAGTCAATGTCGGAGTATAGCAAACGTTTGGCGAGGGTTAAACCTGTAGCGATATTCTCCTTAAAACAGAAAGGAATACTTATCTGACGGTAATTAACAAGTATTAATAATTAATTAGTATCCAGAATAGTAAATATCACAGTTCGTATGTATAGGATAACATTATATCACCTGAAAGCCCTTGAAAAGATGTATAAGGTTTTAAATTCCATGATATGAATCAATAGACCGGCACAGTTACGTAGGGAAACCCGCAAGATTTCGGTTGAAAAATATCACTGTAACTTTCTCAGATGTTTCGTTATACCCGTACCATGGAGCAGAGAGTTGCTCGTCTTCCCAGGAATAGAAGCGTCCTTCAACGAATTTTGAGGACTACCGTTAAGATTTAAATTCGAAGAGAGAGCCAATAAAGTTAAAGCCCGGAGCTAATGAGGAGAAAGAAATAATTGATGTTGTGTAAAAAAATCCGAAGGTTTCGTGCTCTTATTTTAGCTAGTGTTTGGGGAAGAAACAGCAGTTCGGCGGAATCACTTATAGGGTGAATCTGTATCACTCAGTATTAAAAATGGACGCTATGTGGTTAATGCAAAGTACAACGCGAGGCGCTTTAGACAAAGTCGAGGCGTATACGTGTAAACTGATTATTAATTACGGAAGAGAGTGTATCATTATTTATGTTATGTGGGTGTAAACCACAGTACTAAGTAATTTCACGCGTTAGAGGTAAACGCGAATCGTGGGAAGCAATTAAAGTGTTGCGAGAAAATGAATGTGGATCTCATTCCGCATGAACAGTGACACAGCCGATATCTAAGAAAACAATTAGTCAGAGCAAAATTAAAGTGATTATTTTTTCGGAACTAATACCTAAATTAAAAAGTTGCAGAGCTCCTAGCGACAAGAAGTGCCGACACAGATATATACCTTACGTTTCATTCCTGGAGAACTTCCCATCCCTCCACCACTCCAACTGCAACCCGTCAAACTCCTTCAGAGGATCAAAACAGCTCGTCGAAACAAATTGAGTTTTATTTATGGACGCTCTTTATTAACTGCTGTGGCCCTTAGTGTCCCATTCTATATTGGGCGTGAAAGAAGGTTAATTTTGCTGAGAGGCCCCTTTATCAGGCTTGAGATTCTTTTACGTGCCGTAAATCTACGACACGGGACCACCGGCTTTACTTCCCTTACAAGGAAGCCATGCTAAGGATTTTTACGCCCGAAAAAAATCCAATGCCCTCCGCCGGATTTAAACCCGCGACCTCGAGAACTAGAGGACGACTCAGCTCAGAAGACGATGCCCTCCTAGCCAACATATCGACGAGGACGTCGACTAACGCTACATACATAGCGCTGACAACGTGTGGAGCTCGAAGTAGATCGAAATAGTTCGCACTGCACCATGCAGAAGAACGCGAGAAACTGCACATCCAGCAGTGGACACCCATAGGAGGCGCAGGACTTGAACCCAGGACAACAGCAACAGTGCCAATTACAAATAAGTGTGCATGCACCCATTCTTGAGAAACGAAATGTCATTCATTATCCAACACGCAAGACATTGACCTCACAGTGATTCTGTCCATTCACGAGGGTACCCAGGGCGTTATTTACACCCGTTTCTCCACCCCAAACTTTTAACCTGAACACCTTTTACAAAGATCTAGTTGACTGGAAACCAAAATGACAGAACAGTTAAAGGAAAATAGTAAAACACTAGAACTTAAAATGAACAATCGGGTCTAAGGATTAGTTGACAAAGTGTCCAGTGTAACCGGGAACTTTGAAAGAAGCTTTCCACCCAAACACAAGAAATTAGAGAATTGTTACCAGATAGTGACCGTGCACTTCAGAGGGAGATAGACAATGTTGCTTCAGTTGAACAAACAAAATTAGGTTGACAATAATCTAATAACGAAATTAAAAACAGGGTACTGGGAGTTATTCAAGAGAATAATAAAAACTTTGTAAGAGCCCAAGCTCAACTAAGCAATATGGGTAGAGAAGGAACTCACAGCTGAAAACAAAAAAATGAGGGTGAAGACGCTTCCCTGTGTATTAGTGTACAAAGTGCAAGCACTAACGTCCGCTTCGAAGGGCTGGAAAAGAAAATTGAAAGTTTTGATAGATAATTACATTTATTGAAAGAAACTGTTAACAATACATCGAAGCATAATCTTAATAATAATAATAATCAAATTGCATAAATTTCAGACTTCCAATATGACTGACACTGCTAGCACCAACAGAATAGTTGATAATGTATTACATCCACCTGTTATACATAATGAATCATGCAACACCCAAAGTGTTCTATAAGCAACGACAGTGATAATGTTAGTATTCTATGTGTTAATGACTGTGGCATAAACCACTCTTCTTCTAGAAATTTCCACCAATACATTCTTAATAAAATCAGCTCACTTTTCTTTCGTGGCACTAGAGACGACTGTCCGCTTTCTTTCATCCGTGAGCTGGACGAAAATTTTCGCTTAAAACAACTTCCGAAAATGTTAAGAACGCCTATCGTGAGAAGCAATTACGTGGGAAAGCTTCAGAGCGGGCCAGAATTGTCTTTGACGGTCACACTACGTACAGTACTTTTAAGCAAGGATTTTTTGTGCATTATTGGGGTGTACATAGCCAATCCGCCATACGCCAGGTGATTCTGTCGGGAAAATACGACCCGTCAGGCGGCTTGTCAATGCAAGATTATTTTCTTCGCATTATAAATCAGAGCCGAATCATAGAGTCCCAAATATCATCTCGGGTTATGATATAATTGATCGCAGATCACGCATATCATTACCCTTCTCAGACCAGATGTTTTATTCGAGTAGCCGGAGTAACTTCATACTTACAATTTATGAAACTCCATGCGTAATTAAAAATTACCCCTCAAGGCCTGCAGATGAAAACCGAGGATCACCTACACATCAAATAAATCGTCTTAGGTACCGGGATCAACGCCCGGAATTAAACTGAGTTCTATTTATGGACGCTCTTTAACTATTACGTTCCTTAGCGTCCCGTTCTGTGTTGGGCGTGAAAGACCAACGGCAAGTTTGCTGAGAGACCTCTTTATCAGATGTGCCGTAAATGTACGACACGGGACCACGGCCTTACTTCCCTTCCAAGGAAGCCATGCTAAAGACTTGTACGCCCGATAAAATTCGTCGCTCTCCGCCGGGTTTGAACCCGAGACCTTGGGAACCAGAAGCTAGAATGGTACTCTTAGCCCACGGAGGATGACATCGACGCCCGTGCGAACGTTTTTAGGGCAGGGGGCAGGAGCGGTATCACACGGTGATCATGCTCGTAATAGGTACCAGAAACCACTACCATGCTTCCGCGGAAACGGGAGAATTCACGTACAAGGATGCAGTCCTCAGCATCATGGGGACAACATTTTGTATCGCCGTGGCCGTGCATCGAGGTTCAGCACCTGAACTTCCAGCGGAATGTAAACTGAGGACCCTGTCCTACCGCGGTGGAGTACAATACAACAGAGGAATGGGATCAGAGAGCTACGGACGTGGTAGACTGATCCCAAGAACTCCGCAACCTTCCAGGAACATCGGTCAATACTAATCAAACTCCGAAGGTGCAACGAACACAGCTTCCGCAAAGGTGACATTGCCCGGATTCCTCAATAAATCGTCAGGAATCCATGGATAGGGTAGGGGCTGTCCCTAACCGAAATCAGTCGATGAACTGCTGTAACGATAACAATGACAATTTAAGCCTAGAATTGTTAGAGAATGTCGGCATAGATTGGCCATCATAACCATTAGAAAATCACTCCTTTGAATGCCTCAAGATTGAAATTAGTAAATGTGAGAAAACTACAAGTGGTTTATTAGACAGCGGTGACAATATTTTTGGTATGTTTCGACAAATTTCACAAGCACATTCTCTCTTAAGGAAACAATTTACAAAACCTGCTAGTCACAAATGGGTATTGTACATTAACACTAGCGAGGCAAAAACAGAGAATACACAACAGGCTTTATTTAAACCTCTGATGGGGAACAAAGCAGTTAAATAGTATGTTTACTTTTGCTGAGGTTAAAGTGGATTTCCTCATTGGCACCGACAGCATGTAAATTTAGATTTCGGCTAAAGAAGCATGAAGATGATAATGGAAGAAAATACAGTAAACATTGCTTTTCTGACCGCCATTGACAATACTGACTACGAACGTTTTCCTTAAGAAGTAGAAATTGATGAACAATTCTGTGTTGAAATGATTAAAATAGACATGATTAGCATAAGCATAATTAAAAATCAAAGAGAAGAAGAAGGAATAAGGCAATACATCGGCGAAAGAGATAGGGGTCTTATATTTTAAGTGATTCCAGCGAAACAGCTGATAACGTTACTTTTATAGTGGGGAAAGTGATAAAGAAAATGGTTTTGTGTTCCATCGGGAAGGAAAATACGCCACAGACATGGTATCAGCAAACTGCTCACTAGGCGAAAAGATCGGGGAAACAGGTTTACCAATTCATGAACAGAAATTATTGCCAGAAATATTACAGAAAAATAAACATGTATTTTCAGAAATTCCAGGACTTTGTAAGACTTATATTCACAGTTTCTATGTTCAAAATTTATCTCTTTTGGCTCACAGAGTTAGAATTCTACCACTCTCGTTACAAGCTGAAGGGGAGCGCGTAATTCAAAAGATGTAAGAATAAAATATAATTGAGGATTCGTCAGCTTCCTTCTGTAACCCCCTCTTTTGGGTAATGAAGCCTGATAAATCATTAATGTAAATGCCAGGCGACTTAACAATCACACGTTGCCAGATATTATCGGTCAGAACCAATAGACGATTTGTTATCCCGTGTAAACAAGGGAAAGCATTTTCAATTATCGACCTGGTATCATCTTATTGGCAATATGCTCTAACTGAAAAGCGAGGAAACCTTTAATTTCCAAGGAAAATAATTCTGTTTTACCTGGACCACATTTGGGTTGAAACATTCAGCAGCTCTGTTGTTGCGAGCTACGTACGCCATTTTCGGTACTAGTGTACGAGATTATGTCTGCAAATACTAGATGAATTCCTCTTATGCAATCAGACATTTGAAGAGCACTTAAAACACCTAGATACAATCATGCCTAAGTTTGTTGAAAGATTTTTTTTACGTCCGAAAAAATCCATCGCACTCCGCCGGGATTGAACCCATGACCTCGGGGATCACATGCTAGCATGTTATCCCTAGATCACGGAGATCACCCCTAGAGGAAGGGGTTAACCCCTATTCCAAGAAAATCTAAAATATAATGAAGATAGCCAGTCCTAAGAATATTAAGCAGAATATTTGCACTCATTCAACATCAATGGACAATTTTTATTAAGTAGGCTAAAGAAACCGCACTACTGAGGAATTTGTTGCACAAAGGCATAAGATGGCGATGGACAGATTGCAAGGAAAGCGCATGGGCGTGTTAAAGCCCTTTTAGAAAGACTGAGGAATGATCACAATTTTACACTGACAGGAGCACTAAAGGCATCTTACTGCAACACTATGACGAGCACTCATATGTAATAGTGATTGCTAGCCGTTCACTATTGCCAACACTATGACGAGCACTCGCATATAATAGTGATTGCTAGCTGTTCACTATTGCCAACACTATGACGAGCACTCACATATAATAGTGATTGCTAGCCGTTCACTATTGCCAACACTACGACGAGCACTCACATGTAATAGTGATTGCTAGCCGTTCACTGTTGCCAACACTATGACGAGCACTCACATATAATAGTGATTGCTAGCTGTTCACTATTGCCAACACTATGACGAGCACTCACATATAATAGTGATTGCTAGCCGTTCACTGTTGCCAACACTACGACGAGCACTCACATGTAATAGTGATTGCTAGCCGTTCACTGTTGCCAACACTATGACGAGCACTCACATATAATAGTGATTGCTAGCCGTTCACTATTGCCAACACTATGACGAACACTCACATTTAATAGTGATTGCTAGCTGTTCACTATTGCCAACACTATGACGAGCACTCATATGTAATAGTGATTGCTAGCCGTTCACTATTGCCAACACTATGACGAGCACTCACATGTAATAGTGATTGCTAGTCGTTCAATATTGCCAACACTATGACGAGCACTCACATGTAATAGTGATTGCTAGCCGTTCACTGTTGCCAACACTATGACGAGCACTCACATATAATAGTGATTGCTAGCTGTTCACTATTGCCAACACTACGACGAGCACTCACATGTAATAGTGATTGCTAGCCGTTCACTGTTGCCAACACTATGACGAGCACTCACATATAATAGTGATTGCTAGCCGTTCACTATTGCCAACACTATGACGAGCACTCACATATAATAGTGATTGCTAGTCGTTCAATATTGCCAACACTATGACGAACACTCACATATAATAGTGATTGCTAGCTGTTCACTATTGCCAACACTATGACGAGCACTCACATGTAATAGTGATTGCTAGCCGTTCACTGTTGCCAACACTATGACGAGCACTCACATATAATAGTGATTGCTAGCTGTTCACTATTGCCAACACTATGACGAGCACTCACATATAATAGTGATTGCTAGCCGTTCACTGTTGCCAACACTATGACGAGCACTCACATATAATAGTGATTGCTAGCCGTTCACTATTGCCAACACTATGACGAACACTCACATTTAATAGTGATTGCTAGCTGTTCACTATTGCCAACACTATGACGAGCACTCATATGTAATAGTGATTGCTAGCCGTTCACTATTGCCAACACTATGACGAGCACTCGCATATAATAGTGATTGCTAGCTGTTCACTATTGCCAACACTATGACGAGCACTCACATATAATAGTGATTGCTAGCCGTTCACTATTGCCAACACTACGACGAGCACTCACATGTAATAGTGATTGCTAGCCGTTCACTGTTGCCAACACTATGACGAGCACTCACATATAATAGTGATTGCTAGCTGTTCACTATTGCCAACACTATGACGAGCACTCACATATAATAGTGATTGCTAGCCGTTCACTGTTGCCAACACTACGACAAGCACTCACATGTAATAGTGATTGCTAGCCGTTCACTGTTGCCAACACTATGACGAGCACTCACATATAATAGTGATTGCTAGCCGTTCACTATTGCCAACACTATGACGAACACTCACATTTAATAGTGATTGCTAGCTGTTCACTATTGCCAACACTATGACGAGCACTCATATGTAATAGTGATTGCTAGCCGTTCACTATTGCCAACACTATGACGAGCACTCACATGTAATAGTGATTGCTAGTCGTTCAATATTGCCAACACTATGACGAGCACTCACATGTAATAGTGATTGCTAGCCGTTCACTGTTGCCAACACTATGACGAGCACTCACATATAATAGTGATTGCTAGCTGTTCACTATTGCCAACACTACGACGAGCACTCACATGTAATAGTGATTGCTAGCCGTTCACTGTTGCCAACACTATGACGAGCACTCACATATAATAGTGATTGCTAGCCGTTCACTATTGCCAACACTATGACGAGCACTCACATATAATAGTGATTGCTAGTCGTTCAATATTGCCAACACTATGACGAACACTCACATATAATAGTGATTGCTAGCTGTTCACTATTGCCAACACTATGACGAGCACTCACATGTAATAGTGATTGCTAGCCGTTCACTGTTGCCAACACTATGACGAGCACTCACATATAATAGTGATTGCTAGCTGTTCACTATTGCCAACACTATGACGAGCACTCACATATAATAGTGATTGCTAGTCGTTCAATATTGCCAACACTATGACGAGCACTCACATATAATAGTGATTGCTAGTCGTTCAATATTGCCAACACTATGACGAACACTCACATGTAATAGTGATTGCTAGCCGTTCACTGTTGCCAACACTATGACGAGCACTCACATATAATAGTGATTGCTAGCTGTTCACTATTGCCAACACTATGACGAGCACTCACATATAATAGTGATTGCTAGCTGTTCACTATTGCCAACACTATGACGAGCACTCACATATAATAGTGATTGCTAGCTGTTCACTATTGCCAACACTATGACGAGCACTCACATATAATAGTGATTGCTAGTCGTTCAATATTGCCAACACATGACGAGCACTCACATATAATAGTGATTGCTAGTCGTTCAATATTGCCAACACTATGACGAACACTCACATATAATAGTGATTGCTAGCTGTTCACTATTGCCAACACTATGACGAGCACTCACATGTAATAGTGATTGCTAGCCGTTCACTGTTGCCAACACTATGACGAGCACTCACATATAATAGTGATTGCTAGCTGTTCACTATTGCCAACACTATGACGAGCACTCACATATAATAGTGATTGCTAGCCGTTGACTATTGCCAACCGAACAGAATCAGAGTATTACACTTCTGGAGATTTTTGCACTATTTTTCGCACTAAGAAGGCTCAGGCGTTATATTCCTAACAAAAAAGCAATTGTATACACCGCCCATCTAAGCCTGTTGTTCATAGAACAGTGCGAAGTCACGAGTAGAAAAACATACTGCCACATAAAGAAGTGACGGCGCAGATATTGAAATTAAGCACATCCATGGCAACATAATATTTTTAGCGACATGCTGTCCAGACTCTCCGGTTCTCTTCTCGAGAACAATAGCAAAGGTTTCCATGAAATTTCCCTCAAGCGAATAGACTTAACCATCAACAAGACTTTACTAAAACAGCTGCAACAACTGGGAAAGTTGCAAGAAGAGAACAATGAGCTTCAGACAATACTTATGACCGCTCCAAATGTTTTCGAAGACACCACATGAAGACTCGGAAAGAAAGAGGAACTTTATACACGCTAACTGGCCGTGAACATAGAGTAGAAAAGCAATTATACCAAATTCTTGGAAACCAATGTCATTTAATTATTTTATTTATCTCCCATCCACGCCGGTACCCAGAGAACTGCAGTAAATATTTCACAGACTTTTACCTGAAACACTTATAAAGGAAATTCGTGTCAACTTGGGATTTGTGCCAGAAGATAAAGTCTTTGAATGTGAAATTTGACGTGGAACCACAAACTATGAGCGAGAAGACCCTAACGAAAATGTTTGTGTTTGCATGTCAATGAAGAACTCCGACAAGGAAAATTCGGCTTCCGATATCTCCTAGTGCTACTCGACGTATTCAGCCGATTTTGTAAATTATACACTATGAATAGAATAACATCACGGGCGTGCTTTAAAAGGTCATACCATACCCAAGTATGGTTCAATGAAAGCTTTATTGTCTGACAATGCTAGTGTCAATAGGAGCAAAATCTTCAACAAAACATTAACAGATAACAATATCAAAATTTACCACAGTATCAGTTACAATGCAGCAGGAAATCGGGCCGAACACACCTCGCGTGACTCACGACGTACCTCAGCATCATTTGTCACGAGCGACATGCATCGTGAGTGATCTACTGTCAAAGATATAGACAGTAATGGACAATTCAGTGAACTCTTTTACAAAATATGTACCATATTTCCTGATGACCGGCGAAATCCCATGACAAATAATCCCAGAATTACCAAAAACCTAGCGGAGACCATGGACGAAATGCTACGGGAGAAGTGCGATTCCCAGGACCCGACGGAGGTTCGAACTCTGGAGAGCACGGAACAGGCACCACAGAAGGAAATGGACATCTGAAATCGGAAACCTTGTCTTAGTAAGATATCTCAAGCTCCCAAACCAAATTACACCGGAATTTCTGAATGAAATGACTTTATTCTGGACCATGTAAAATCACGGGAAAATTCGGCCAACATTTATTCCAGCTCCGTTATGAAAAAACGAACAATAATTATGGTTGTCACCATGTCAAGTTTTTGAAACCATATAAAACTGCAAGTCCTGAAAAATTTTCCTAGAACAATGTCCTAAGAATAGTTTCCCTCCACGAGTTGATTGAAGCTACATAAAAGAAGACCCAGGCATTGTGAATTATAAGCTATGTTTGAAAATCTGATAATTTGAATACCAATGTATATACTCTTAGTTGAAATCATGAGGGGAAACATGTATATTTGTACCCTACTTATAGTGTTACGTGGGAAGGTACTAATTATTTTAAATAACTGATGTACCATTTGCATGATAAATATTTGTGTAGCTGGGTGATCAAAGTGAGGCTTAAAACTGTTGGAAAACCGAAGTCATAAGATTTGAGTAAAGATACGTGTGAAAATATTAGCAGGATATAGATTCAATGTCCTTGATAAATTAATAATGTATTACTACAAAGAATAACTCAACATGTTCTCTTCTCCGGTCAAATATAGTATCATCAAGGGTTGTAAATATTGCTGTGTCACTAGGATAAGTTAACGCAGTAAAGGAGGTAAAGGCAAACTAGGTCACTGAACCGAAAGGTGAATGTCCTGCCAAACATTCCCCATCGGACAATCAGCTGAAGCTGTGGGGTACGACGTAGGAATAACGGACATTTCATCATTCACCCTACTCAAAGTGTTTCGTTATCCTTACCAAAGGTAGAAGGAGTAATTCACAAAAGATTCAGAGGTGAACATAGAATGCGCCTGTATAGCTAACAGGGATGTCACAACCTTCACCTAGGTGAACAAATAGTGTATAAAAATGTTAATTTAGGTTACGGGTGTTTGTTGTTTATGCAGTATTTCAGAGTTATTTTTATGTTTACTGTGTATTTTCCAGTATTAGTGCGTAAGAATGCATTTAGGGGAGATTATGCGGAACAAAATCGTATTCCGAAATCCGCTTTTCTGTCGCATAAGGGGACATTTTGTAGCGCTATTCCTGCCTGCTCATTCCTGAAAAAATAACGAATGCTTATCTGATGGTAATTAAAAGTCATCAACACTAATTAACATCCAAAATAACATAGTCACAATTCTTCTCCATTGTAAAATTTTATCACCTGAAAGCCCTTAAAAGGATGTATAAATATTTTAAATTCCATGAATATTAATCAATAAACCTCGGCACAGTTACGTAGGAAAGTCTGCAAAATATCGTTTGAAAAATATCAGTGTAACTTTGACAGATGTTTTGTTATACCCACATCGTGGGGCAATAAAACGCTACTTCTCCTCGATTGTATTGCGAGGGAGTTACCCGTTTTCCTGGGGATAGAAGCGTCCTTCAACGAATTTTGAAGACTAGCGTTAAGATTCAAATTCGAAGAGAGAACGAATAAAGTTAAAGTCCAGTGACTAGAGCTAGTGAGAAGAAAGAAATGTTTCACTTTGTACAAGAAAATACGAGGGTTTTCCGCGATGTTATTTAAGCTAGATTTTGGGGAAGCAGCAGGCATTTTTGCGGAATCACTTGTAGGAAGAATCTGTATCACTCAGTATTAAAAATGGACGCTGTGTGATTTACGCAAAATACAACTCTAGCCGCCACAGTACTAAATAATTTCACGTGAATCGTATGAAGCAGTTAAAATGTGATAAAATGAATCCGGATCTCATGAACGGTAACAGAGCACATACCTCAGAAAACTATTAGCCAGAGCAAAATTAAAATATTATTTTCCGAACTAATATCTAAATTCCTAATAAAGGGAAACTTGCAGAGCTCTTAGTGACAAGAAGCGCCGACACAAAAGTATTCCTGGAAAACCACGAGGGAAACTAAGTTTCCATTCCTCCACCACGCCAACTGCAACCCGTCACACCCTTTCAGAGGATTCAGACAACCCGCCGAGTCGCCCCTGAGAAGACGATGCCCTCATAGCCAACATATCGACGAGAAATTCTACAAAGACTACAAAAAAATACAAGTTTGATTCACTATTTTATTTATTTATTGAAATAAATTCGAATATTACAGATTATTACAGTGTGTTTTTTTCGTCGTCCTCCGTGGACTGGTGGTACCGTGCTAGCCTCTAGTTCCCAAGGTCGCGGGTTCAAACCCGGCGGAGGGCGATGGATTTTTTGGGGCGTAAAAATCCTTAGCACGGTTTCCTTCGGAAGGGAAGTAAAGCCGGTGGTCCCGTGTCGTAGATTTACGGCACGTTAAAGAACCTCAAGCCTGATAAAGAGGCCTCTGAGCAAAATTACCGTTCTTTCACGCCCAATATAGAATGGGACACTAAGAACCATAGTAGTTAATAAATCCATAAATAAAACTCAATTTAATTTTTACAGTGTTTGATAACATTTAATATTTTAGATAATATACTGTAATTAAAAGCGGAGGAAAATAGACAATAAACTAAGGAATTTTGCCAATACTATTCCTTTAGTTCATGCAATGATGATATATCTTGCTCTAGTTTGCATATGAGTTAATTTTAAAAGACAGAGGTAGAGAAATGGCTGTCGATAATGTAGAATAACATTTGTTTGTTGCAATTAAAATTATGGCAAATGATTAATTTTCATGTTTATGTTTAAAGTGGTACAAACAAACATTTTAAGCATTGAAGAGTGTTTTTGACACAGATTTACATGCAATAAGCATGCTAAAAAAATAACTACATGCTTCTATAGCATGTGTTTATAGCATACTTGCCAGTTTTTGTAGCACGTTTTCATGCATATTTTGATGGCTTTTACTGTACGAACATTCTCATTCCGATAATAAGACTGCTCTGGAAAATGTTTGTAAGTAAGAATAATAACAAAAAGAACTGTTTTAAGTTTAAAATCGGTTGTCTGTTTATTTACAGGCTACTCAAAAATGCTGTGATGCTAAATTTAGGTTTACCTGTGTAAACAGCTGAGGCCGAATTTTGCTACCAGTTTATAAATAATTGTAAATATGCACTTTTTCAGTGATTATTGTGATAAAAATATGTTTTATGGAAATATTCAGGAACAGCCATAATTGTCAATTATTTATAAGTGTAATATTCGGCTGTGTTAAAATGTTCCGGTTTCGTAGCTTTAGAAGGTCTTAAAAATGTAATTATACTTGTAGATGCTAGCTTACGGCAGCCAGGAACCCGTAACTTGTTTATTTCGTTGTCCTTTTGTGGGAGTCCCAAGACGTATAGAAGGCGTAGTAGGCGAGGGAATTTTGAGAGAAAGAGGGAAATCGCCGTGTGACGTAGAGTAAAATACTATGTAACTCTGTAAATAGACCAACAAGGATTGAACATTTGAGCATCATTTCACCCATTTCATTCATCGTCCGATATGATCTAACCGGTTAAAGGTCGTTAAACCTAAGCAAAATAAAATGAACTTTTGAGTAAGTTTTAGCCAATCAGGGGTAAGTTACATAACACTTCAATCATGGGGTATTTTATTAAATAGATAGTGTAATCCCTTATTTTCAATATGGCGGCGGTGGGTGGAGTAGTGACCCGCGGTATACTTCTTAAATCGCGATAAGTATGCAGATATATTACCAGAAAATAGTGTTCAATCGAATTTTATTAAGGATAGAAAAAGTATAAATGAAGGGAAGATAAAGGATCATCTCAACACGGAGAATTCAACAAATAAATGGGATGCATCTGAACAGGAAATTCGTAATGCACGCGAGAAGGAAATGGCGTCTTCGATACACACAAAAATTTATATCTTAAATAACGACCTAAAGCAAGCAAAAAAGCAAATAGAAAGGCTCAGAAGTGAAAACTAGGCTTTCAAAATGGAACACCCAACAAGGAACAAAGACATAGCAAATACTAGCGGCCTGGAAAAAGAAAGTCATGAGTTATAAAGAAAGAAAATGCAGAATTACAAGAGACCAATACTGCCCTCCAAGCAAAGTTAACAGCGATGGATCATGGATATACGGAAGTAATATATAATCGAAAGAGAATATATTCATATGTTATTCGTAAAAATCAAGTGCAGGATTGGCATGGTAGTTGTGAATTACAGGTGCAAAACAAATGAAAGGGAAACAAATACACCAAGTTATGCTACCGTAGGAAGTAAGAAAACGCCCGACGTCTTAGTTATAGGTGACTCAATGTTTTCCGGCCATCAAACTGAAGAACTACAACAGCAAGTAGAAAGCCTTAACCTAAAACAACGTAATTGTGGTGTTGGAACCAACAACATAAATCCAGCTGTATCTGCAGAAGAAATTATGTGAGGTACAATGGACCTAATAAATGATATAAAATCTGAAACATCGGACACTAAAATAATTATCAGTGGGGTTCTTAGACGAAGTAACATATCAGTGAGAAGAATAATACGAATAAATAAAGAGTTAAATTAGCTATGCTCTACTAAACAGTGTACCTTTGTAGATGAGAATTTCTGGTTGGCAGATTATGAGTTTGGAAGGGAAGGAGTTCATTTTAACCGTAAGGGATCCTTCAAATTTGGAAGGTTGTTATGTGATGTGAATAATTCAGCGTGTGAGGGAAACTAATAAACTGTGTGAGGATGATTCAGTAGTGACAGAAACTTCTAATCCAAATTTATATAAGCCAAGAACGACAGGTACAATACCTGAAGCTTCATCAGGAACTAGTCCGATAAGGGTGAATCATCCTAGAGTTCAACATGAAACAGAACTAGTCTTAGGTCAACCAACAAATAGGAATGAAGAACGGGTATGTGGTTCTTAACTATGGCGAATAGTCAATTATTACTCACTCCTCATAATGTTTAATCGCTAGGCAATAAAATTAATGAGTTGGATATCTTACTCTCAACACAATTAAAGGAAGTAAATATACTTTGTCTTAGTGAACACTGGCTTAAAGAGAATAGTTTAAGACTGGTTAATTTATCTAACTTTGCACTTGCAGCATTCTTCTTGTAGATCTAATTTTAATGGAGGGGAAATTGTTATTTTCGTAAAGAATGGTTTAGAGTTCAAACTCCTTAAGAACCTACATAATATAATTATGGAGAAAGAATTTTAATGTTCAGGTATTAAGTTATTAAAACTTAATATTATAATTATATGTATATATAGGTCTCCTAAAAACGACTTAAGGCCTTCCTGAATAAACCAGATATAGTATTCATAACAAAACATTGGTAACAACGCAAAGTTAACTATTTGTGGTGACTTTAATGTAGATTTGAACAGCAAATCAAACACATTAGCAACCTATACTTTAAAACAGATTATATTCCAGCCCACACGAGTCACACAATACTCTTCATCATTATTGGACCTGTTTTTTTTTTTTTTTTTGTAAAGTTTGATATTCATATGTGTAAGAGCGAGGTTCTTGACCTAGGATTTAGTGATCACAATGCGCAATTATTAATGCTTCCAATTACAGTTTGACCTATTCTCCAGAGATCATAACGAAAAAGGTAATAAATAATCAAAACATACACTATTTTATATAACTAATTAGCAAAGAATCTTGGGAAGAAATCTACGATGGTACTGTTTCCAGAAAATTTGACTCCTTTATTCAAACATTTCGATTCTATTTTAATGAAGCTTTTCCTCTAAAAAGTTATAAAGCACAATGATAATAAAACTAATCATTGGATTACTTCAGGAATTAAAATATCATGCGGAAAAAACGCTACATACATTATTAAAATATCACTCTTTAACCTCTTTATTAAAAAGTTATAATCACCATAAAATTTTTTTAACTAGGGTTATAAATGAAGCGGCGGTTTAAGGGCGCTAAACTGCTATGGTCATCAGCGTGAAATGAAGCCAAACAGCATGCAAACGACAAAGTAATCAATACAGCAAATAATAAATCAAAGGTTATATGTAAAATTATTTAAAAAGAAACAACAGGCACTCTACCCCAGGCTCACAGCATTACCCTAAAGGAAAACTCAAAATATATCTTAAACCCAATTTATATAGCTACTTCCTTCAACACATATTTTGCCAACATAGCTGAAAACTTATTAAAACATAGCAAACAAACTACAAACCTTTGTCTATCTACCGATATATCCAGTAGCCCAATTAAAGATTCAATGTTCCTCAGCCCTACAACTGAACTAGAAATCTTGCAAATAATTAAAGACTTAAAACCACAACACTCAGCAGGAATAGATGAGATTCCTGATCTCCTTATTAAAATATGTGCCCATTTAATCGTTCAGCTTTTAACTTATTTATGTAATGAATCTTTTAGCAGTAGAGTCTTTCCTATATGTCTAAAAACAGCTATTGTTAACCCACTATATAAAAAAGAGGAACGAAATAATATGGACAATTATCGACCCATTTCCATACTATCAATATTTTCAAAATTCTAGAAAAGCTTTTCCATAAGAGGCTTTTAAACTTCTTAGAAGCAAATAGCCTGTTATCTAGTGACCAACATGGCTTTAGAAGTAGCCGCTCCACCGAAACAGCAATATTTTCTTTCATGTGTGAGTCCTTTAGAGCTATTGATGCAAAAGAGCACATCTCAACAATATTCTTAGGCTTATCAAAAGCCTTTGATGCAATCAACTAGCAAAATTAGAAAAATACGGAATGAGGGGAATCCCCATACGTGGATTAGTTCATATTTAAACAATAGGAAACAGCTCGTTGAAATTAAACACAGAAGAAATTTAGAGCTAAAGAACTATAGATCAAGTTCCCTCGAAATTAAATATGGTGTACCACAAGGATCCATACTAGGCCCAAAACTATTT
The DNA here is from genome assembly GCA_030765065.1 of Deroplatys truncata. Lineage (NCBI taxonomy): Eukaryota > Metazoa > Arthropoda > Insecta > Mantodea > Mantidae > Deroplatys > Deroplatys truncata. The sequence continues at coordinate 1,908,507 of CM060980.1, forward strand.
TTGCTTTTAATTGATGATTTTACTTTAAATGATCCTTATGCTAAATCTTTTCTCCTTGTTGACGATACAAATATCCTTGTGAGTGCAAACGACAAGGAAAACTTTTTAAAATAAATCCGCCATATATCAGATAATATGGCAAATTATTTTACTGATAACAACCTTATTATAAATATTAGTAAGACTGTTGCAACAGAAATTCATACGAAAAGAAATAGCGAATACCTAGCTCCACAAATCCAACTCTGTAATCAAATCATTGAGAAAGTGGAAACTGCAAAATTTCTCGGTCTTTGAGTTCAAAGTAATTTAAAATGCACATAAACAAAAAGTTAGGTACAGATTGCTACATGATAAGAATACTAGCTAGATATACGAGGAGAGAGACTGTTATAACAGCTTACTTTTCACATGTTTATTCTTTGCTAAGATACGGCATAACATTTTGGGGTGAGTCAGTTGCAAGTAAAACTTCTTTCATAACGTAAAATATGATAGTTCGTGCCATGATTGGGGCTAATTAAAGATCATCATGCAAGCCCCTATTTAAAAAAAAAGCTAGAGATACTTCCCCTCCCTTATATCTCTACATTTGAAATAATAATGTTTATCCATAGAACCAACAAAATACTAATTTCCCCTTCAAAAATGAACAATTACACCAGCATAACACAAGGCAAATCAGTAATTTACATATCTATCAGCATAATATATATTTGTGCCAAAAAAGTATATTGCACTCCGGAATAAAGATATACAACAGCCTACCAGAATTTTTTAAAAGAATACAGAAAAAAAATTAAAATACTTTTAAAGGCATATCTAATCAACCACTGCTGCTACTTAATCGAATATAAATAATTAATTTCATGTATATATACCCAATCTTTGTATCTTATACCATTAATTTTTATTCTTTGTATTATACATATTTTAGTGATAACTTTGTAATAATTTTTTTAAATATTTGGTTAATTCTATTTTGAACGTGTCCAACATTGATTGTACTTTCCGTACCTGACAATTTACTGGATTAATAAATTACTACTTACTTATTAGACACAGTTATCAAGCAAAGTGCTTACGGACTACGTCGCTCCGAGGAAAGAAGTTGGCGAGGAGAAATATAATGCACAGCTACGATGTAAATCGCGCAGATACCACGTCACCTGGAAGAAAGAAGTTCGCGCGTAAAAGTTATGGATTTCCTAGAAATATATCGCGGGAAGTATAAAGTGCCGAAGTGTATTCGGGCTCAGTTTGTAATAACCTGTGAAGATGTTGAAACAAAACGTGCATATCTAATTTGAAAACGTATTGCGTAATAAAAGAAAGGGGCGTAAGTTGTCGCGGTATCGTTCGTGTTATCTTATTGCTGAGCACCTGTTATTGTTTTACTATTTTGAATTTTGGGTTCTTTGTCCTCCGGCTAGCTATTATTACTCAGTCTAGCAAATCTCTTGAACAGGGTGTGTAAACGGAAAGGAGCTGTTACTAAAAGATAGCACTGATAAAAGAATTTGTTTTTACACTTTTATTGCCGTCACAATTAATTAATTTCATATAATTACTCTTGATACACGCCCGACTGAAACTGTTATATTGTCGAATGTAACTATAATCACTTATTTGCCGCTCATTATTAATTCTACTATTTTACATTTTGTAACTAACTTTACGACGCGTGAGATTCTGTAGAACTGCGCGACGTGTAACCCGTGAATGATTCTGTTGAACTGTGCGTTACCCGTCTCTGGCACGGAATTTATACTCCCTCACCCCGATATGCCTAAACATTATAACAGAGCTGCTATTGGTTAATAAAGCGCGCCAACATTAGCGTCTATTTTTATATCCAATCAAAATTACGAACACATATGCTCTAGGGAAGATATTCCCTCCATTTCTAAAGAAAAGCGCGCTAATCTGACGTCATTTGCTTGTCTCTTCTAATTAATAAACAACTTACCCCCTCGCTACATTGTTACCCGCTCCTATTGTCAGTTTCAGTGAGGCCGTGTAAACGTATTTCATAACAATGCTTATAATTAACAAACATCTCAAATCAATGTCATACAATAATGTTAATTTACACTAGAATCACTCTGGCATTCACAGTGTTGTGATATAAAATACTGGCTCAAAGTGAATTATATTAACGAAAGTTCACCGGGAGTACATTTAACTGTGCCGCTAGTGGATTGTGTGAAAACATATTTTATATTCATCTAGACGTGACAGTAGAAATATAATAGCGACTTGAGCCCTCAAAGGATTTGCCGCCATCTGATAAGGTTCTTTGATCTTTGCCGACAAGTCCCGCCCCCTCCTTTGAGGCCCCACATGCCGCCCCTGTCGCGTGCCGCTAGCCCCGCCCCCTTCCCTTTGAGGGCTCACCTAATGCCGACAGGGTCTGTGCCGGCAAGTCCTCCCCCCTCCCTCCCCCCTGTGGTCTGGTCACGTGCCGGTGGCCCGCCCCCCTCCCTCGCCCATACGCGTACTCTCCCTCCCCTTTGTGTTCTGGTTGGTTCCCTGTGGATAGGTGGGAGAGTGTGTATTGTTCCTATACGGTGACTACATTCCCGCCCCCTCATTGTGACTTGTCTAAATCCCTGCCGTGTGATTGGCTTGGGGTAGGGGATGTGCCGCTCGGGGTGAGGGGTTATATGTGGGGGTTCTCGGTGCGTGACGTTGGCTTGGAAATCCACCCTGGCGATGTGGGAATGCGATTCTCGATGCCTGCCGCACATCGGCAAATCGTTTGAGTACATAATTGTGTCAATCAATTAGGTAATGCGTGTTATTGAAAAAAAGAATCAATGTTTATATACCGCTATTGCAATTAAACGCTGTTCTTCGAGCAATTAAGTATTTTTGATTGAATCGCGCGCACCTGCCCCTAAACCGGCATTTATACATCTACTAATGTCAATAAATTACACGTCTAATGAAACACGGCTAGTCGGTCGATGAAAACAATTAAGTATTTTTGAATGATTAATGTAATTGACTCGCGCGCAACTGTTCGTTATCGTATATGTGTGGTAGCATGTGTATAATTATTACGAGTAATAACATTTATTTAATTCTACTTTTGAGGGAAACTATATTTTGGATTTATAAGAATATTACAACACTTAGATGAAAGGACAGAGTTGACGTAACAGTCGTTATCGCGTGATAATTGCGCTGGAACCCCGAGCGCAACCGTTCCACCACGAGACGTTTCACTCGAATGGCTGACTCACGGTACTTGTAGTGACAAGTCGACTACCGCACCGCCTCCACTAGCGCTCCAGTTCGCCTGCTACACCAGCGCGCCATGTGGTAATATGAGTGAAACTAGTTTTTTCTCTCTGAACCAGCGAGTGTTTCCTCACGACGCCCCTGGTGGTCATATCCGAAAGTTGTGAATTCACCATATTTAAACTCAATGTGTGCGCAAGACGGCCATCTTAACTCTATATAATTCTGCGAAATATGATTCCGGAAAAAAAAATAAAGTCGAATTAACATGCGAGGTGCGTTCATGTTGGCTCCAGAGGAATTGATTATGAAATAAATTAAATACGTTTAATATTTACATACGCTATTAAAAATAAATAAGACTCTCGCTGATCGATGAATACAATTAAATATTTTTATTAATTAATGTAATTGAATTGCGCGCCTAGAGATATCTCACCCAATTATTCATCTACCATGAATATCTCACTTCTAATGAAACGACGCAGTCTATCGATTAAAAACAATTAAGTTTTTTTGATTGATTAATGTAATTGACTCGCGCGCAACTGTTCGTTATCGTATATGCGCGGGTATAATTATTACGGCTAATAACGTTTGTTTAATTCTTCTTTTTGAATGGAGGGTTTATAAAAAAATATTACATGAATTAAAAAGCAACTTAAAGCGAAATTGCAAATAGCTTGTATGAGACGTTAACACGAGAACCCTTTACGAAAAACAAGACGCAGGCGACAGCTGTGCCTCGTCTAATAGAAGCGGTTAAACCAGGACGCTTGGGTTTTCCCTCAGTACCTGCTCTTAATGGCTAGGGGTATCCATCACCTCGGAGTACGCTCCAACAGATGTTAAAAATATAAGCCGCTATGTCTCTTCTCGCTCGAGAGAAGTAATAATTAAATTCAAAACAGGCGTACTTGTAAGTAACACGCAGGAAGACTTCAAATATAAATTTTATATTCGTTTTAAATGTTCTTTCTAAAGACGTAGCGAACTTTGAGAAATTCAACGAATTATTCACTTGCGTACCCTACTTGAAAGAAATATGGTGTACACCCCTGAAGAATGCATATGGTCTTCTCGGGAGAAATGGCTATGTAGACACATTAGCAGACAAGGGCAGTCGCTTCCGCACCATTAAATATCTTCAGAAGAAGGTAAAAACAAGGTCCTGTATAGAGCTCTTAGTGAACAATGACAGACGTTTCCAGTTCATTAAACATCCTAAGTGCTCTGAAAAACAAATATCTTCAGAAGAAGGTAAATCAAGGTCCTGAATAGAGCCATTAGTGATACAAAAGAAGTTCTTAATGGCTTCCCCGGTGCAGAAATTCCATCACAAACTGTGGAAAACCAGGTCTAGACATGTTTTAAGCTTGTCATTATTTAAATACTCACATACAAGAATTGCATGCATGATATCAAAAAAATTAAACTGATTTTCTTTTCGTTATGTTAAACAAAGAAATATGATTTGGCGAGAGTAATATGAAGAATAAAAAGTATTCAGATCGGTGAATATTACATACGTTATTAAAAATAAATAAGGCTCCCGCTGATCGATGAAAAACAATTAAATATTTTTTATTAATTAATTGTATATGAATTGACTTGCGCATTTGCTTGCTGTCGTATGTGCATGATTATTACGACTAATAGCATTTGTTTAATTCTAAATAAATAATGAAATATGGAGCCTAGCCTAAACAATCCTCGTTACTCTTAATTTATTCCATTTTAAAAAGATTGGGCTTAGTAAACATAGGACGAGTACGATTTTAAATACCCCGTCCATTCGAGAGATATTTTTCGAATATTCCAGCATGTTAATATAAACTTAATACACACACACACAAAAATTCATTTCAAGTAATATTTGTGCGACATTAAGTATTTGCGAATGAGTTTTACTTTCTATACTACGTATAGTAAGTAGAGGAAGTGTTGTATTCCACCCAAAAAAAATCGATACCGAGATTTCACTGGAAATACATGTTTTGAGGCCCTCTGAATCCGAAAAAAAGCATGACTGTCTCCGAGTGTGCCTGTGAAACATAACTCAGAAACGAAGAGGCGGATAAAACACCAAACTTGGTATTTAGGTTCAGTATCTTCCAGAGATGCGGCACGAAGGTTTTAAAGAAAATGCCTCACACCAGACTACCCTTTACATGGAACATTTCTCGAAAATTTTAATTTTCTTAAAAAAAATGACTCTAACGATATTGAATAAAATATTATATGTATAAGATATTGTAATGAGAAATGAAATGTATATCTCGAATTTTCTGGGCCGCCGGCTGCAGGATCGCTCATCAAATACCGTAATGATTCAGGCACCCGAACACCCGAATGGTAAGCATTCTTCAGAGTTTTTAAATAAGTAATGTAACAATTCATATTAACTTCTTGCTCATATTCTTTATTAGTATTATTATTATTTCCAGGAAGTGGACTTTATTTTGGTATCGGCCATCCATCGAGCGCTGCACCGGCACAACATGGCTCCCAAGCCTTCATGGGTCCGAATCATCATGGAGGTGGCTCTGTCCCCGTACATGCAGCAACACTCGTAAGGTAAGAATTTACAGACTGCTGTTTGAGCATTTGTAACTAAAAATTACATAATAGTAGACATACAATGCCGATTCTGGCACACAAAGACCTACCTACGACAGCATAGAGTTCCGGATTGTATAAGGAGAAGAGGATATATTTAAGGGGAGTTTCTCACACATATGCAGTCACATAACTCTTTCGGTCTCCCAGAATGCTATGTATTTTTAACGCAGGTGTTTAAAACATGTATTTTTTTTCACGTATAGAGTGTAGATTCTTTAGAACTCTGTACTTAAACATGCTATACTATTATTATTATTATTAATTTTTTCCAGGAAATGGACTTTATTTCGGAGGCGGCATCGCTCAACAGGCGACCGCTGCACAGGTACCTCCAGGCTTCGCAAGCGTTGTACCAGCAGGCTTCGCGACCGCTGCACCGCCACCACCAGGCTTCCAGAACTTCCTGGTACCAAATCAGCAGGGATGGGATCCTGCCCCATACATGCAGCAAGCACCGAACGGTAAGAATTTTTCAATATTTTACGAAGTTCTTGTACACATTCTATATTAATAATAATATTATTATTATTTTTTCAGGAAATGGAGTTTATTTTAGGATCGGGCATCCATCGAACGCTGCACCGGTACCACATGGCCTCCAAGCCTTCATGGGGCCAAATCAGCATGGTCGGGTCCTTGCCCATACATGCAGCAACCACCGACCGGTAAGAATATTTTTCAACATTTTATGAAGTTCTTTTTACACATTCTATATTATTATTATTAATATTGTTATTATTTTCAGGAAGTGGACTTTATTTCGGAGGCGGGTTTTTCTGGGAATGTCTCCAAAGTATTCTTCATTCTGAACGACTTTTGCAAAACTGATAAACCATAAGAGATAGACAAAATTTTACTACACAAAAAATGCAGATCGTGATAAAATACATAATTTATATCATATACATTCTTGTTGTTGAGTAAATCGTTTTCGAGATATTGCTTGTTATTCCCTTAAAATTTCCAATACTTATACTTTTTCTCAAATTCATTATTCTTGTTTTTATGTCCTGGACATGCAAAGAGAATGGAATGCGCCACATAGCATCCAGCGTTAAAATATTTGACTATCGCTTAAAACCTACCATATTCCCCTTGCATCGATATGAAAATTACCAATAACATTGACATCTCGATATCTCGATTAACACGAAGCATATAGGGAATAAGTGCTTGTAAAAATAGTTTGTACAAGAGTAGAGAAAGTCATGTGAGTGTATCACATTAGAATTTTGATATTGGTTTAAATTTTCAAATACTTTTAACTTTTCTCAAGCGGTAACTCGCTATTCGTTTTTCCCGTGGTAATGCATAGAGAATAGAATTCTAAAGCCATCACATAGCATCAGACGTTTTTTTAAATATCTGTGACGTGTCTATTCACAATCGAAAGGTCGCTGGTTCGAGGAAAATTATATCTACAGAAATAATACATTATTTTCACTCTGTGATTAATTTGGCAATGTAACAATAATTAACAATGAATTTTAGCGGTACATGTAAAAAATAAAATATATTTTTTATTTCCTAGCATCATACGCAGAAGCATTCCCCTTAAGGAACGCTGGCGTGATCGAAGGATTTCCCCATAACAGGTTTAGGCTTGCTTACGAAATGCCCCTGTGCGAGGCAAGCATTTCCCTCTCCTTCTTCTCGAAGTTTGGAGTAGCCAATCAAAATTGCTGTATTATATAGTCACACCTCTCACCCCTTCAGATTTTATCAGGTGAAATGATATAAAAGCAGTAGCTTCTCCGACGATTTCACTGTATTGTGACAACACAGCGAGCTAAGATCTCTGCAAACTTTTCTCATTCAAAGTGAAATTTCAACGAACATCATGTCTGGTAAGTTGTAACAAAACACTTCATTTACTTTAAAAGTTAAATTATTACTCTGTACATTTAACTTATATTTGCGTTCTTGTTTTTAATGCATGGCATTTATATGCGAATAGCTGAGCATTCTAAAAGTTAATAGCTAGACAAGTGAATTTTCTGAAATGTGAACAGTTTAGTTAAGTATTCATTTTAGGCAAGCTTATTCTACATTTAATAGCTAACTGCGCGAATTCTCAAAATGGGAAACAATTTAGTTAAGTATTCACCTTGTTGAGTAATTATTATTCCAGATATTTAAATACAGGATTTCACAGAGTGAATTATATTCCTTTTTGGAGAAAATACAATTATTTGAATACCTTATTAACGTTTTTGCTTTAGAATATTACAAAAAGTCTGTTGCGCGAATCATTCGCTCTAACAAAGTAAATATCTACATTATATTAAAACATTTAAATCGAAAAAATACAGTAGTTAATGAACTTCATTAGTGAATCAGAACCTCAATTATATTTACACATATTATCATTTTCAGAAAAAAGTTAATAATTTTGTAACCTTCAAATAAATGAAATTTTGTTATGCAACACATTCTCTAATAAAGGATATGTTTTTTTCCTCTTCCTAATGCAGAAGGTTTGACATCTCAACTTAACACATTGGCTGAGGGTAGCATTTACCCAGCCGTTCAAAGACTACAAGATCTTCAGCCAGAGGAGCCTTATAATATAAAATCCTTAAGAAAAATTGATACTCGATACGGTGCTAGAGTCGTTGCACTTTTAGAGAATAAGCAAGTGTTTCTTCCGACAAGATATTCAACCCTAACAAGCCAACAGTTGGAGGAAATGCCAGGGAAGTTTCAAATGGTATATCATGGAGTAGTACCAGCCGGCAAGTTTAAGACATGTAAATTGTCTTTTCTTCCTATTAAGGTTTGTAGAAATAATTCAGCTATCCTTTCAAAGCTTCATTTAGAGTTACATTCGTAGAGTTTATAAATTCACACTTCAGTAGGATAACATTTGTCTAAAGTATACATCAATATGTAAAAAAATAACGTCCAGGATGTAATCTGAGCGAGGATCTGCAGAAAGAAGTTTAATAGTCTATTCACTGATTCTTTGCCTCAAAGCAGATACCTACAGCAAGTTTCAAATAATTTCCAGTAGGATAGCAGTTGTCAAAAGCATGCATCACTGTATTAAAAAAATGTGTAAATAATGTCTAGATTGTACTCTGTGTGATTTCGTACAGAAAGAAGTTTAATACCCCTTGCAATGATTCTCCACATCGAAATATATACCTACAAGAAGCTGCAAATAATGTGAATGTGTGTTACAGGAATGCCCAGATGAATGTAAATGAAGAGGAAGAACGAGATAGCTTAAAACATCATAAACAGAAATGTGATAGGAACATTCTCAACACCTCCCAGTGACCTCAATCAATGAAGAATTGCAGCAGCGCGGAACATGCATGGAAAAAAACATCCGCGTGTGTAGAATATAACAATAATATATATATATATAAATTATGTTCTCATTATTACTGCTATACCAGCCTATACCATTGATTTCATAAATAATTTCATAATTGTTTAAGGAGAATGCCTATCTTAAAAACATTGATGCTACATGAAATCTAAACAAAAAAGATTATTGAACTATTACTGAAAGAGACTTGAATAAATGAGAATCTAGAAGCCAGAACCATCTTAATATTGGGCTGTATGATATGAGGTGTATAAAAAGATTAATAAAAAAATGAGGTCTATGTAATATAAACAACATTTATTTTTATAAACATTTTCCTATTACATTCCTATACAAAAAACATACATATTTCCTAAAGACAAAGGTGATAGTCTAGACATTCTAAAACACTCAGTTATATAATCATATACATCACACAGAAAGAGACATGCATTATCCATAAAAAAAACTAAACATCTCAAGAATGTCAGGATGATGTATTTTATAAGTACAAGGTTTTGATATTTCAAAGTTCCTGTTAACCATGACTGTAATTGATTAACACAATTTCTCGATCCTGTCATGCTATAACTTTAGAAGCTTTCAGCTTACTTATAATCTCCTCAATCTCTTGTGTGTGACCATTATTACCAGCGTTCCTCGAGGCAATTAGTAACCTCAATATATTTACTAGTCTATTTGGATTTTCAAGCGTAGAATCACTGAATCATCATCATATGAAGATTTCATATTCTCGAGACTCCCGCTGTATCCAGATTTTTCACCATCAGTAGTCTCCAGTGAAGGACAGAGGCTTGATCCGGTATAACATCCCCCTCTATACATCTTCGGATCTTCGAGTGTAGGAGAGAGAGTCGATCCAGTATAACATGTTGCTCTATGAAGCTTAAATCTTGACAAAGAACGATTCTTAAAAATCCGCGCGCATATACAGCATCTAATAACGTGTTTTCCTCCATGTGTAATGTATGAAAAATTTAGTTTCTCATTCGCTAGTTGCTCAGATTTTCCCCGGCAGTAGCTCATGCTAAAACTAAAAGAAATTAAATGAATACGGGAATGCTAACGCTCGAAGGAATTAAAAGCGAATGAATGAATTCATAACACGCAGCTATGTATATATCCAGGGTGAGGACGTCGGAGGGAATCGCGATCTACGCATAGCAGCGGAAAGGATGCTCTCTGGAAACATTCGTGGAAAAGGAGACTCTCAACAGAACATGGCGAATGCGAGCATGGAAAAAGGATGCTCTCTGGAAACATTCGTGGAAAAGGATGCTCTCAACAGAACATGGCGAATGCGACAGAACATGGCGAATGCATGCATGAAAAAAGGGTGGTTCCTTTGTTACATAGCATGATGAGCTTGTTACATAGCCTGATCAGTTTGTTACATAGCGTGATTCCTTTGCTACATATCGTGATTCCTTTGTTACATAGCGTGATTCCTTTGTTACATAGCGTGATTCCTTTGTTACATAGCGTGATTCCAGAGAGCATCCTTTTTTCATGCATGCATTCGCCATGTTCTGTCGCATTCGCCATGTTCTGTTGAGAGCATCCTTTTCCACGAATGTTTCCAGAGAGCATCCTTTTTCCATGCTCGCATTCGCCATGTTCTGTTGAGAGTCTCCTTTTCCACGAATGTTTCCAGAGAGCATCCTTTCCGCTGCTATGCGTAGATCGCGATTCCCTCCGACGTCCTCACCCTGGATATATACATAGCTGCGTGTTATGAATTCATTCATTCGCTTTTAATTCCTTCGAGCGTTAGCATTCCCGTATTCATTTAATTTCTTTTAGTTTTAGCATGAGCTACTGCCGGGGAAAATCTGAGCAACTAGCGAATGAGAAACTAAATTTTTCATACATTACACATGGAGGAAAACACGTTATTAGATGCTGTATATGCGCGCGGATTTTTAAGAATCGTTCTTTGTCAAGATTTAAGCTTCATAGAGCAACATGTTATACTGGATCGACTCTCTCTCCTACACTCGAAGATCCGAAGATGTATAGAGGGGGATGTTATACCGGATCAAGCCTCTGTCCTTCACTGGAGACTACTGATGGTGAAAAATCTGGATACAGCGGGAGTCTCGAGAATATGAAATCTTCATATGATGATGATGATTCAGTGATATCTACGCTTGAAAATCCAAATAGACTAGTAAATATATTGAGGTTACTAATTGCCTCGAGGAACGCTGGTAATAATGGTCACACACAAGAGATTGAGGAGATTATAAGTAAGCTGAAAGCTTCTAAAGTTATAGCATGACAGGATCGAGAAATTGTGTTAATCAATTACAGTCATGGTTAACAGGAACTTTGAAATATCAAAACCTTGTACTTATAAAATACATCATCCTGACATTCTTGAGATGTTTAGTTTTTTTTATGGATAATGCATGTCTCTTTCTGTGTGATGTATATGATTATATAACTGAGTGTTTTAGAATGTCTAGACTATCACCTTTGTCTTTAGGAAATATGTATGTTTTTTGTATAGGAATGTAATAGGAAAATGTTTATAAAAATAAATGTTGTTTATATTACATAGACCTCATTTTTTATTAATCTTTTTATACACCTCATATCATACAGCCCAATATTAAGATGGTTCTGGCTTCTAGATTCTCATTTATTCAAGTCTCTTTCAGTAATAGTTCAATAATCTTTTTTGTTTAGATTTCATGTAGCATCAATGTTTTTAAGATAGGCATTCTCCTTAAACAATTATGAAATTATTTATGAAACCAATGGTATAGGCTGGTATAGCAGTAATAATGAGAACATAATTTATATATATATATATTATTGTTATATTCTACACACGCGGATGTTTTTTTCCATGCATGTTCCGCGCTGCTGCAATTCTTCATTGATTGAGGTCACTGGGAGGTGTTGAGAATGTTCCTATCACATTTCTGTTTATGATGTTTTAAGCTATCTCGTTCTTCCTCTTCATTTACATTCATCTGGGCATTCCTGTAACACACATTCACATTATTTGCAGCTTCTTGTAGGTATATATTTCGATGTGGAGAATCATTGCAAGGGGTATTAAACTTCTTTCTGTACGAAATCACACAGAGTACAATCTAGACATTATTTACACATTTTTTTAATACAGTGATGCATGCTTTTGACAACTGCTATCCTACTGGAAATTATTTGAAACTTGCTGTAGGTATCTACTTTGAGGCAAAGAATCAGTGAATAGACTATTAAACTTCTTTCTGCAGATCCTCGCTCAGATTACATCCTGGACGTTATTTTTTTACATATTGATGTATACTTTAGACAAATGTTATCCTACTGAAGTGTGAATTTATAAACTCTACGAATGTAACTCTAAATGAAGCTTTGAAAGGATAGCTGAATTATTTCTACAAACCTTAATAGGAAGAAAAGACAATTTACATGTCTTAAACTTGCCGGCTGGTACTACTCCATGATATACCATTTGAAACTTCCCTGGCATTTCCTCCAACTGTTGGCTTGTTAGGGTTGAATATCTTGTCGGAAGAAACACTTGCTTATTCTCTAAAAGTGCAACGACTCTAGCACCGTATCGAGTATCAATTTTTCTTAAGGATTTTATATTATAAGGCTCCTCTGGCTGAAGATCTTGTAGTCTTTGAACGGCTGGGTAAATGCTACCCTCAGCCAATGTGTTAAGTTGAGATGTCAAACTTTCTGCATTAGGAAGAGAAAAAAAAAACATATCCTTTATTAGAGAATGTGTTGCATAACAAAATTTCATTTATTTGAAAGTTACAAAATTATTAACTTTTTTCTGAAAATGATAATATGTGTAAATATAATTGAGGTTCTGATTCACTAATGAAGTTCATTAACTACTGTATTTTTTCGATTTAAATGTTTTAATATAATGTAGATATTTACTTTGTTAGAGCGAATGATTCGCGCAACAGACTTTTTGTAATATTCTAAAGCAAAAACGTTAATAAGGTATTCAAATAATTGTATTTTCTCCAAAAAGGAATATAATTCACTCTGTGAAATCCTGTATTTAAATATCTGGAATAATAATTACTCAACAAGGTGAATACTTAACTAAATTGTTTCCCCCTTTTGAGAATTCGCGCAGTTAGCTATTAAATGTAGAATAAGCTTGCCTAAAATGAATACTTAACTAAACTGTTCACATTTCAGAAAATTCACTTGTCTAGCTATTAACTTTTAGAATGCTCAGTTATTCGCATATAAATGCCATGCATTAAAAACAAGAACGCAAATATAAGTTAAATGTACAGAGTAATAATTTAACTTTTAAAGCAAATGAAGTGTTTTGTTACAACTTACCAGACATGATGTTCGTTGAAATTTCACTTTGAATGAGAAAAGTTTGCAGAGATCTTAGCTCGCTGTGTTGTCACAATACAGTGAAATCGTCGGAGAAGCTACTGCTTTTATATCGTTTCACCTGATAAAATCTGAAGGGGTGAGAGGTGTGACTGTATATAATACAGCAATTTTGATTGGCTACTCCAACCTTCGAGAAGAAGGAGAGGGAAATGCTAGCCTCACACAGGGGCATTTCGTAAGCAAGCCTAAACCTGTTATGGGGAAATCCTTCGATCACGCCAGCGTTCCTTAAGGGGAATGCTTCTGCGTATGATGCTAGGAAATAAAAAATATATTTTATTTTTTACATGTACCGCTAAAATTCATTGTTAATTATTGTTACATTGCCAAATTAATCACAGAGTGAAAATAATGTATTATTTCTGTAGATATAATTTTCCTCGAACCAGCGACCTTTCGATTGTGAATAGACACGTCACAGATGTTTATAAAAACGTCTGATGCTATGTGATGGCTTTAGAAATCTATTCTCTATGCATTACCACGGGAAAAACGAATAGCGAGTTACCGCTTGAGAAAAGTTAAAAGTATTTGAAAATTTAAACCAATATCAAAATTCTAATGTGATACACTCACATGACTTTCTCTACTCTTGTACAAACTATTTTTACAAGCACTTATTCCCTATATGCTTCGTGTTAATCGAGATATCGAGATGTCAATGTTATTGGTAATTTTCATATCGATGCAAGGGGAATATGGTAGGTTTTAAGCGATAGTCAAATATTTTAACGCTGGATGCTATGTGGCGCATTCCATTCTCTTTGCATGTCCAGGACATAAAAACAAGAATAATGAATTTGAGAAAAAGTATAAGTATTGGAAATTTTAAGGGAATAACAAGCAATATCTCGAAAACGATTTACTCAACAACAAGAATGTATATGATATAAATTATGTATATTGGTACAGACTATTAAATTTAGAAGAGAAGAACTTGTTGAGGCAGTGCTTGGAATTCCAAGAAAGGAGCTTAAAGAAGAATGGGTGGAGTTATAGTATACAAACTAATTTGGAAAATAGTGGTCTAGGGGAAATCTGGAGAAGGAGGGAAAATAATGTTAAGGGTTTCTGGAAAGAAGCTAGGCAGAGGTTTGAAGATATAGAGATACAAAATTTATTTAGCAACATTGGGAACAAAATTTCCTTGGAATCATATATATTAATAAAAAATGTATGGGCTAGAGAACAGTACGTGGATAACTCAAATAAGGAACAAAGAGAAAGTATTGCCTGGGCACGAGCAGGTGTATGGAAATTAATAGGAATGAGAAATGGGTTCCCACAGAATCAGTGCCCAATATGTGAGGAAAGAGAAGATTTAGAACATATCGTTTTTGACTGTAAAGGTACACAACATTGGAGAAAGGTAGCTATAAATGGGAAATGGTTAAATCGGGACAGGAAAGTAGCTTTAAGCAAGATTTTTAACAAGGATAGTAAAAAGGTAGGAGAATACTTGTCCAAAGTTAAAAAGAAATGGTTATGGACAATAAAAAGAGATGTAAATTAATTTCATCAAGTGATGTTAAGTTTTGTAATTATATTATTATTAGTATATTATTATTATTATTATTATTATTATTACTAGAAGACCATTATTTTGGTACCATTACTATTATTTTATTACTATTATCATCATTTTTTATGTTATAATAAGAGTGTAATAGGGGTAGAATATGGCAAGATAACAGCTTGGGCTGATGTATAGCCATATTCTAAGGAAGATTGCTAGCACACAAAATAAAAAAAAAATTATGTATTTTATCGCGATCTGCATTTTTTGTGTAGTAAAATTTTGTCTATCTCTTATGGTTTATCAGTTTTGCAAAAGTCGTTCAGAATGAAGAATACTTTGGAGACATTCCCAGAAAAACCCGCCTCCGAAATAAAGTCCACTTCCTGAAAATAATAACAATATTAATAATAATAATATAGAATGTGTAAAAAGAACTTCATAAAATGTTGAAAAATATTCTTACCGGTCGGTGGTTGCTGCATGTATGGGCAAGGACCCGACCATGCTGATTTGGCCCCATGAAGGCTTGGAAGCCATGTGGTACCGGTGCAGCGTTCGATGGATGCCCGATCCTAAAATAAACTCCATTTCCTGAAAAAATAATAATAATATTATTATTAATATAGAATGTGTAAAAGAACTTCGTAAAATATTGAAAAATTCTTACCGTTCGGTGCTTGCTGCATGTATGGGGCAGGGTCCCATCCCTGCTGATTTGGTACCAGGAAGTTCTGGAAGCCTGGTGGTGGCGGTGCAGCGGTCGCGAAGCCTGCTGGTACAACGCTTGCGAAGCCTGGAGGTACCTGTGCAGCGGTCGCCTGTTGAGCGATGCCGCCTCCGAAATAAAGTCCATTTCCTGGAAAAAATAAATAATAATAATAATAGTATAGCATGTTTAAGTACAGAGTTCTAAAGAATCTACACTCTATACGTGAAAAAATACATGTTTTAAACACCTGCGTTAAAAATACATAGCATTCTGGGAGACCGAAAGAGTTATGTGACTGCATATGTGTGAGAAACTCCCCTTAAATATATCCTCTTCTCCTTATACAATCCGGAACTCTATGCTGTCGTAGGTAGGTCTTTGTGTGCCAGAATCGGCATTGTATGTCTACTATTATGTAATTTTTAGTTACAAATGCTCAAACAGCAGTCTGTAAATTCTTACCTTACGAGTGTTGCTGCATGTACGGGGACAGAGCCACCTCCATGATGATTCGGACCCATGAAGGCTTGGGAGCCATGTTGTGCCGGTGCAGCGCTCGATGGATGGCCGATACCAAAATAAAGTCCACTTCCTGGAAATAATAATAATAATAATAATAATAATAATAATAATAATAATAATAATAATAAAGAATATGAGCAAGAAGTTAATATGAATTGTTACATTACTTATTTCAAAACTCTGAAGAATGCTTACCATTCGGGTGTTCGGGTGCCTGAATCATTACGGTATTTGATGAGCGATCCTGCAGCCGGCGGCCCAGAAAATTCGAGATATACATTTCATTTCTCATTACAATATCTTAAACATATAATATTTTATTCAATATCGTTAGAGTCATTTTTTTTGAGAAAATTAAAATTTTCGAGAAATGTTCCATGTAAAGGGTAGTCTGGTGTGAGGCATTTTCTTTAAAACCTTCGTGCCGCATCTCTGGAAGATACTGAACCTAAATACTAAGTTTGGTGTTTTATCCGCCTCTTCGTTTCTGAGTTATGTTTCACAGGCACACTCGGAGACAGTCATGCTTTTTTTTCGGATTCAGAGGGCCTCAAAACATGTATTTCCAGTGAAATCTCGGTATCGATTTTTTTTGGGTGGAATACAACACTTCCTCTACTTACTATACGTAGTATAGAAAGTAAAACTCATTCGCAAATACTTAATGTCGCACAAATATTACTTGAAATGAATTTTTGTGTGTGTGTGTATTAAGTTTATATTAACATGCTGGAATATTCGAAAAATATCTCTCGAATGGACGGGGTATTTAAAATCGTACTCGTCCTATGTTTACTAAGCCCAATCTTTTTAAAATGGAATAAATTAAGAGTAACGAGGATTGTTTAGGCTAGGCTCCATATTTCATTATTTATTTAGAATTAAACAAATGCTATTAGTCGTAATAATCATGCACATACGACAGCAAGCAAATGCGCAAGTCAATTCATATACAATTAATTAATAAAAAATATTTAATTGTTTTTCATCGATCAGCGGGAGCCTTATTTATTTTTAATAGCGTATGTAATATTCACCGATCTGAATACTTTTTATTCTTCATATTACTCTCGCCAAATCATATTTCTTTGTTTAACATAACGAAAAAAAAATCAGTTTAATTTTTTTGATATCATGCATGCAATTCTTGTATGTGAGTATTTAAATAATGACTAGCTTAAAACATCTCTAGACCTGGTTTTCCACGGTTTGTGATGGAATTTCTGCACCGGGGAAGCCATTAAGAACTTCTTTTGTATCACTAATGGCTCTATTCAGGACCTTGATTTATCTTCTTCTGAAGATATTTGTTTTTCAGAGCACTTAGGATGTTTAATGAACTGGAAACGTCTGTCATTGTTCACTAAGAGCTCTATACAGGACCTTGTTTTTACCTTCTTCTGAAGATATTTAATGGTGCGGAAGCGACTGCCCTTGTCTGCTAATGTGTCTACATAGCCATTTCTCCCGAGAAGACCATATGCATTCTTCAGGGGTGTACACCATATTTCTTTCAAGTAGGGTACGCAAGTGAATAATTCGTTGAATTTCTCAAAGTTCGCTACGTCTTTAGAAAGAACATTTAAAACAAATATAAAATTTATATTTGAAGTCTTCGTGCGTGTTACTTACAGGTACGCCTGTTTTGAATTGTAATTATTACTTCTCTCGAGCGAGAAGAGACATAGCGGCTTATATTTTTAACCTCTGTTGGAGCGTACTCCGAGGTGATGGATACCCCTAGCCATTAAGAGCAGGTACTGAGGGAAAACCCAAGCGTCCTGGTTTAACCGCTTCTATTAGACGAGGCACAGCTGTCGCCTGCGTCTTGTTTTTCGTAAAGGGTTCTCGTGTTAACGTCTCATACAAGCTATTTGCAATTTCGCTTTAAGTTGCTTTTTAATTCATGTAATATTTTTTTATAAACCCTCCATTCAAAAAGAAGAATTAAACAAACGTTATTAGCCGTAATAATTATACCCGCGCATATACGATAACGAACAGTTGCGCGCGAGTCAATTACATTAATCAATCAAAAAAACTTAATTGTTTTTAATCGATAGACTGCGTCGTTTCATTAGAAGTGAGATATTCATGGTAGATGAATAATTGGGTGAGATATCTCTAGGCGCGCAATTCAATTACATTAATTAATAAAAATATTTAATTGTATTCATCGATCAGCGAGAGTCTTATTTATTTTTAATAGCGTATGTAATATTCAACGTATTTAATTTATTTCATAATCAATTCCTCTGGAGCCAACATGAACGCACCTCGCATGTTAATTCGACTTTATTTTTTTTTCCGGAATCATATTTCGCAGAATTATATAGAGTTAAGATGGCCGTCTTGCGCACACATTGAGTTTAAATATGGTGAATTCACAACTTTCGGATATGACCACCAGGGGCGTCGTGAGGAAACACTCGCTGGTTCAGAGAGAAAAAACCAGTTTCACTCATATTACCACATGGCGCGCTGGTGTAGCAGGCGAACTGGAGCGCTAGTGGAGGCGGTGCGGTAGTCGACTTGTCACTACAAGTACCGTGAGTCAGCCATTCGAGTGAAACGTCTCGTGGTGGAAAGGTTGCGCTCGGGGTTCCAGCGCAATTATCACGCGATAACGACTGTTACGTCAACTCTGTCCTTTCATCTAAGTGTTGTAATATTCTTATAAAGCCAAAATATAGTTTCCCTCAAAAGTAGAATTAAATAAATGTTATTACTCGTAATAATTATACACATGCTACCACACATATACGATAACGAACAGTTGCGCGCGAGTCAATTACATTAATCATTCAAAAATACTTAATTGTTTTCATCGACCGACTAGCCGTGTTTCATTAGACGTGTAATTTATTGACATTAGTAGATGTATAAATGCCGGTTTAGGGGCAGGTGCGCGCGATTCAATCAAAAATACTTAATTGCTCGAAGAACAGCGTTTAATTGCAATAGCGGTATATAAACATTGATTCTTTTTTTCAATAACACGCATTACCTAATTGATTGACACAATTATGTACTCAAACGATTTGCCGATGTGCGGCAGGCATCGAGAATCGCATTCCCACATCGCCAGGGTGGATTTCCAAGCCAACGTCACGCACCGAGAACCCCCACATATAACCCCTCACCCCGAGCGGCACATCCCCTACCCCAAGCCAATCACACGGCAGGGATTTAGACAAGTCACAATGAGGGGGCGGGAATGTAGTCACCGTATAGGAACAATACACACTCTCCCACCTATCCACAGGGAACCAACCAGAACACAAAGGGGAGGGACAGTACGCGTATGGGCGAGGGAGGGGGCGGGCCACCGGCACGTGACCAGACCACAGGGGGGAGGGAGGGGGGAGGACTTGCCGGCACAGACCCTGTCGGCATTAGGTGAGCCCTCAAAGGGAAGGGGGCGGGGCTAGCGGCACGCGACAGGGGCGGCATGTGAGGCCTCAAAGGAGGGGGCGGGACTTGTCGGCAAAGATCAAAGAACTTTATCAGATGGCGGCAAATCCTTTGAGGGCTCAAGTCGCTATTATATTTCTACTCGTGACCATTATCATTTCAAACAGTTTTCTGTCCACGCGCAGAGATCTGCGTTACCGCTTACCTATCCTTTAAGCAAAGATCCTTGTTTCTCCGCTGAGACCTTTCGAGACAGGGTGTATGTTTGTAAGTGATGATGAAAATGACGACGGAGAAAAGGTGGTGGAGGAGCAGAAGAAGAAGAAGTCACATTGAGACGAGGGAATTCACTGTGTGACGAGCGGGCTTCGAACTCTCGACCCCTGCACACAGAGGCAGCCAGCCCAACCCTCCCGCGTAATCTTCAATGGGAGGTAACAAATTTAAGTTACCAGTGTAGTATTTTACTACCTTACTATTTGAACTTAAAATAGGGACAGGGAAAATGGGAGACGCCAACTTTGCTCATCGGCCCAAGATGGAATTTAGGTTCTCAAGTGCGCTGTATGTGAAACATTTGTTGAAAGAGAAACAAGTAGCAATATCAAAAGAATGGAGTTGATTTGAAGTAGTATACTCCCAAAATGAGAAGTTATCTTACATAAGAAATAAAATTAAGAGCCATTCGGATTCAGATCATCATCTTCTTGTTCTTACATGCTCCAAACACTGAAAGGAAATAACCTCAAAAATGAAGTAAAAGGTATAGATGTCCAAGCATACAGATTTTTCATGTTTCCTGTAATGCTTACTTGTCGCAAAAAACAATCGCCCCTTTTCGATTACGAAAGTGTTATTGAGCTAGAGAAACTGAATGGTAAATTAAATTCAGTTTTATTTATGGACACTCTTTTACTGCAATGGTGCTTAGCGTCCTATTCTATATTGGGCGTGAAAGACTACAAAGTTTGCTCAGAGGCCTCTTTATCAGGCTTGAAATTCTTTTATGGCTTTACTTCCCTTCCGAAGGAAGCCATGCTAAGGAGTTTTACGCCCGAAAAATCCAACGCCCCCTGCCGGGTTTGAACCCGCGACCTCGGGAGTAAGAGCCTAGCAAAACTGAATGGTGTCATGTGTTCAAAGAATACACTGATAAACATAATTAATTTAATATTCAACACAATGCATAAGCGTATTGTGAATCACATAATGAATGGTAACAAGTAGATTCTTGTTCTCAATGATGAATCTACAATAATTAGTAAGAGCCAGTAAGTTTGTATGTTTACATCAGAGGCTATCCTCAATTTGTGATATTTGACCTTGTTCAACTAGAGAAACAAAACTCCTCCAGTATGTTGAATGTAATGATGAATTTTTTAGGTCTTTTTACAGAATTCTTATTACAAAAACGTTGGATTTCTTGTGCTGGTGACGGCACCACTGACGCTAGGAAAAACGGTAACGGTAGACAAAAGTTTAGGAAATGTACCCAAGCTTTCTCTTTGGCAGTTTTAAGTCAGATTGGAACTGGGAGCAGCTTATGCTGTTGATAGAATATACTCGGCAAATTACTTCAAATTTCTGATGGATAAGATCTATTCACATTTTAATCAAAATCCAAAAAATCAGCAGAAATTACAACATATAGCACAGGAAGCGAAACACGGTTTTTGAAAAGTGGGAGGACTCCAGACATTCGTTGGATGGCTAGCAGTTGTGGAACTATCAGAGCTGTCATGTCACGTCTAGATGTCAGGCTTCTATCTGACTGTTTTGGTAAAGCAACTGTCTCTGTTTCACTCCAAACTCTGGTTTCTTTTCTAATTGCTGTTTATGCAACTCCCTTGACCTTTTAGGAATTGTACCCCTGAAACCGCCCTTCTTTCTTCTTGGGCGTCTCTCTCTCAGCTGACGGTATTTTGTCTAATACTGTGTCCATTAGCGTGTGTATGCTGGTGGGCTTTACCCTGGTGCTAGCTCGCTTTTTAGTTAATTGCAATGTATTTCACATCTGTCTACATTTTATTGCACAAGTTAACTTGGAGTGTTGTATTATATTATTACATATTCCTATTCTTGATTACTGATTTATGATTTCCCGTTATTTACAATGGGTGTTATGTCCCTCATCTGCATGCTTAAAATGTTTACTACAATAATTTTTAGGACGTTGATGACAGTTCCATTAAAACAAGCGCGCAAAGTAATGTTAAAGCACATTGACAGTTAAATGGTTGATAAATTAAACTTAAATTATTTACTTAACGCTTACAGACTATGTACAATTGTTGTGCTGTTTTTTCTTTGTTTTTTATGCTTCATGTTAGTTCTTAGCAGAATTATCTTGACGTAGATATTCTGAAGAGGAAAAAATTTACATAAATCACTCTCTTCGTTCCAGGATGGTGCCACTATAGTTTGCTGCCCCAACTTTCTGGAAGCACTTAGGGCTTTTATTCTTTCTTTTTTAATCATGAGACCTTAGGATGGTTATTTTCTCAGAGCACTTCACACGCGTTTCTTTCACTGCTTATATATTTAATTTTACATAATTTTGTTGATGCTGTAATGTTTTACAACGGCTACTTGCTCTCGTTTTTGTTATATATGTACAATATATGAGGATACTATTTAGTTATACTCCCTCCATGAAAATAAAGTAAATTTATCTTAAAAGAAGTTATATGCAGTCAAAGAACTTTAAACGGGAATTATACCATTAAATTTATATCTTCCATATTATAACTTACCAATTTTAGTATTTGATCATTTGCCCTCAATAAGTTATAACAATAAAGTGTTAATTTGCAAATAATTATGCGCATTTTATATCAAGCACTCCCAATTAAAGAAAAAAGAATGTAGTAATCATCTACTCCTAATGTATTTCCCACACTGGAATTCTGTGAGTTTCTTGCTATGCAGTAGCCTAATTTGTCATTATAGCAATGGAATAAGACACGAAAACATAATACAACACATTGCGCTTGTTACCTACTAATTAAATGTTAAGTATATACAACCGCTGGTCCCTTGTTCAGAAAATTCATTCTCTGATAATCGTTGCTCCATGTATGTCAAATTTTGTTTGTTTTTGACCAAAATCATGTCTCCTATTTCGGGTGTCTGTTTAGTTTCTTTGTTGCTTGGCCTTGGATTTCCTTATTTCCGGCTTTCTGTGAATTCTCTGAAAAGCTTTCTGGTATTGCTCCGGGGTTGATTCCTTCTGTCGGTGGTGTGTTTGTTATGATCTGCGCTGGTTTTTGTCCAAACTGGAGCTGAATTGGCGCATACACAGTGTGGCGCAAATGCTATTTATGGAATTCTTTATAATAAATTCAATATGTGCACAATGCTCACACCATCCCGTGTGTCTCCTGCGATCGTGATATCTCTCAAAATATGTTCTGTCATATTTCCTTGGGGTAATAAATGGAGCTCTGATACAACTTAATGTCGTTGTCTTCCGTAGCCTTTTTGAAAATGTTGTACAGTGGCATTATCGCATAACAATGCTTGCATTCTTCCACATTGTGGAATATAGTCCTGAACAATGTTTCTGAAACAAGTTCAAGCTTTATGTCCCTTACTGGGTATATGTTGGTAAATTCTAAAAAGACTCCAATATTACGATTATAAATTTCGTACCAAATTGACTTGTGAGTAATGGGCGAGTGTGTCATGCTGCACCTTCTCAATAGAGAAATGCTCAGCGATATTCAATGCTGTGCGCTCCTATCCTGCATGCACTAGGGAATGGTGGAATGGAGCAATTAGTAAATCCTCTAGTGATTTTGTGATGAATGTCTTCTACTTCTGTGGGTCCCCAAGTATTCCTTGGCATCTTTTGTGTCTGTATTATTTTTGGTGCGGTCTCTAAAAGCGCACGGGCTTCTTCTCTATTCTGCTGCCACCTTCTAATATTGCACAGCGCCTTTATCTGCCATCTAATTCTAAATTCATTACTTTAACTTCGTGGAATGGTCTGCTGTTATTTTCTGGCAGTGAAATGCACCTCAGGAGGCGTGACAGTGCGTCGCTAAAAACGTTAATGACCCAGATATGTGTACTATGTCTACGTCGTATGCTAGTATCTCGTGAACGTAGCGTGAGATTTTACTACTAGTTAGTTTACATTGCTTGATGAACTCCAAGCTTAGGTGGACAGTATGAATGATGACTTAGAGGTTGTGCACAAATTGTTTAAACTTCTGGAGCGCCAAATATATGGCCCCGATCTCCGCTCACTTATGCACTTACTCTCCGTCGTTAGAGCCTCTATGTTATTTTTCATGTCTACCTGATACAATGTGCTTCCGTGACCTCTCGTGCTTGCATCACAAACTTGGAAAGGCAAATCATCCAACAGCATGGCTTGCGCGAACAGTCACTCTGGCATGCCGCAAACCGGTCTTGGCCTACCTGCCCATCGCTGCTGGTGTCAATTGTCATCAAACTGGCAAGTTCTGAATCACCACAAAGTTCCTGAGTTTTAATATAAACAGTTCAATATGCACGTTCTGGCCCCAGGTTTAAAAAACTACCTTGTAATTGCCCCTCCTCGGCATGTATGATAGCTATGTTCGGTCCTTCATGCAAACTGATTTATTCTACAACGAATGTTTCCTCGGCTATCTTGCACTCTCCTTCTGTGGGGGCATTCCCCTCGTGAATAATGCCATAATGTTCCTCTTTTCCAAAGTTAAAAATGTATTTTCAAAATTAATAATAGCTTCCCATTTATTGAAGCAATCCGAGCCAACAATCGCCTCCTGCTGCAAACGAGACATAATAAAAATGATTACTTACAATGTAGTGTTCCCCATAGCTATCGATAGCATTACTCGTTGCTTAACTCGTTCTTTGCTCTTCGAAATACCTACTGTACAATACACGTTTTTAACTGAGAATGATATTATTTTGATTTTCCGTTGTTGCAGTTTATGAAAATATTCTTCGGAGCTTACTGAAATATTTTCGCCCATATCTTTGAGCACCTCTGTTATCACACTCATAATTTCTACCATTATCCCAAGTGATTGTTTTATATCTAAGAATGCAGACTTTTATTTACATTGTTGTGGTTGCCCATATCTGTACGTTTATTAATTGTTGCACTGGACCCTAAACGAGACGACTGGATTTGGTCACCTGTGGTGTCAAATTTTACCTGGCCCCTGTAAACACCTGGGCCTGCTTTCCGGAATTCTGTACATTTGACTGAGCTTGGCCCTCCCTTTTTAATTCTGGGCTCGGTCCCTATCTCTTCCCATTGTTGGTGTTTTATACGGTTTGGGAGCCAACCGGACTTTTTCTTCCTGAGCTACTGCAATTCCTTCCAAACTGGTAGTTGTCTTGATTTCCCTGGTAATTATTTGGGTTTCCATGGAAGTTTCTTCGTCATTGTTAACATTAGCATTGTAATTATCACGCCCAGTGCAATGTACGTGATTTATAGTGGCATCTCCCTCTTGTCTATTTTGACTATCGCCAGAATTGTGTTATTGTCTCCTATTGCACCTAGGCGCCTGATATCTGTTTCTCCTCCTGGGTGAATTTTGGTTTATTTCATAGTTAAACCTGGCGCTTTGTGTCCCTGTCCCCATAAAATTGGCTGTTGTCTGCTATCCTTAGATAATGTATTTTCTCCTGACCTTGTCTGCTATGTATTACGTTACTGGGTTTCTGGTCAAAAGCTGTTATCAACTCAAGCATTTTCGCAGTGGCTGTGCAATAATGAGGCCATTTCGAAAGCGTGGTTCGAAGTGATTTATTAGTAATGCAATGACTTCCTTGTCCTCCACTGATGCTAAATTTCTTTGCTTTTCTGGGCTAACCTTAAGACATAATAAATTAAACTGGAGTGCACATTTGGATTGTAACGCCCATCATTAAGTTTAAATCTCGTTAACTTCTGTGGGACCCCAAAATTAAGAAGGAATGCTTGTCTAAATTCTGCATACGACAGGTGTCTCCCGGGGTTAATCGTAGCCAACTTAACGCGCGACCCTTTACGCTTTTTCTAATAACAATAAGTTTGATTTCCTCTGGAGTGGACCTTGACCTAAAATACTGCTACAATTCCCTTATATATTCCTTGGCGTGCTCCCTTTTCACTCATCAAAAGTTGGAAAAGATGACTCGTTCACCAAATGTCAATTGAAATTCTGATTGTTGTGCTCGTGAGAGCATGTAGCCGGTGGGGTTACACCACGAGCATGCACATCACTATGATTACAATTTTTATTTACATAATTTGATACTTTGCCAGAGAACAATGGTGAGCTTCCGGTGTCCGCCGAAATTTCTTGGCAGTCACTTATCGTACTTTTAGATGAACTATATTCCAATTCGAATTTCCGCATATTTTGCTTGAGTTCAACAATTTCCTTATCATGCGCACTGTTCATTGTCTGACTAACATTTCTAGACCTGCAAACTCCTGACCAGTTTCTACCTGAGTGACGTTAACAATGCGTTTAACTGTAGTTAATTCAGAGTTCATTCTATCTTCCAAAGATTTATGTCCTAATCTTACATTCTCCTGAACCTGAGTTAGTGTTTCTATCTGACAAGTTACAAATTCAGAAAGTCTGGATACTTCGCCTCTATTTACATTTAGCTCCTGACTGTTACTAAGGATGTCTGTTTGAAGATTTGCTTGCCCTGTACTAATTTGACCTAATTTTTCTTGTAATTGCCTGCTGTTGTTTTCAAAAACTACTTATTTGATTCCATACTTTATTATCTGATTTCCTAACTGCTTTTGCAACAGCCTTCTTGAATCTCTAATGTTGTTTTATAACTGCTCTTAACTGCCCATTGGATTTTATAAATGTTGTTTGCTGGTTGCTCTTGAAATTTTCGATTTGATTCACCCAGTGTAGATGCTAATATATACTGCAGTATCTGCATTAATTTAGCAGTGCCTCGTCCATTGTCTACAGGTGTTGAGCTGGGCTGTTTACTGATTGTTGTAACACAATTTCACTAGCTTCTTAGCGCTGAACAGCAGATGGAGCAATGGTTTCTCCCTCTGACATGTCAAGCATTCACAGATTCTGCCAAATTGATTACCTTGTTGTTTCTGAGCAACATGCAAAATTACAGTACTACAAAATTAAATTAAAGAATACTTCTGTACATTACTCCGGGTGCGCTGATTCCCTCCTGTTGGTTGTGCGTGGGTGGTGCCTTCCTTAGTGGTTTACCACGTGGTCGCCATTTGTAGCGGGCGGATGTAGTACACACGTGATATCTGGCCTTGATTATGAGTTCCAGGTTGAAGATCTCTGCCTCGCCCGTCAGGATATTGTGGTGAAGGCAATTAATAAGCTGAATTCCTTTAACAATTTGGTTTATTGTAACACAACAAATTATAGAGGCGGCTAGAAGCTGTTCTCCTTTGAATAATGATGAAATAATCTATAAGCTGTATTTTGAACGTTATAGTTATCTATGTCCCACGCTATCTCCCCATTCACACGCACGCGTTACAGCACGTGTCGCCAAATAACTCACGTGAGGGAATATGAAAAGTGTTGGAATCTGGGGCGCACCTCCATCTTATATCTTACTGCTGTGACCCTAACTTTTACGTCTCTTTAACCAGTATTTAGTTCGATCGGTTATTTACTTGGGGTGCCATGTGATATAAATCATTCACTTTTAGAAGTCAAGCTTCTGTTTGATTTCTTTGGTAAAACCCATTATCTTTGTTTCACTCCAAACTGTGGTTTCTTCGCTAATGATCTAGAAGTTGAGCGCCCTTAAACAAAACCAAAAAAAAACCTCTGGTTTCTCTTTCTAATTGCTGAATTTTATCCAACCCCCTTGACTTTCCAGGAATTGTACCCCTATATCCGTCCTTGTTTCTCCTCGGGCCTCTCAGCTCGATGGTATGTATTTTGCCTAATTATGTGCCAATTAGCGTGTGGCACTATTAAACCTGCTACTTTCTCGTTTCCTAGCTAATTGCAATCTTTCTCACGTCTGTCTACATTTTATGGTACACGTTATCTTACATTGCTATATTGTATTATTAGATATTCCTATTCTTGATTTTTTATTTGTGATTTTCGTTATTTACATTGCTTGCCCTGTTGGGTATACTTTCCCCTATACTACTGCCAGACATGAAAATTTTATCGTCATCTAAATGCCTGACAGTTCCTCAGTTTGTTTTGGTGAAAACTAAATTCTTAGAGTTATGTAAAACATTTGGCATTGAGGTTGAAGCAGTATTGTTGGGGATGAGAGAGTTCATCGAAGAACTTCCTAGGTTGCTTAAGAACATTTCCAATGTGATGAGCGGAATGTAAGCTTCAGTGTTATGAATGTGATCTGCACAGATCGTAGATCCTCTCTTAGTAGATCGAAGGTATCACAACTCATGATCATACGCATAAACAGTTCACCTGCAACGATGGAAGGCGGAGCCATATATTGAGGAATGGCTGAAAAGCTATCGAAATACAACTTCACCAGGTCAAGATTTGGATTCTAAGTAAAGCAGAGGGGACTCGGCACCGATCCAGTGAATCCGGATATTGTACCTGGGAGGAAGAATGAGGCGAAGGGGGACATCGGGCGGCCGAAACCAGGAGTGACGGCACAGCCATGACGGGGCGACCCCAGCAACCACCTGAAGATCGAGGGACGGAGAGAGTTCAAAGAGAGCACGTTTTTTCCTCGTCACGCTGCACCAAAACTCCATTGCCCACACTTCCAATCCTGAAACGGCGTGAACGATGAATGAAATCATTAATGTAACGAAATGAGGGACAGGAATTCGGGGGCGAAAGAAACCACGCCAGCATTCGCCTGAGAACCCGTGAAAACCCCCGCATGGGTGAAAGCAGGTGGTCGCTGGGCATCGACAGACCTCCAAATGCAGGCCGCTTGAGCCATCCACTCAGCAGGGTGCTCCTATGTATGAAAAATACAATTGGAGCATTCTTGAAGCTGGCTAGCAAAATTTTTCTTTTTCTACCCATTGTCTAATTCATATATTTGCACAAGCAGTACTGTAAGTGACAAAAACTTTAGATCATGAGATTGATTCATAACAATATCTTTTAAGATCATTGCCACTATGAATAAAGTTTAAGTTGTCCAAAATAAGCCTATAATGATGTTTTGCTGAAGATTAAATATCCCATACAGTTTCAATTACCTTGAAGACATCTTTGAGAACGAGAGGAATATGGCCAAGAAAAAGTTACAATAACAGCACTGGTTATAGCTTACATTTCCTTCGTCACCATCGGTTCATTCTGCCACATGTGCCTTACTGTGATTGCAATTCTTTTAAAGATCAATGTAATGAACTGTGCCATGGGAATTCAATTTCAGAAGCCTTTAGAAATGCAAAACCTTATCCTAATAACTCATATTTGAAATTAAAATGAGATCGAAACATTGCATATGCATAATATTGCTTATGTTGATATAGGTACTTCATTCTATACAAGACTTCATTAGAGTGAATCACCTAAAACTTGCACCAAAAATATTTCGGAAATGGAAAGTGCTATTCATGTGTTGTTTTCACAACATTCATTGGTAGTCAGGGGATCGTACATTTAGCCTATAAAAGATTTTAATAATACTGTGAAAGTGTATTTTTGAGCAAACATACAATTTTTTAAATGGAACAATGCCTAGTTACATCAACAGAATAAAGGTAGGGTAAATTAGAATGTCAGTGGCGTTTGTTGCAAGATTCTAGTGCAAGTGGTTTACGAGAAATCTTATTTTGAAACATTTACGCACCGACCTTGTACAACCTGTGGTAGCACAAACTAAAGAAAAACAAAAGGGAATTGCAATACTTCTGTGGATTCTTACAAGTAAAGAGAACATGGCCCTTCAAAGATTGTGTTCAAAATGACCACCGGCAGCTTCAATACACGCTTCCAGTCTGCTATGGAAAGACTGCTGCACACGTCCTAGCATTTCAGAGCAGGTAGCAGTAATTTTTCATTTCATATGTCTGGTGTAGTTCGTATATCCTTGTAGACAGTGCCTTTCAGCCTTCCCCACAGAAAAAAGTCTAAAGGGATCAGATCCGATGAACGGGTTTGCCAAGGTACAGGTTATTTTCGTCCAATCCAACGATTTCGAAAAAATCCGTTAAGATAAGCTGTAGTACTTCGCGCACTATGGGCTGGACAGCCATCATGTTGGGACCACAGATTCCTCCTAGTCTGCAAAGGAACGTCTTCTAGCATCTGTGGCGGATGGTCTGTCAGGAGGCTGCGGTACTTGTGGTAGTTCATTGTTCCTTCTATGAATAGAAGGGCCTATGAGCTGATGGTTCACTAACCCACACCACACGTTTAAACTCTATGGACGCTGACGTTCCACCTGGCGAAGCCAACGGGGATTGTCAACAGACTAATAGTGCATGTTTCTGCGGTTTACCTGTCATGATTAGTAAAGGTTGCCTCATCACTAAACAATGATACTCCAGATACATGATGAATCTGGAGTATCTTGTCTTAATGCCCATGTACAAAAGTTAACACGATCCTCAAAATCGTTTCCATGCAGCTCTTGATGGAGAGAGATGTGATAGGGATGGAACCTATATCGATGGAGAATGCACAGTACTCTTGCCTGACTTATGCCACCTCCACGTGCTATTGTGCAGAACTACTTTGCGGATCTACTGCAACGGCAGGCAAAACATTAATTTATGCCTCTTCTCCAGTCACTTGTTTGTTTTATTACGTTTTCTGAGTGTTACAGTACCATTTACACGTAATTAGTTGAAGAGGCTGATAAATAATTGGCGAGATGGTTGACGTCTATTGGGATACGTTTCCGCATACACCGTACAGGAACGAACTGCATTCTTCCTACACTCTCCATACACCAAGAGCATGTCGACTTTTTCTGCATTAGTAAACCCCATTTTCCACTCACGACTCACTGCTTGAACTGTCACAAACTAACTGACCAGAAAGTCGCAATGCAATCAATGACCAGAAAACACAATGCAAACCAACATAACAAGAACGAACCTAGTAAATAAGCAGGTTGAATGGGACAAACCATTGTCGGGTGGAAACTTTTCAAAATACGATTTCTCATATACCACTTGCACTAGAATCCTGCAACAAAGATCATTGACATTCTAATTTACCCTAACTTTATTCTGTTGATGTAACTTAGCATTGTTCCATTTACAAAATTGTATGTTTGCTCAAAAATACACCTTTTCAGTATTATTAAAATCTGTTTATAGGCTAAATGTACGAGCTCCTGACTACCAATCAATGCTGTGAAAACGTAAAGTATTTTTGGAGTGGTGTAATTCATTAAAGATATTTGCCTTGCATCCTTAAGAGGTGTCTCACTTTTGTTTTAGACAAATATCCACTTTTTTCAACGTTCGTGCTATATTCAGGTCACCTCAAAGTCTGCATATACGGTGAAACCATAATAGAATTTACGCACTTATATAAACATTAAAGAAAGTAAATATGTTGTATTTACATTTAAATGCCTAGTACTTGTCTTAGTTACATGCACTAATTGATGTAAATGCGTGTATTTTCTTTTGCTCAGGTGTACCAACCCTTCAAATTGGGGCTGTGAGAGAAAAGGCACGCGCACGCATGTGCTGAATCCAATCAAATCTGCCCGTTTGCGAACGGCCACCTCCTTCAGCTTTAAATACGGCAGAATGGAAGTGCGGGCAAAGATGTCGGCAGGAGACTGGTTATGGCCAGGTAAATATTCCACAGGTCCTTAAAGTTTACTCACCAAAAATTTTACTTGGATTAAAAGATGTACCAACTTTATAACCTGTACTAATCATTTGCGACTATACCAGTTTTACCTCCTTTAATGTAAATCAGGGATGACGAAAATGCCTTCGTTTTCCAAGTCCCTGTATTAAGCTACCTGCATGACACCACCGTGTCGTCGTGGAGTCGTAGAGCCATGGGTATGGAAGTCTGAATCCCACGCGTCTTGCGGAGTGAGTTCTCAACTGTTTTAGTTGCAGTGGCAGTTGTTGACACCCTAGGTTGGTTAGCAGCAGTAGAAGTCCCTTCTTAGCTGCGCGAGACTTGCTCCTCTAATAAGATGAATGCGAGTTTCACCCTGTCTATGTTGACCCGAAGAGGTTTGTTGTGATTAGCAATGTGACCGTCCTCTTATCCCTCTGTAATACAGGATAGCTACCCGTGTATAGAGGCTGAAAGGCACCACGGATGCGGTTATTTCTCAGGAAGGCGTAGGAATATCTAGACACGTGTTTAAAGATAAAAGTTGCCGCCGGTCGTGGTGCACCGCGGATAATACTGAATGGAGTTACCCCATCTGCTCCCCCAGCTTCACTACGAAGTTCGAGGCTCATCGGAGCGTTGCTTTATTATCGTGCATATGAACTCTCCGGGTAGGCGAAGTGGTTCGCCGTATAAGTGTTCTGTGGGACAGACCTTGTAGGCGGTGCCTATTCCAAAAGCACGAACAAAGCCTCCAGCCACGACATTCCGAATATAATGGCAGCATAAGTTGCCGATGAAAATGTTCCACCATTCCATTGGATTGTGGGTGGTTCGGGATCTTAATTTTCCAGTGAGCACTCCCATCATCAAAATGTCGGCTTTGGTCCATAGTAATACGCTACGGTTTATTGAAACGGAAAATCCAGCTGCGGCTACATTTTCCGCTGTTATACGTTTCAGTGGCCAAGCTTCAGACCAGTGTGAAAAGCGGGCTAGGCAGTATCTGAAGGATTAGATAGTGTCAATGTGCATGTGCTGGAAACGTGCTGATGGTGAAGTGAAGGTCCCTACTGAAATTACGACATGGCGAGTTTCCTTCCACGCTGGCATTCCTTGCAGGCGCGAGTCTAAGTGTGACAGGATGTTGGGCCATATGCAACGAATGGACACCAACCGGACTGTAGCTCTGGCATCAGGATCACTTTGTCCATGTAAGGAGTTGAAGACTTGCTTCCGGTAGGCTTCTCTGACGAGGGTCTAGGTTGTCCCGTAGATGTATCGTAGAACAGAGTCATGGCTGTACATGGGGTGTAGAACTTTACCAGTTGAAGGGATTGTGTTGTGCAAGTCTTGGTCATCCTATTGTGCACGCGCCAGTGCCTCGAAGTCAAATAAGTGACTAGACATCGCCTCGATCCGTGACAGGGCATCAACAATGACGTTGGAAGCAGCATCGATATACTGGATATCGATGGCAACTGAGCAATGAACGATATCTGGTTCAGTTGCACAGATAAAGCTTTTCTCTTCACTGCTAGAAGGCGAAGGTCGGTGTAGACAGTGCCTGTAGTGCTTGCATAGATATATAAACTATGAGTAGCTCGCGATAGTGCGTAGCTGATGATTGTTGCCTGGTTGTTAACTACTTCGAGAAGAACGCCAGTGCTTCCTAAGTTACATTGCTTTACTGTTGGTGACAGGCCCTATAGCAGTACTGGAGGCGTCCGTGAACAGTGCTATAGGAGCCTATGGAATAGGATGAGCTAACGGGTGGTTTGGCGAGACCTTCTTTGCAAACGTTGAAAGTTTCCATTAGTCTTGGAGTCCATTGTAGGGGAGAGTGGGCCAGGGTGAGGCAGAAAAATATTTTTTGTCATTCTGCTTCAAATTTTTACTTTTACAAAACTTTTATTGGTTACAATATTGTATTAATGTTGCTCTTCAAGTTGACATATCTAACATTTTTAAGCTATCAAGTTTGTTTATAAAAACCGCAAGTTATGGTTACATAACAACTGTCTCTCTGTGGTCCATCAGTGTTTCACAGTGAGACACAAGGTGGTCCACAATGAGACATAATCTATGGGAACATTAAAACCCTATCACAACACAATAATTACTGAAATTACACCAAAAAGTCTATAGGACACTCAGGTCTCCAAAATCTACACAAAAGTTTAGGTATGATTTCTGCCTTTTTGTTTTGCCATGTATAGAAGGAGTTGGCAACAGGGATCTTATATTCTTAGTAGTAACAGATGCAATATCTGGAACAGCTGCATAGTAAAACCTGTCTGTCAGTTTTTCACTTTTCCTAAGAAATTTCACTTCATAATCACCATCTATATCTCTACCTTGCAGCACCTCTCCAACATAGAATTTGGAGTGTTTTCCTGGAACCTCTACCAGGACAAAGTCTCCTTCTTTTGGCTCAGTGATCAGCTTCTCGTATGTTTGAAGACCTGTCTCTTCATCATCTGAACCATTTGAATTAGATTTGTTATCATTGCTGGTAGACTGAGCTCTTTTTGACTTAACTTCTGTTTGCTTGAACAAACTTTTCTTATACTTTGTTTGATTTTTTATCTGAAGCGCAAGTAAGTTTTTCTCTGGAGTGTGTGTTGGAATGAAGGATCTCTGCTTTCTCCTTCTGGAAGTGGACTCCATCCTCTCTGCAGCTTTGGGGTAGTCGCGAATGTGACTTGGTTTTTTCTCCTTTCCTATCAATTCTCCATCACCAGTTGTCTGTCTTGAGCTATTATCTGGGGCAGGTTCATTGCAGACTTTGTTAGCACCTTCAGCGCTCATTTCTCTGTCAGTTACAGCACTTAAAAGAAAATCCTGATCAGAAAACACATGTCTGTCAAATGGAAATATTCCTGCTTTCTGAAATCTTTGCACACACCTGTGAAGTGTTTGAAAAGCTAAACCCTTTGGCATTCTTATGCACTGATATACCCTCCTGAACAAGCTTTACAGCTGCCCTCATGTGTTCTTCTTTAAATATTCCAATTGTGGTTTTCCTCTCTGTTGCGTGTCATAGCTAAAAAGTAATTAGGAACATGTTTAACACTAAACATTACCCTTTAGTAGTTAAATTCAACACAAAATAGAAAGAAATTGGCATGCAAGGGGTACAGAGAGACTTGTCTCACTGTAGCCCAACCTGCTGTGTATCATTGTGGCCCACATGTTTCAATAAAAAAAATTCACTTTTAAAAACGAACCGATATTGCACAATGTGTTGGTACTTCTTACATTAATTCCACAATATATAGCCATTTTAAATATTTGTTTATTATAAATATATTTAAATAGGTATACTGATAAAAAAAGAAAAATCTACTTTCTTTACCTTAAAATCTGAACTTTTAATATTCTGTAAACAGCAAACTTTTTCCAAAGAGTATTAACAGCAAAATGGTCTTCATAGAGTGTGCCAACATTATACATTAAGAAACAAATTTCCCTCACGTAAGAAACTGATAAAATATAAATGTCTTACTGTGGCCCACTCTCCCCTACTGACTGTGAACCCTACAGTTTAGAGATGGCTGTACGAAGGATGCTTGATACTTGAATGCCGATGGTAAGAACCTGGAATATAAATTTACCACTCCAATGAAACGGCGCAGATCTCGTGCAGTCTTCGGAAATGGGATATTCTAAATTGCCGTAATCCTGTCGAGTAATGGATGTGTGCCGGCAGCTGAAACTTCATATCCCCAAAAATGTGGCCTTTGAGGGTCCCAAGCCGCTTTTGTTGGCATTGTCGATAATGACAGACGACGGAAGAGTATACGTAGATATTGTGCGTGCTTTCATACCGATTTAGGGAAGACCAGGATGTCTTAAATATAGGAAAATGCGAAGTCTAGGCCGGAAAGTTACTCGTTGCAATGTCTGCCCGGCTTTGCGCAGTCCAAATGTCATGAACGGAAATGGTGTAATTATGACAGTTTAAGTATGTCGCTGGATTTACCGGGATTTGATTGTAGGCTTTAACCAGGTCAAGCGCCAGGTTTCGTATTTCCTCGGCACTAGGTGTAATGGCGATTTCCACGAACTTTCCGAGCGGCGTGCTTTGCCATCAGAAATCATGGCGTCGAACTCAATCTGGAGCGAGGCACCGTGGTCTACAGGAGATGGTTCCTCCTGGAATGATCCGAACGAACTGTACTGTATTGTGGCGAACTTCGCGCACCGCATCAGCAGGTCAGATCAATACAGCAAATTCGTGTAGGATGATGTGGTATTGCGACATGTCGGTGATAACTTTGATAACTTGCACAGATACCCCTTTGACACCGTCCACAAGTCGTTTATTTCTGTAGTCGGGAATAGGGTTGTAATAAGCGAGGAAGTCGGAACCGATGCTTGACAGTGCGGCTTCCGCAATTAGAAACCTCCAGGTGAAATTGTGTGTCAGACCAAAACTTAACTGGGGAAGTAGTACACCATATGTGTGAATGGTGGAGTTGTTCGCCGCCGCAAGACCGTAGTGGTGTGTTGGAGGCGTTCTCTCAGAAACTTCCTTGGAAAGCAGCAAAGATCAGACCCAGTGTCTATGAGGAACTTGTATGTACTATCCCTGTTTGTTACCAAAATACGGCTTACATTTCTAGGGCAAACATCCACCGTCGTTACTGATTGCCGTTGGGGTTTAACAGAAAGCTGCATGTGATTACACATTTTCGAACCTCTGTGGTACCAGAGATGCCTGCAGTCTCAGGATTGGCGTTAGCGGTTGAAGATGTGACCCGGGAACTGCTGGTGCGCCTATGAGAGTGAGAATGTGAACGTAGAACAGACTCAGTGCTGCCATTTGTTTTCTCAGTTCTTCGACGCGCTGTGTCAGTACAGTTATCTCACTAGCTGGCTCATGGTGACAGCGCTAACGGAAGCGGCAATAGCAGCCGGGATCACCTCCATTATTTTTTCTGCGAGCGCTGCTACGTGGTGTAGGGTAGCTCTCCTTGCGTCTGCAGGATGTCCTGAATATGTGGTGGGAGGTGCTGGCTCCACCGTTGACTCAGGAGATTGTCCTAAGTCTGTGTAGCTCCTGCTAATGAATCTAGGTGGTGAAGAAACTGGAATGGCTTACGGTCACCTGTAGTGGCCGCACACGCTGTTCCTCTGACGTAGGCAATCGGCGTGTTAATTTAGTACGAAATACATGTAGGCGTTTTGTTGTGGAGGACTGATGATAATACCCCCCCCCACTTCAGCTGCGTAGTGGCTGTCTAGTTGCGACACCATTCGGGCGTATTTTGTGATGCAGGCCGCGCTTCGACTTGGGCAAACCATACAGCCGGTTTGTCAGGTCAAAAATACTGGCAGTTTAACTTTTACGCGATTCACATTTCCACTTATCTATTGTGCTGGTGGAAGAGCCGAAGTTTGCTGTTATTTTCTTGTGGATGTAGCTGAATTTGTTGTGACTGCAGCTGATTTTGCTTCTGGAGCTGGCGGAATTATTCCATTTTATTCGCAGTGAATGTAGTATAAGAAATTTACGATGCCTAAAATGGTGTTGTATGTTCCTTCACCAGTATATGGTGTTGAGGATATGCAAATATTTATCCAACACACGACATTTTATTCATCTTCCGTTTTACAGAGAAGTAAACGAGCTTTGCCGTAGGAACCAGAAGTCTTGTGGCAACTTCCGCCACACTATTATGTCAACTTTATGTTTAATTTCATTCTAGGATACGAAGATATTAATTTTTACCTTCTCTATTACTTACCTATAATAGGTAGAGAAAGTGCTATATTCCATCCAAAAATTCAATACTGAAATCCCATTGAAATATATATTTTGAGTTTCCCAATTTAGAAAACTAAAAAATTAGGAAAAGGTCCGTAATTGCCTCTGCTAGTCTGTTTATGACACGTGTGTGTGTGACCACTATAAGTCAAAAACGAAGTTGGATAGTTTACATCGAAAGTTGTCCTTTGTTTTTTTATTTTCTCGAAACTATTTTAAAATTACATATGTTAAGTTAGTTGCATGAAGTAATAAAATGCATATCTTGAAGGTCCTTACATTCTTAATTTGTATTACTGGTAAAACAAAAACTTCTCACACAAACATATAGATTTGGTTTAAATACAACTATTTCTGAGATATTCCTTGCTATTTTCAAATACTTTTATGTTTTGTAAAGTGCCAGCGCACAATCTCATATTATCTTTCCCAGATGCA
Source organism: Deroplatys truncata (assembly GCA_030765065.1). Lineage (NCBI taxonomy): Eukaryota > Metazoa > Arthropoda > Insecta > Mantodea > Mantidae > Deroplatys > Deroplatys truncata. The sequence continues at coordinate 1,946,223 of CM060980.1, forward strand.
ATGCCGGCATATTGTGACTATTGCTGTACGTCAGCATTTCGTTATCTCCATTAACATGACGCATATAAAAAGCTTTTGTAAGACTAGTTTGCAGAACATACAAAAATAAACAATAATGGGTAGAAAAACTTAAGTGAATGTAACAATCACTTTCTACACTACTTACCTAAATTTTGAGGAAGTATTGTTGCTCCACCCAAAAATTCTACATTGAGACTTCGCCACATATGTACGTTTTGAGGCCCATTGAATACAAAACAAAAGCATTTTTAGAAAAAACGATTGCGAGAGAGAGAGGTAGGGAGAGAGAGAACAGCATAACTCAAAACTAAAATTTCAGATAAATAGCAAACTAGGAATTTTACGTTCAGCGTTTCCAAGAATACGACATAAAGAATTTCACCATCTCAAACTACCATTTGCATCGAGATTTTCCGTTATTTTTTGTTTTCTCACAAAATTTATGACGTTTATGACATTTAATGGCTTTAACGATTTTGATTAAAATCCCATGTTTTAAAAATATTTGCGTGACAGTTAAAAAGTATGAGTTCAATTTTGTACGAATAATCAGCCAACTCCTCTGAATGAAGTTTGTACACTGATAAGATATAGGCGAAAGCATACTCAACAAAAATATAAATCTCGTTAAAACACAATTTATTTCAGAAAACAATTATCGACGTTATCGTTATTATTGGTTTAAGCTTTGAAAAACTACATATTTTTAAGTGCTAACCAAGTAACCATTAATTTGTTTCTCGTGGTCGTGTGAAAAATGAAATTTCAAAATCAGGATACAACTCCTGTACCTCTTTTGTACTACAACGAAATGTATGAAGAAGCCATTTCTGTAAATGGTAGAAAAATAAGCTTTCGTAACAATAGTTTGTAGAAAAATGAGCAGAGAAAGTCGTGTCAATGTAACAACACATTTTTACACTAATGTCTGTTATTTTCTAAAGTTATTCAGGAAACCTCTCCTGTACACTTTTCTTCGCATCACCATTGCCAGACAATCTAGCTGCTAGGACATATTATTTTCATTTTTAAATTGAAGCAAGCTGTTTAGACTTTTATTACAAACCTTGATTGCTTCATTGACGAAATACGAGGGCTGTCCCAGAAGTACCCCACCTAACAAAGAAAACACAATAATTTTGGGAATAAAGCATCTATATTTCTCTACGTAGTCTCCTTTCAGCTCGATACACTTTTCTCGGTGTTCAAAGCTTCGATACCCTGTTTATACTGAGAACTATCGAGTTCTGCAAAATAGCCTTAAACTACAGACTCCAACTCTTCACTTTGACAAATCTTTTACTACCAAGCTATTTCTTCAACTTTGGAAATAGAAAATAATCAGAGAGGGCTAAATCTGGCGAATAGGATGCAGGAGGAAGCAATTCGAACTGGATATGTGAACTGGTGCATTGTCTTGATGAAACAAAAGTTTCTTATCCACTAAATGCGACCGTTTTTGCTTGGTTTCATTATTCAAATGCTGCACTAAGTTTGCATAATACTCGCTATTGATTGATTTTCCTTTTTCAAGATAATCAGTGAAAATTATTCCACACTCTATCCAAAACACTGACGTCATGACCTTACCTGCAAATGCAATGTCTCACCTTCTTTGGAGCCGATTCTCCCCTTTCAATCCACTGTTTTGACTGTTCCTTCGTCTCAGGTTGAGGTGATGGACCCATGTTTCATCCATAATTATGAATCGATACAAAAATTCGGCTTTATTCCAACAAAACATCGCGAAATACTCGATTGAAACATCTTCACGATGCTACCTTTGTCCTATTGTGAGTAAACGCGGCACCCATCCTGCGCATAGTTTTCTCATGTTTAAATTTTCAGTCAGTATGCGATGTACATCACTTTTTAAAATGCCTACAATGTCTGCTAGCTCGCACACTTTCAGTTGACGGTCATCGAATACAATTTTGTGGATTTTCCTCATAATTTCTGGCGTGGTCACCTCATTTGGTCGAATACTGCGAGGTTCGTCTTGGCAGCTCGTACGGCCTCGCTTAAACTCTGCCACCCAATATTTTACTGTTGTAAACGAAGGAGCAGACTCCCCCAGAGTAGAATCTAGCTCAGCTTTAATATTAGTTGGGCTAACACCTTTCAAATAAAAGTATTGTATCACATAACGATGACCAGTTTTATCCAGGTTGACAAATTTGCTGAGAGCGCTCACTATTGATGGCTGCCAAACAATTACTAAACGACGTAGCATCATCAAACTTCGGACATAAACTTTATAAGGTTGGTACTTTCTACCACAGTCATTTTTTTGAAACAACAACCACTATCTATACATCAGATTGGGTACTTCTGGGACTGCCCTGGTACTTAATATATTTAACTTTGTCTGTTACAGTTACTATGCCATTGTTATTATTATTTTTGTTGTTGTTGTTGGCGGCTGTTTTAATCTATTATCTCATATTTATTTATAATTCAATTTTCTTTTCGCTTTCCCTACTTCGTTTGCGATAATGGGTTGAAATAATTTGCTGACACGCTTTCTTTTTCATTCCTAGGTCCTAAATCCCAATTTCTTCACCGGTGCTTTTACTTTCATTTTTACCTTGGCTCAGAATTTGCGAACAGCTAGTAAGGTTGCACAAACTGTGTATCCAAGTATCCGCGTTATCGTTCGCAGTAACATTCCGTAAAAATGTTTCCCCTCTCTCACTCTTTCTCCATCACATGCCTAGTAGATAGAGCAATTATTGCATTTCACCCAAAAAACTGCAAGTCAAGATTTCACCGGAAATGCATCTTTCGAGGCAGCTGGAATTAAAAATATATATTTAAAAACTAAAACGTTGTATTTTCTCTGCTACGTAGGTAGAGGGAGTAAGTTTCACTCCAACCATAAATAATTGATTATCGAGATGTCACCGGAAATACATATTTTGAGACTCCCTGAATCCAAGCACGCGCGCGCTATTGGGTGTGTTTATGTGAATAACACAACTCGAAAACGAAGTGTGGATAAATACTAAAATTGAAATTTAAGTTCGGTGTCTTACAAACATGCGACACCAGCATGCCCCAACTCAAACTACCCTTTACATGCAACAGTTTTCTCACAAACTGCTCTAACGATTCTTATTAAAATACCATATAATTAGGGCATTTACATGGAAAATGAAGTTTATATCTAGAATTTCTTGGGAATAGCTGTGAAGTCCACTTATTCGGAAGAAGGTTTTCTACAAACTTGAATAACTGGTAAACGTTAAGTCACAAACGAAGACAGACTACACGAGCAAATGTACATCTTTTTAAAACACCGAAATTGTTTTTAATAATTTTTGTGGCATAAATCACTTCCAAGATATTTGTTTGCAATATTTCGAATTGTTTCAATACTTTGTCATCATTTTAAAGCCTGTCGATATTCAATTGTTTCTTGCGATCACATGGAAAGAGTGGAATTATCAGACCAGCATAAATAGGATCCAGTCATTAAACATTTGATTATCGTTATTCCCTTGTTTATCTATAAAGAAGTGTGTAATGCTATTTCTGCAAAGATTTAACACGATTGAAATGAAATAGATAGAACATTAAGCTTTCGTAGGAATAGTTGGTATACCCACTAATAAAGGTTTAAATCATAACAAGATTATTTTTAGCAATACGTTATTCAGCACACATCGACGATGGAGGGTAGAGAAAGTCATATGAATTTAACACATCAGATATTTTTTCAAACTGCAAATCGCTATTCATTTTTACTTTCTCTCCTGCTTATCTATAGTAAGTAGAGGAAGTGTTGTACCGATAATTTCACCGGGGACTCCATGAATAATAAAAAGATTTAAAGAAAGGACCTTTACTTTCTGTACTATGTACCTACAGCACCTAGACAGAGGAAGTGTTGTATTCCACCCAAAAATTCCATGTCGAAATTTCACTGAAGTTCTGGAACTGGCAGGGATGCGACACGAGATTTTGGAGAATATCCTCTCTCCAAACAACCCTTTACATCGAAAAGTTTTGTTATTTTTTTATTTTCTCAAAAATGGCTCTAACGACCTTGATTAAAATCTCAAATGTTTAAGCTAGTTTCATGTCAAACAAAATGTGTATCTTGAGTTTTCGGAAATAGCCTGTTAGTCCTTTTTATTCTGAATGACTTTTGAATAATAATTGGTAAACTTTAAGGGGTACACAAAGTCTTACTGCTCAAAAAACGATATAGCACATAATTTATTTAAAACCTTTAAGCACACAATTTATGCCCAATAAAAAGTTTTGTGGCGTTAGCCACTTCCGAAAAATTTTTTGTTGTTAGTTTGAATTTTTAAAAGTTTTACGCTTTTTTCAACTGCAAATCATTATTCTTTTTCTTTCTTTCCTTTCTTGTTCACGCATAGAGAAAGAATTTGAAAGCCATCACATTACGACCGGCTTTGAAAAGCCTTGAGTATCGCTTTAGCTTGCTGTATTCTTTTTATTCCTACAATTAAATGTGTAAATGAGTAAGGAAGGCTTATCTATATTAACAAGAAGTAGATAGAAGCTTAAGCTTTTTTAAAGGATCGAGTAGAAAAGGCCATGCAAACATAATACTACCGTGATCATGCAAAAACAGAATTTCAAAGCCACCATATAGCCATCAATTTTAAAAGATTTGACTATCGCTTTAGTTTACTGCATTCTTCTTCTACCTACGAAATGTATAAACACAGAACACCAAAGTATAAGAAGTGCTACCCTAGTGTTAAATTGGTGGAAACACGAAGGCGATCGCAGCGTGAGTAGTGATCGGGGATGGAACTAAACTATGAAAAATCGTGCTCTCGGATGATGACGTCACTCGTAGCTACTACAGCTGTATTTTTCATACCCGCCTAGCTGTCTGCTCAGCTGATCATATGTTCTAATACTGTATCGCTACTGATGACGTACAAAGTTAATTACGTGAGCTTCAATAATCGTGATTACACTTTGAGTTATTCAAATTTCTTTTTAAATAAGTCGATTAAAGCTCACATAAAATAACTTGTCACTGTCATCTGTAGCAATACAATATTAGAACACAATTATGATCAGCTGAACACCTCACAGCTAGGTTAGTATGAAAAACACAACTGTTTATTCCTGTGTAACTTATTTAAGTTATCCAATAGTCGGCACATACATTGCTTTTTATATAATATTATTGAGGTTAATAGTGGTTGCTGAATGTTTCTATTTCATAATACATACGTATTATGAAATGGTCACATTTAAATTTTTGAGAGTGAATGAGATCAAGCACCTTGCAATAATTTCTTCTGCATGCTTCATAGTAAAATCTTTTGCACTTAAACTGCCCCCATGGTTTGTTTGAACTTGCAACCAACCAACAGTAGGATGTGGAATTTGACAGGAAAATTGGAAGAATAACACATGTTTGACACTTGTTATTTTATTCTACTCTTAGATTGCGCAATACAATTTGTCATGAATAACTTAACTCCATTTCCTACAAAGAAACTTCTGCACACATTATATGCAATAGTGTAGCTATTGTTTGTCATTCACTAAATCGCTATTAGCAGTGCAATAAATGTCATTAGCAACTTTCACCACACCATTTAACACTATTAATGTCATTGTCACTCTCTGTGCTCTGACGAAGCGCCATCACTGGACACAAATAGCCACAACTTAACTCCAACTTTCCATTGTGTATATCCTAGAATTAAATAGAACACACATGTTTAAACTAACTTTAAAAGTAGGTTTCTGAAATGAGAAATTGCTTACATTAAGGAAAAATTTGTGGTTACAAACACCTTGTGATTATATTACACACTATCCACTGTAAACCAGAGTTCTCTCTGATGTAAACAAAGCATATGCTTCCTCTTGTCATGAAACTAAGCACTACGCTTACGCCAATGTAAATAGTTCCTTAAACGTATTGCATCATGAAATATTGGAGTAGGAAAGGTATAGAACTACACATTTTATTGCGGTTATCGTAAGAACTCATTCTTAAAGGTAATGGATATATAACAACTGTTAAAGGATTACAAAATATGATTTTCTTAATTCTACCTGCTATTGCATTAACAATCAAAGAGTATCTTTTTGTTAATTACCAACTGTATGGATGACTGCTATTCTCTTGCCTATATGAGAAATGCAGCAATGAATTCGCAGCGGTGCTATCTGAGTACCAAATAAACTCTTTGCATAACACAGGAAATACGATAAGCAAAGTAATTCATAATACGCTAGCACTCATATGCCCAGCTCAGGTCAAATCTTCGATTTTATCAGTTAGTGTTTGAGTTGTCATGACAAAGGAAGAAGTGCGTACTGTGAATAAGCTGTTTTAACACAAAACTGGGAAACCGTTAAAAAGTGGCAAAAAGTTTTATTGATAAAGTGCTAAATGAGAAGGAAATAACACTTTTATTGTAAAACCACCACCACTTTGTGTTACTTGAACAAAATAAAATTCAGTATACGCAAAGGATCCATGGAACTTTTCATTGAATGTTCAATGAATCAGATCTTTTGAAGGATCCTTCGAACTGTTATTTATAGTGAAATTTTAGACACTTTTCATTAAAAACATTACTAACCTTCTGTGAATTCAGAAAACTAAGCTTATATATATATAAATAAACTAACCTAATGCTAATCTTCCATAAATTCAGAAACCTAAGCTTATATAAAAAAAACCTAACCTCCCATAGTACCTCGGATGCAATGCGCTATATATGAAAAGCGTTTAAAATACTTAGTGTGTTAAAATGTTCACTATAAATAACAGATCAAGGGATCATTCAAAAGATCCAATTCATTGAAAAGATTCATGGCTTCACTGAAAAGAGCATGGGTTGTTTGTATATACAGAATAGTGCACGAGTATATACAATCAGACAAAAAATTCAATGCCATGCCTGGGATTCAAACCAGCAATCTTTAACTTGCCATACCACTGCTCTGCCATCTAAGACTCTCTCTACTCACAGTAAGATATTTTTATAAGTATTCTACAAATGATTCATCATATATCGTGATTAACTTCATGTTTATCATATGTGCTAACTTAAAAGGCTTCAATACATTTAAAAATATTAAATGCCCATTACTTCAAAACCTTTGATTTTTGCACAAAAACATGATCGTTTAAATGCGCATACATTTCTTATAATATCCTGCAACTTAATTTCTACTGCACTATGTGTCTTTAAGGGAAGGATTTTATATCATCAAAATTGCTACAAAGTTTAAATGGTAGAAAACATTCACGAAAGATTGAAACCACTTTGGAATTTCAAAGCCTCAGAACACATACTGAAGCTGCTAATTTCACTCAAAACAAACACTTCAGTTATTCTTGGAAACAAATGCTTTTGAGCATCTGTACTAACAGATTACAGGGACATTAACTGTCAAAAAAGCTACCAGAATTTCTATTTTCATACACCATGCCCAGTTCAAAAAAGGACATAGTGGCAGTTAGATAAAAATGCCCAAAAGAGGGTAAATTACTGAAATATTTGTGAATGATATCAAATATCTTTCTTCCTTCTGTATTAAAAAATTTCATTTGGGCACTGTATTAAAAGAAGTATAGTATCATTGGCATGCTATCCTTGCAGTTAGTGTGTCACTTCACCAATAATCCTACATTTTTTAATTATACACGAGTATCACTCGCATGATCTGCATCTATGTGTTTGAATATTAGCACAGTAACATGCTAATTAATTTGCATTAAGGTTGATTTTACCTTATCTACTTTTGGCTGTGATCTCCACCCGTCAATTATGAAGTGCAAACCAGAAAATTAATCGTATATTCCACTGTCTGGATGACTCACAATATCTGAAAAGTAAATCAGACAATATAAAATTCAGCAACACTAAGAAGCTCTGAAAAACTTAACCTTTCATCCAGCACTGTAATGCTGGAAACTTAATAACTTGCTCAAACTTAATAACATACCTTCAGATTCTGTCACCATTCGGGACTCGAACCACAACACTGGATGAGAATGTAAATCGTAGGCGTATCCCCTCTGTCTGGACGGCTCAATGTATCTGAAAATTAATTTTATATAAAAATGTGTAACACACAATAAACTACCAAAGTTTTCTACCTCATTCTACGAATATCACTGAAGTTAATAGAAAATACCAATATTACAACAAATATACATTCAATCAGAAATAGCGTAAATGTATGATTACCGTCTCTGCTTTGTTCCTGTTGAAAAAACTTCGGACGAAAACTTCCAGAATAAAAATCCAAGATGGTCCCTTTCTTCTTTACCTACACCAAAGCCTACTCTGGTGTTCTGTGCCTGTCATTTAGTTCGTTACGAACTTCGAAACTTGAAACAGCGAATCAGAAATTTCGCCTTTCCCGCAAAAGTACAACTAGTGACACACCGTGTTCATGTGGGGAGTTAGTGCCCTTGGTTTCCACTTCTCCAATACAACCTTCACCCCTATGTGTATAAATGTGTAATGAACTATTAACAAGAAACCCGAAATAGATAGAAGAAAAAGCTTTTGTACGAATACTTTGTCGTGAGTTTGAGTGAGTAGAATACAGAACATCAAAACCTTTTATATGGACATTTTTGGTCTAAAAAATTGCTTTTGTGTGTTTGGTCAATCTCTTCTCAGTTATATTCAGTTGTACAAATATCAATAGTATAGGCTGAGTTTTTAAGTCCACCCACAAACTTCAGGGAGTGATTCCTGACGAAAATGCAGGACAAAGGTTCATATTACCTTGTGTCCGGAAATGCATAAATTCCACGGTATATGACACTGACGACATTCGCTCATAACTTGCAGGGTGCGTTATGTGTGTTGGAAATGGTGTGATTTAAGCAACGTAGAAGCGCAACGGTCCAGTATTCATTCCAGGAGGAAGCCGGGATGGTGTTCGTGTATGGTGAAGCAGGTGGAAATGCTCGAGAAGCAGCACGTACCCTGACAGACAGCACATTACACAACATTTGGAGCCATTTTCGGCGTTTGCGTGAGCATGGGTCCTTTGAGACAGGTCGGCCGCGTACAGCAGATGTGGAGGAACATATTCTCCATGATATTGAGAACAACCCTGGTACAAGCTCCAAGCAATTGGCACGCCAACGTGGTGTAAACCAAAGAAGGTTATCTGTATCCTACATGACAACCGCTGTTATTCCTATTACGTGTGGATTATCACCAGCGGATTTTCCTTCACTGGAAACATTCTGTCACTGGTTTGTGCAACAGGCTGTCACCATTATGGGATTTCTGTCTTCAGTCCTCTTTACCGATGAAGTGACATTGGTAGGGATGGCATCATTAACCTGCACAATTGTCATCTGTGTGCTACAGAAATCCTCACGGAATGATTGAAGCGTCTCATCAGCAGCGGTTAAGCATCAACGTTTGCGTAGGGATTCTTGGCGACCGCTTTACTTGGACCAATTCTTCTTCGACAACGCCTGAACGGAGAAACGTATCTGGATTTTGTGAAAACGCTCTACCAGCATTGCTGGAGAATGCGCCTTTGGCAATACGACAGGCAATGTAGCTGCAGCACGATTCTCCGACACCTCAACATGTTCCCCGGACGTTGGATAGTATGTGTAAGCCCTGTTGCATGGCCTGCTCGATCACTGGACTTAACCCCCCTGGATTGTTATTTGTGGGGCATCTGAAAAGTATTGTGTACGGTGAGCCTGTTCGTGATGTTCAGACCCTTCAACGGAGTATTCGCGTAGGACGCGCATCCACTACTAAGAACTTAGGTTTAGAAATCATTCATTTAATAACTAATATCAATATACCACTTTTGCTTTAAACTTCTATGAGTCAACGAATTAAGAAAATGAGGAAGACAATAGGTTAAAAAATACAGCAGTAAACAAACGCGATGCAAATAATCTGATCACGATTCTGCATCACTAACAACGAAATTCAATTATTGTTAAAAGCTAACCTTATTCATTGTAGATTAAAACTGTATTGTGATTAACAGATGTTAAAACATTTAAAACAATTGTCTTCTCTGCACCTTCCGGGTTTATGTTTCCCCAGAATGCTGAAGATTCTCCGCCATGTCATGAAAGTCAATATTTTCTCAACACATGCACCACGTGACAAGAGGTCACTGATGGCTTGTCCGGAAACGAACTACAGCGTCTGCGCATTGCCTCCTAAACACGCTGCTATAGCGTTTTAGTTTATAGGTGAATCTGAACGAGCTCGTTTTGATTCTTAAAACTGAACTGCTGGAAATACACACACACATACTTATATACAGTAAAAATTGGTTAATTAGACATCCAGTCATTTAACTTTTTGGGTAATTCGAATAAGGCTATATTCCCCTTGAAATTCTTCTTTAAAATGACGTTAAAATTAACGTTTAATCGATGTTTTGTAACAGTAATGCAAAGCATTATACTTTTAATTCCCAAAGTTAAATGCAGTGATTGCATGTTCCTACTACAAATTTTTAAATTTGTTAATTCCCCTTAAACTACTATTTCGATTGTGCGCAAACTAACAGAGTTCAAGTTGCAGCTAGTTGCAGCTAGTTGCAAGCATTAACTAGTATCTGCTGGTCCTATTCTAGAACACATTCACGTATGAAGTATTCCCCAGAGAAATAACTGTTTTACAGAAAATGACGTTAGGAAGGAATTAACACAAGGAACTAGTACACTTCCTTAGATAGAACAACTAGTTTTGTTGCAGCTGAATAACAAAAATATATTAGTGCAAAGCTTTAACACGTTAACAAACAACAAAATTACACTCGCCATATTCTCAATAAAAATTTTAAGTTCTGTCCTTCTTGCAGCATGTTTGTGAATTTAATACAATTTCAAAGTACCAAAACACGAATGAGCGTGCTCTAGTGAAATATAATTTAATGCGACGGGGAACTAAACGATCAGTTTCAAAATGAAAGGGACCTTTGTGATTTGTATGCCCAGTCATGTGAATGTAACATATGAGATGTTTATGTTATCACATACATAGTGGGTAGAGAAGGTATTGTGTTCCACTCAAAGTTTCGATGTCGAGATTTCACCAGAAATACATATTTTTGGGCCCCTTGAATCCAAAAGCATTTCTAGGAAAAGTTCCGCGCGCGCCTGTGTGTGAACAACATGACTCAAAAACGAAATGTCAGATAATACCAATCTTGGTATTTAAGTTCAGTATCTTTCAAAGATGTTTTCAAGAAAATTCTCCCACTCCAAATTACCCTTTATATGAAACATTTTCCGATACTTTTTATCTTCTAAAAAAATGTCTCTATTTTGATTAAAATGCCAGATATTAAAGATATTTACATTAAAAATAAAATGTACATTTTTAATTTTCTGGGAACAACCTGTCAAGTCCTCTTTATTCGGAAGGAATTTTGTATAATCTTGTATAACTGGTAGAGGCTAATCGATAGAGGAAAACGTACAATACAAAAATATAGATCTATTTAAAACACACAATTTATATGAAATAATTTGTTGTAGCATCCGCTATTTACAAGATATCCCTTATTAATAATTCGATTTGTTCAATACTTTGTCATTCTTTATAAGTGCCATCGATTTTCAATGGTTTCTTGCGAAGTCTTGAAAACAGCATGGAATTTTAAGGCCAGCATATGGCGTCTAGTTCTTAAACATTTGACTATCGCTGTTCTCTCTGTATCCTAACGAAATGTGTAATGTAGCTATTTCTGCAAAGGTTTATCTGGAGTAAAATGAAATGTGTAGAAAAATAAACTTTTGTAACATAATTTGTATACCCGTTAATAAACGATAGAGGGTAGAGGTCATGTGAATGTAACACATTGGAGTTTTATATCTAAGCGAGGTTTTGTAGTAAGCAATAGCACAAACCGGCGTAGTGCATTAAACTCTCTTGGTAAACCAGTATTTCTAATGAGGTCATGCGCGTTACCCAATAGCTCCCCGGAATGGCTTACCTGTTTATATTCAGTTGCTTTGGCAGTGCGACTGCTAATGTTCAGAGTTGCGTTCCGCGTCATAATAGTTTGCATTATTTCTAACGAAATGTCAACAGAAAAGGTATCTGACACAAAAGGCCGTCGACATTTTCTTGTCTGTGTGGGAAGAACAATTCTTGTTTATCGAGTGTGAAAGAATGGCGAAATGTTTAGTGTGCTGTAAGATACTTTAACATTTAAAAAAATTCAACCTTCAGCGTCATTATTCCGCATGTCATTCGCTGGAGTATGAGAAATATGAGGGAGATGAACATGCAAATATAATCGAGTAATTAAAAGATGCGATGTTAGGAAATGCTGAAGGCCATTCTCTCAGTGAATCAGCTGTACGTTTAAGTTATAAACTTTCCTTACATATAGCTAGAAAACTGCGGTCTTTTAATGATGGGACATTCATAAAGGAGTGTCTAATTGTAGCAGCAGAGGAATTTTGTCCAAGCCAATTAACAGATTTGTAATCGATTAGTTTAAGTACTACTACAGTAATGCGGTGAATCAATGATCTAGCTGAACAGTTCACTCATACATCAAGCACGTTTATTTCATATTCGTTTGCGCTTGATGGGAGTACTGACATCTGTGATGATATTACTCAACTTGCTATTTTTATGAGGTGTTGAACGTTACAGAGGAACTGTTGGATCTAGTTGCTATGGAGGACAGGACTGCAGGCTTGGATATTTCTCCATTCGTAGAGGAGGCAGTACAAAATGCTGGTTTATCATGGGGTAAACTGGACTCTGTGAAGACGGATGGTGCTTCGTCTATGTTGGGGAGTAATAGTGTATTGTTGAGGGATAAAATGAAAGATGTTAATGTTCCCCATGACATTATTCCGGTTCATTGCATCATACTCCAGCAGAACCTTCTGTCAACAACATCATGGAAGTTGCTGTAAAGACTACAAATGCTATCGTCAGTTCAAGGAGTTTCTTTAAGAACATACTGTATACGTGACGTTCGCTGGCTAAGCCGTGGTAAGGTGTTGCAATAGCATCATCCATGGATGCCAGCGCCACAACTACACAATGCGATCTTACGTTTTTAACTGATCTTACTGCACATTTAAACGAGCTGAAGGTTTCTCTTAAAGGAAAGGAACAAATCATCACCTAACTTTGAGATAAGGTGAAGGAGTTTAAATTAAAACGTCGCTTTGGGAGCGCCAGTTCACTAGTAAAAATACAACCCATTTCACAGAGTTAACAATAGTATATGAATCAATACAGCCCAATGATTTTGAAGAATATGTGGAAGTATTATAGAATATTCGTGAGGAATTTGAATAAAGGTTCCATAATATGAGAAAATTTTAACCATATTTTCCAATATTTGCAACACCAATTTCTGTTGACAATGACACAGTCGATGCTGAATACCAATTGAAGCTCGTTGATCTTCAAAGCGACGGGGAACTAAACGAGCAGTTTCAAAATGAAAGGGACTTGCGTGATTTGTATGCTCATTTTCCTCAACCACGTTTTCCTCGTTTGTATAAGCTAGCTGCCCGAATACTATGCATGTTTTGGTCCACCTACGTGTACGAACAGTTGTTTTCCTTAATGAAAGTCACTAAATCCAGCCACAGAAGTCAAATATCGGATCACAATTTGAAGTGTGCTCTTCGATTGTGTATGACTCAAAAACTGACACCGAATATTGAAAAATTAGTAAGGGGTGAAGCAACTAAAAGGTCTCGGAAGAACAATGTCGGTGATCAACAAACATAAAAACTTTAATTCTCCAATAACTGTGACTAAATAATACTGTGTGTTAAATAGAACAATTCATATACTTTTGTGTTAATAACTCAAATGTATGCTTTACAAAACAAGAAAGATAAGGACACACATAAAACTACATATAACTACATTTCACTGTGCATTATTATTATTATTATTATTATTATTATTATTATTATTGGTATATGTTTTCCGGAAGGCGATTTTTCAAGAAGTGCTTACTTTTATATTTTTATTTGTCATAAAATCAACAGACATTGTATGTTTTGCTTGCTTGTAATAATATTCTTCATTCAATTAAAACAATGCTTTTAATTAACGTAATAAGTAATACATTTTAAACTCTATAGGTTAACAGAGCAAAATATGCCTGTTATAATGTGCAAGTACCACTATTAAAGACTACTGCGTGCGCATAGTTGAGCGGATTGCGTCGCTACTAGACAGGTTTCATCTCTGTCCCATATTCCTTTTTTCACGTTCCGTAGGTGAAACGGACAACGGAGGCTCAGTCCGGTGACGTCACAGAGCACTGTGCTTGCAGAAAACTGGTGTACGCTATTTAGTGGCTCCTTTCGCAATGCCGAAACACGGAGTGTACACCAGTTTAACACTGATGGAAAAGGTTGAAGTGCTCAGGAAAGTAGAAAAGGGAATAAAGAAGAAGGACGTTATTGCCAAGGTATATTGAATACTGACTAACACTTTATCTATCTACATAAAGAATAAAGAAATAATAATGGAGAGTTAGAACCTTCAAAACGGTGGAAGTAGAATTCACATTTAAAGGAGAGTAGTGCAGTGATGGAAAAGCAGCAACGAAAGAGTAACGGTGTTAGTTGGTGCTAATATGGATGGACCTGAAAAAGTTTCGTTGCTCATGATTGGGAAAGCTGTAAAACCAAGGTATTTTAAATCTTTAAAAACCCTTCCTATGCAATATAAGTCTAACAAAACACCTGGATGACTAGGGAACTTTTTGAGAATTGGCTCTGTCACTAGACAAAAAATGTACCGGACTAATAAGAACATATTATTGTTTATTGATAACTGCACGGCCCACAATCACGTTCCAAGACTAAAGAACGCTAAAATACTGTTCTTTCCACCCAGCATGACTTCACTGATGCAGCCTATGGGCCAAGGGGTTATTCACAACCTAAAGCACATGTACCGACGACAAGTGATTCTAAAAATCTTAAACGAAAACATGGGAAAATCTAAAATCTATCTACTGGATGCCAGCAGAATATTAAACAAAGCTTGGAAGCAGGTTACTGTGCAAACAATTGCAAACTGTTTCCTTCAACAATCGAGAATTCGATTCTGAAATCGTAACTGAAGAATCGGATGAGCCTACTTCCGAGCGGTGACAAGCATCAGTAAGTAAATTTTAATGGTGGGGCTGCAACATGTGGGGACTGGCGGACGAGATTCTACAAGAAGTAACTATGAATCACAATTTAACGGGTGACGACGAGAATGTCGTACCAGAAGAACCCATTCCGTCCGTTTCTGAAGTGTTCCAAATGGTGCAAGGTTTGAGAAGGTTCCGTTGAGGCTCAACCAAATTTGTTCCAATCTATTAAATGAAATTGAAGATTTTCTCTATCATGCAAGACTAAATATAACGAACCAAACTAAAACCTCAGATTTCTTTAACTGAGAACTTATCTGTTTAATAACCATATACAGTACCGTATGTGTATAATGTATTGCATAGCCTATTCTGAAATTTTTTTCTGCTGAGTTACTTGAAACATTGTGTCACACTATTACGACTACACATTTCACGGATAAAATAAGGAAATTAACAGGGGAGTTGCATTGCATGTTATTTATTGGCATGAAATGGACGTATTTCAAAGTATACTTTCTATAATAAAGAGCATATTTATTAATTCGAAGTTTGGGTAATTCAAATTGTTTTCAATTCCCCTTTGAGTTCGAATTTAAAAGAGTCTATCGTATATATTAATTTCTCTGTTACGATCTGAACCGAATGTAGAGGAAGAGACGACAGGAAAAGTTGTAGTTCGCCACCAGTCAGTGAGGTGCTCCCTTGTCATGTGGAGATCAGCGGGGGAGCAGGGAGGTCAATTGCTCCAATTATTGAAATTATTACGATATTGGCTATTATCTCTCTACAAAAGAAAACTTACAACTTCACCTTTAATACCAATATTTCACATTTAGTAAATATAAGTAGGTTAAATGTGTCGTTCAAATTCAAACCAGAATTCGAGAATCTGCTTCAGGCAATCAGAAATAAAATGGCGCTCCTACTCCTTTTAACTTAAATTGAAACCACTTGTTTTAGGTAAAATTTATTTTCAATCTGTACCACAAAATCGTTACAGCTTTTCTAGAGAAAATAAAAAAATAAGCGAAATTATTCCCGTATTAAGCTAGTTTGGCATAGGATAAATTTCATTAATATTTTCCTGTCGCATCCTTGGAAGATGTTGATTAAATGCGAATTGTTCGATTTTTCGTAGTTGAGTTACACATAAAACACACAACACATATTTTTCTGTGCAGAAATAGTGACAGCTGTTTCAATTCGCTGTACCATTTGTGAAAGTAAAGGTAACTCAAGTAAGCTTACATCAGGCATTAGTAATGTGAGTGGTGCGGAGTGTAACCATTGCCCTCGTAAAAGTGCCGTGCACGATGGAAAGAACAGTACAAATAGACAACGCAATCTGCTGATTCCTCACTCACATAGTATGCGCCATTGAGTAATAACAGACTAAACAGCTAATTGGAATGCGCAGAACCACAGCCAGCTTTAAGGAAGCCAGAGTCGACGGTTTGGCAACGCAGCCCGAACTGCAACTAGTCGGCTGGGACAACGCATGGAACATTTACTAATTTCTTGCCTTTTGTATACGTTACGTATAGGAACTGAAATGTTTGGTGACACATTTAGTAGTTCGCAATAGCACACCCCAACTAGATGGTAATCATAGTTGACTTTCGCTCTACCTTATGCCTAATGCGTTTATTACGACGCATTAATCCTTTAATGCAATAACCCCGTAATACGGTAATTGAATCATTAATATTAATATATCTGCAAGGATAATTGAGTAAATTCGGTTTCCTTAGAAATTTACATAAGTTATACCCCATTTGCTTAAGATTTGTGATATTGGGTACAACAAATTATACATATGTCTCATTTTCAGAACTACCGCATTCTTTTGTCAGATTTGAGCATTGAAGTAAAGGGATTCAGTCACACAACACCAAAGTATATTCAGGGATTCAGTCCCGCTTGGGCGAGTGGAGAGGTAGGTTTTCTCTTTGTGCTTAGTTCCGTGACCTGCTTTATTTCTGTTAGCTCTTGCTACGTGTGCTTTTACACAAGCTTTGTTTGTGTTGAAATTACTAAAATTCGACATTTTCGAAATTAGATTCGAGTTTCTGGGTATCAAAACATGTTTATAGAAAGGAAGAATACTTTAGTAGTGACCTTTGTGGAGCGCGATGTTCCAAAGCCTTCGCCATATGAACTACACGAATGGATTTACGATGTTTTTCGTTTTGAAGGAGATGATTTAGAGATGATTCAGCTGAATAATTATACCAGGCAACTATATATCCAATGTAAAGAAGAGATGAAGGTCAAAAAAGCCATCACGGACACCAACGGTGAGTCAATTGTTACTCATAGTAATTGGCAGAGAAGTAAGGTTACGATCACAACTGCAGGACTAGGCTTTCGTATTGTGAAACTGTACCATTTACCGAAGGATCTCAACCCAGAATTTATTAGAGAGCAACTGGGAACTTATGGTACGGTGATATCGTTGACTATGGATACTTGGGGTCCCTATCTTAGATACCAAATTAGTAATGGAGTACGAACAGCAAAGATGGATTTGCAAAAGCATATTCCATTATATATAGATATTGCTGGAGTTAAAACTTTTATAAGCTATGAAGGTCAACCCATAACGTGTGCATTGTGTAACGGCACGGGACATTTACGTACCACATGTCCCAGAAGAAGGGTAATTACACAGACACCACGCACCACAGACGCTCCCAAGTGGTCGCAGTTAGTGCAGGGCGAGTTCCCTATTAAACGGGTACCGCTAGATATTGAGAAGGTAACAGTTTTGCACTCGACGGAGATGTCAAGTAATACGCAGGAACAAGTCACTATGTCCGATTCGTCCAGAAAAATAGTGCTGTCGAACGCAAATCGCCATGTAATTTGATTGCAAAAGCGGATGCGACTTTGTCTCATTCTACAGCCATTGATTATGCTGACATGGAAACGGATATGGTTATGTCGACCTTATGCACTGTAATGATGGAAGAGGAACACTCCGAGGAAGAACCTGACGCTTTAAATATTGCGCCGAATGCCGGTACAGCAGGCCTGCAAAATGGTGATGTGAAAATACTGAGCACCACGACTGCTAGTGCTTCTTGTAGTAGCCGTGACCCCCGTATAAAAAAGAGACGCACGGAAAGTAGTACTGGTAGACTCACCTCTGGTAGCAAAAAGAAAGAGAAAACGCGTGCATCCTTTGAGAGTGAGTCAGCTGAAAACACTTCCCTGTCATGATACTCTATCTTTTCTTTCTTCCTTGCTTGTATACATTTTCTTCTTTATTTTGATGTCTTATACACGAATTTTTGCTTCATTAAATATTAATGGTCTTCGCAATGCCACTAAGCAACAGCTCTTGAAAAGTTTTATTTACAATTATGATATTGATATATTGCTATTGCAGGAGGTAAACTTTAACAATTTCAATTTCCTTGGTCCTCAATATAATTATATTTGTAATGTGGGTGACGTCAATAGAGGTACAGCGATAATATACAGAGCTGCTTTGAACATAACTCATCAAGAGTTGCATCCTAGTGGACGCGTTTTAAATATTATTATCGACAACAATACCTTAGTAGTTAACGTTTATTTGCCTCCTGGCTCCAACAAACGGTGTGAACGTGAAGCCTTTATTGACACTCATATGCCATTCTTTTCCACCAAAGATACAGCTACGTGTTACTGGGTGGCGACTTTAACTGCGTATTACATGCCAAGGACCAACGAGGGCTATATCACCCATCTCCTGCGCTACAACTCATTTGTACTGAATTGCAATTGACTGATACATGGGAATTGTTACATGGTAATACAGTTTGCTACACGTATTGTCGTCATAATTCAGCATCACGACTTGATAGGATGTATGTCAATGCACTTCATAGAAAGAACATTCGGAGTGCTGCTGTTGTTGCTGCTGCAGTAAGTGACCATCATGCTCTAATTGTTAAAGTAGCAGCAACCATCCCTTTACCCAATTTTGGCAGAAGTTACTGGAAATTAAACAATGCTCTCTTATATAATGATGAAGTGCAACAACAGTTTCGAATGATTTGGGATAGCGTTACCCTCAGAGCGGATAGATCTCGCTACAATGATCTTCTGCAGTGGCTTTTGATTTATAAGCCTGCCATACAGTCATTTTTCAAATTTGTTGGTAAACCTAAGCTCGAGCTACCCTGCTACATTATACCTATGCGTTATTACATGATTTGACAGGACAACAGCATGCCGGCAATGAAGTTACTGCCAGACTCAGCGATTCGACGAAGAATTAACAAAATTCAAGAATCAATTATGAATGGTATACAGGTACGATCCCGTGCATTCTCTATTACAGACGATGAACGCGCTGCCTTGTATCATGTGGCTTCGGAGAAGAACCGACATCAACGTAAATTCATGTATGGTATTCTCACTCATGATGATACCCCACTACACACCACATCTGAGATTCTCAGAGGGGCCGAGGAGCATTTGCGAAGACAATATGGACAACGCCATACTCTTAATTCCTCTAAAGAAGTCCTCTATAAAGCTATTGACCGAACTTTGGTTGATGTAGACCCAGATGGCTTGGAAGCACCCATTACTATGGATGAACTTCGAGAGGTAATTTTTAAGGCGAGTAACAATTCTGCGCCAGGACCAGATGGAATTAGCTATACCTTCTACAAAGTATTTTGGTTCATTATTAAAGACCGTATGTTACAGTTGATGAATGCCATTTTTGAAATGTTCGAAAACTTGTCGGGATTAAACGAAGGCATTGTGATCTTAATTCCAAAACGTATTCGGCCCCGATACTTTACCAGCTATAGGCCTATTACGCTGCTGAATACTGATTTTAAGATTTTTACGAAAATTATAGCGAACAGACTGCGCCAAGTACTGCCAACATTGATTGGTCCTGAACAAACCTGTGGAATTCCGGGTAGAAAATTAACCCATAACTTCGTACAACCACGTGATGCAGTTATATATATGGAGGAAATCCTGAGGAAGAGGTAGCTCTTTTGTCACTGGACCTTGAGACGGCATTTGATAATGTAGATCATGACTACTTATTTGGTGTCTTAACAGCGCATGCATATTCCTGACCGCCTCCTCACTGCCGTTAAATTAACATACACCTCTGCCTACTCCAGGATACACATAAATGGATACTTCACTAGGGCTATTCCTATTTTGAGTGGTATACGTCAAGGATGCCCCTTGTCTATGTTGCTATTTACTATTTGTACTGTACCGTTGGTTCGGATGATGATGAAACATGTATTTTCAACTGCTATGTCGACAGGTTTACTCACTATAAAGACTTACGCCGATGATATGACCTTGTTCCTCCGTCATAGACAACAGTTGTATTTGCTCCCTCAAATATTACTGTTTTATGAACACGCATCTTCTGCGAAGATTAATTATCAGAAATCTTCATTATTACCCTTTGGGAGATGGCCTAGGACATTAACTTTGGCGGAAATACCCATCAAAGACCACGTTACTGTTCTAGGCCTCCAAAATGTATCGAATGTCACTGAAATGATATATTTAAACTGGACATCTTTACTCCATCAAATCCGCTACACTTTACACCACCACCAAGAAACCTCAATATACTTCAAAGGACTTGTTTTGTTAACCTGTTTGCATTGTACAAGTTATGGTATCTGGCACAAGTACTACCCCTTCCAACGGAGATATCCCAATGCATCGAGTTAGCAGTGTCCTATTATTTGTGGAGTGGCCATATGTACAAGGTGGCGAAGTCTCAACTCTGGCGTCCCATACTAATGACAGTATCTGAAAAGTGTTCAGCGTTGTTGATTAAAGCTTTGTTCGATCTGGGACTACTAAAGGACAATAAACAACTTCAGTCCAGTAATGGAAACCTAATGCGTCGTGTCATTTTTCGCCGAACGGTGAAATACATTACCAGTTTACCTCAGAGTTATTTCTCTGGGGGTCCATTTCCTACTATGAAGCAGCTGTATCGTCATCTTCTGTTGAGACGCTCCTCTTCTCCTACTATAGAGGACAAATATCCTAACATACAGTGGAAGAATATCTGGCGGGTTTTTCGATACACCGAGATTTCGACGGACTGGAAGGCCTCCGCCTACAAGATCCTAAATGCCATAATACCCACAGCAGAAAAACAATATCGACATAACATTTGTAATTCACCATATTGTACCCGTTGTCACAATATTGATACCCTTCATCACCGGTTCACAACCTGTATTCCTGAAACTTGGCAATGGATCAAACATAAAATTCGCTGCATTACTATGTCGGAGAACCCGAATACTATTTATAGAGCTATCTTACAACTGGATATCCAGATTCCACGTCATGTTTTTGCCCAAATATGGCTTGTAATGGGGCATCTCCATTACATGCTGCAAGATCCCGCTCCAAGCGTGCGAGGTCTCAAGACCTTTCTGAGAGACCACCGGACACGACTAAAAAGTAAAAAACGCGAGACACTGTTGTTAGTCGGCCCCAACTTAGATGTTGTCTATGTTTAAGAAGGGGCTTTTCTAAAGAAGAATTTTAATTTTTAAAATGTATTTTCTTTACGATTAAGTGTTCCTAATAAAATCCCCCCCAAAAAGTAGGAAACGGTAAAAGTGTAGTGCAGTGAAATTTAGAAACTTTGAATCAGGCGTTTGACCCACATACTCAATCAAACACAAGCTATTAGACAATAAAACAGACTATTAGAAATGTATATACATTCAGAAGAGAAAATTAATAATGCAAAGGAACATGGCATTGTCAAAGTAATATTCTAATTACTTTTTGAGATAAGTATTATCTAATCCTTTTGAAAATACTTGTATGTGCCAATGAGTTGTAGAGGAGATGGAATTTGTACACTAGTGTATGAAAATTGAAAGTGTAAAATAAACAGAAAAAATGAAAGAAAAAAAAGGTTATTAAAAATAAAGAATAATAATTTTAGACATTGTTTTATTTACATGTTCATACAACTGGATTATAGAAGATCACTTCACTTTCTCTTAAATACAACTTTCTTAATTTGACTGAGTTAAGGCTGGTTACATGCATCATTTAAATTATTTTTGTAATTGTTTAACAGTGTAGCAGCTAGTCATACACGAGTTACCGCAAAAGCAAGCACATTGTAAAATTATAGAATAGGAAGTAACAACATATTCTTCTCTCAAGAAACTTGTTTTTAACTTCTCCGTGGAGAAGGCTTCACCTTTAACCTAAGCTTAAAGGTGAACCCTCAACATGATCATTTGGAAAATATGAGATTATAACAAATAAGGATAAATTCCTTTTAAAATATGTTGTATTTTATCTGCATACCACATTTCACTTCCTCTGAAATACGAGCAACCTCCTTCTTTTGACTGAGTTATGCATGTAATTCATTGTCACCATTTAAATGTTTTCTGTAGTTGTTTAACAGTATGTTGGCAAGGGAATTTACCATCAAGTCATATATAGCGCTAAATGAGTTACATGACGAGTTTTCTGCCAAACCATAACAACTCCACTTTTGTAGTGAAAACTTGGGTTTATAGAAATTTCGTCTAATTGAAGATTTACTACCTTTTTCCATTGAAATATCCTGCTAACCACAGTTTTTAGAAAATGCAGATTACTTGGTGTTACACCAAAAGAAGAATTGGCAATTTACTGCATTATTCTTTTGGAGGAGGTAAACACAGAAGCCTATTTGTTCTTATAGGCTGCATGGAACTGTTCAAAAATCATAAAGACGCAGAGTATCATATTGACAGATTATTTATTTGTTTGTTTGCTTTTTTCTTTTTTCGTGGCACACAAGAGTAGCTGTTCACTTAGGAAATCTAACTGAATTTTTTTTCTCCTTCATCTAAACTTGAATTTTCCAGAAATTTAGTGTTTTCTCTAAGTTTTTCCAAAGTTTCAGTATTACTAACCTCTACATCATTTTTAATGTCATTTATTACATACCTTAGTAGGATATTTTCTAACTGTGACCCCTTTGTAAGTTTGAGATTTCCGGGCAAAATCCATTTCACATGGATTACTCACAATAGCTGAGCATGTATTGCCATATCAGAATTCACTTTTACACTTGCTGTAATTTTAGGGATACCTTCCACATATAACTGATAGAAACACACCACGTCACTCAACACCAGATAATTCCACTTATTCACCTCTGAAAGCTTCTGAAGAAAGTTATGTAAATCGGAGAAACCTGTAATAACATCTTTGGTCAACCATACATTCATTCTTCTTCTTTAATGTTTCCTCTTCTTTTTGCTCCTTTCTCTAAGATCCCTTCATGTTACTTCATTTCTTGGGCTGCTTAAATAAGTGAGGAGGTTAGGAAAAATCCGCGGTATTGCTCTAGGTCGTAGTTTTGGTCGAGCACGTGAGAATTGTTTCTCGTTACCTTTTGAATCATGATAAACATCGTAGATAATTACATCTTCGGTTTCACAATGCTTTATGTATACTACAGGTCTTTTCGTTGGATTTCATTCCCTTCTCGGAATCCGTTTGACCCACGTATTATGTATTTCAGGATCAGCAGGAAACTCGAATACAGTTACGCAGTTGCTTTTCTCGGAATCGTAATTACTGTTACAGCCTGGCACAGCATCTATCAGGCATCTAAGTCGTCCTCCGTGGTGTAGTGGTTGCCATGCTAACCCCTAGTTCCCGAGGTCGCGGGTTCAAACCCGGTGGAGGGCGATGGATCTTTTTCGGGCGTAAAAATCTTTAGCATGGTTTTCTTCGGAAGGAAAGTAAAGCCGGTGGTCCCGTGTCAGTCCTCAAGCCTGATAAAGAGGCCTCTGAGCAAAATTACCGGTCTTTCATGTTCAATATAGAATAGGCCACAGCAGTTATCGGGCGTCCATAAATAAAAGTCAATTTAATTCAGGCATTAAAAAAATATAATAAAATAAAAAACATATATTTTTATTACAGCAGAAATAAAACCGAAATGATCTAACCACTCATCGTTGGAATTAACCTAAAAGTATTAACAGCACATGAGCAACCTTTCGTCTTTATAAATAATTACCTATACATTATAGATATGTACTATAATTACCATGAAAGCTTTGTACTGTAGTTTTATCACCACTGGCTATGTTATTTATCCACGCTATCCATGAAAACTTGTTTTATTCAATTTTCAACCAAGTACACATCGCATTTCACTAGGGAGTAGGAAACGAAGCCAGCCAGCCGACTTCACACTGTTGCCAAGTTTATTGGCTCCGGCTTCCTTAAGACTAGCTGTGGTAGAACCACGGCTTCCTATAATGTACCAGGCTGTAATGTAAAAGCTGGCAACGTCGCATTCACACAAACTCGGCCGGTTCACGTCGGCAGGTTGATAGGAATGATTGCATTAAGCGAGGTTAAAGCTGGAGTTTACCATAAAGTTTTATTTCGGCATTTAAATCACTAAGAAATGAATGAAAATCTTCGTGTTTCTTTGTTGAGGGTGTGCCTGTAATAACATGTATTATCTGTTAACCTGACCAGTACACGCACAGAAACAAATATTTTCTGTTTCGGTGAAAGAAATTAATTATAAACATATTTTATAATAAATTATTACACCTTAGTTATTTATGAGCTGCGAAGTAACTTATGCTTTGGACCTAAAAATGTCCAAAGTATATGCTGTTTACTGCTCTGTTAGCATAGAAGGATAGAATTTTAATTATTACGTTGCCAGATAAACAGGTTATAAAAACGTACGTAATGTGACTGTTACACCGTGGTTTAAACACGTCATAAATACGTAAGTCGTGCGATTGTCACATCATGTTTTAATTATTTGGTGTAAAAATAAACACGTGTTTAAAGCAACCTGTGGCTGCACCGTCTTCTCTAGCGCTTTCACAGAACACCAAAGAGCGCTTTTAATGCTTATTCCCATCCCGCATCTTACCAGACGACGATTGCGGATGTTTTACCCTATGCGCATGAGCCAGGACTGCTTTGGTGTTCTGTGAGGACTACAGCTTGACTTGACCCACACATTAATACCCAGTGTTGCCAACACTTCATTCCTTTTCCCGTCAAACAAACACCAAAAAATCCGCCAAAATCCGTCAAAATTCTAAAAATAAAACAAACTGGGTATTTTCATGTAAAAATGAAGTTTGCTTTAAATATACCACACGTTATTTGTTTATCCGCCGAAACAACACCCAAAGAATGCGCTCAAATTAGTCAAAATAGAAAATAAAAATTACCGCGTATTTTCAAGTAAAAATAAAAACCCAATTTACTCACCGGTGTTGATTACAATAGTAATAATTCATCCACACCATCCTCTGCCTCTAGTTCTTCAGTTGAAGTGCTGGGTTGGTTTACTCCCCGGTACGCAGCCATTGTACCAATTAGCATCAGAACGTTTTCTGGTAGGACATAATCATAACAACACTTTTTCACCCGCTTAAGTCCGGTCCGCACGGTGAGAATTGAGTTAACCATATTAGTTTTAAGCCTATTCCTAAGGGAGGTTTTCACAATGTTGAGCATACTAAATGCTCTTTCGACGTCTGCATTTGACCAAGGTAAGACCAAAAGCATCATTGCAAAGTCCGAGAGTTCTTGAAATGGATTTTGAGAACTTGCATCTTTATATGTTGCGACCTCTTGCCAAACTCTACTGTATTGTTAACATTTTTCCATTGGACAGTAGTTAATTTTGACCACTGAAAGTCGATTTTCGTTATTTTAGTTTCAGGTAATTCAAATTCTTGAGCTAGCGGGATTATACTTTCTTTAATCAGCTTCAAACTCTTTTCAGGTGCAATTAAAGATACTTTTTGCAAAATCTTAACATTATTCGGCAGTCGCCGCTGGAGCTCCTCTGCTAAGCAAAGCAGAAAATTCTCGCACCTACTGCGAAATACCTTTTCACTTTCAGGACTGATTTTGTTTTGTTTCATCATATCCACTATCAAAACTTCTACTTCATGGCCAAGATAAATATTAGGAGATTTGTATTTTCTAACATCCACGGATAGCAGATCCCCCCTATAACCGGGAACAACAATCCGTCTCGTAAGGCCTACAATTAGTAGAACTAAGTCTTGGAGAAGCTTTGAAGGGTCTGCTGTACTTGACTGGAATGATTTATTCACTTTTTGGCATTCTTCAAGATGTGGTACAAGAAACATAAGATAGAGCTTATTAATGACATCAGAGTACATGCTATAAAGGAGTTCAGCTGTGTAGCACTTAGTTTGAAGTCTGCATATCTCAAAATGTGTCTGTAGTTCAAGCCATTGATTTAGAATCCGATAAACAGCAACTGCGATCGACAGCCACCTTGTATTTGATTGTTGTACAATTTTAAGGGGCTCGGCTCCATCATTTATTGTTCTAAACACGTCCTGTATGTGACTTGTCGAGAAGAAGACTTAGAAAACCAAGAGTAAGTTTCCGAAATTAAAAACTCAAGATTTCTTGGTAGCATTTCGGCAGCAGAGGATACAGCTAACTGAACAGAATGGCAAACACAGGGGATCAATACAAGGTTAGTTACCTCACATTTCAGTTTCTGGTAGACACCATTGTTAATGCCCACCATTACTGAAGCATTATCGGTTCCTATTCCTCTCATTTGTTTGATGTCTAAACCATAAACTGAAAGTAAAGACTTTACTGCAATGACAATACAATCAGCATTCTCCTGTTCTAGTTCAACAATTCCAAAGAAAGTGGATATAATAGTGCTTTGTTGTTTTGAAAAGTATACAATACAGACAGCCAATAGTTTTGCGACAGAAATGTCTGTAGACTCGTTTATAAGAAGACTAAAATGGTCAGTGCCGATGTCATTTTGTAGTTCTAATTTAAAGTGCTGATAGAGAATATTCCTAATTAAAGCACTACACTTTGTATGGTGCAGCCTTAAAAGAGATGCATGGTCAGCACTTTAGAAAAATTTCTTAGTTAGATCTGAAAGATGATCAACGGATCTGATTGAACAATGATTAATTTACAAACAAAGTAAGGGCAGCTTCAGCCGCTGCGATTTCATACGTATGTTTAATTGGTTGAAATGACAACTTTGACTGCCGTGAAGTTGAAAAGGGTTCTGCTGCTTTTAAATGTTTCTTACTTTTTACATGAGGAAGTAAATCTGACAAGCGCACACTCAGATTGCAATGACAATACTTGCACCGCGCATTACTAGTTTCACCGGGCACTTCTAATAACCAATCCTTCAATTGTTCATTATTTAACCACTATTTTCTAAACTTTCGAACATATCGCTTATCTTTTTCTGACATGTTAAACCTTAAAATAAAAAGCACCACAATATTCAAATGTCGATGTAATGGACTGGACTCACCGAATGCAGTTAACTCTGATCAGGAGTTCTTGAATATGGGATCACGTCACGTACGCATACAAACTGAAAAGCAAACTGATTTAATATATGGAGAAGTCACAAACGCTATTGATAAATAGCATTCAGCCCACTTAGCTTATCAGTAGGGCTAGGATTTTTATGATAGGGCATATATTTTTTGGTAGGACTGACATGCTCCTTAAATGCTTAAATGCTTCTTATGAAACAGCGAAATGAATTAACCTAATTTGTTAAGTCATATTTTTGCACATATGGCCATTTCTCTCTGATAGAGCATATTTTAGTAAGTAAATGGTCATATTCGTCATATTTTCACTCTTTCAAGAAGAAAAGAACTTTCTCATGCAATTTATTTATTCCGTGGTACATTTCCCAGAATTGCGCACCTCATTTTGTTTCCTGGAAAATGGGAAGTATCTACCTTCCATCCCTGTTTCCTTGAATTCACAATACGGACTTCACCCTTATGCATCAGTGAGTTTGTGTAAGCTATTATTGTTACTCTATGAACAGGTAGCACTCTATGAGCAGGTAGCTGATTAAGTCATTCTGGACCTTTGTCTGCAGACAATTCACTCATTGTGTTATTCAGTCTTATTGTAGTCGTAAGCGTGTGCAGTACAGTTCAGAAAAAATGCCTAAAGTGAAGCAAAATGTTCAAGTAAGACTAAAAAGGTTTGTGTCTCAATATGGTGAGAAAGTATTTTCAAGTGATGGTAAAATACTCTATTGTAAACTGTGTGACGTAAGAGTAACTGAGGAGAAGTCATTTAATGTTCAGCAGCATGTGGCAACAGATAACACAAACGTGGAGTACAACGGATTGAAAATGAAAAAACACTACAGCAAATGATCCTAGGGGAATCCCGCCAGTCTTATTCACCATTCTGCGAAGAACTTTGTACAGCTTTCCTTTGTGCTGATATTCTCTTAAGTAAACTAAACCATCCAAAATTTCGTGAATTCTTAGAAAAATACACAGGAAAACCTCTTTCTGATTCTTCCACATTAAGAAAGAACTTTGTCACCCGAAGCTACGAAAAAACAATACAACAACTCAGACAACAGCTCGTAAATAAAAAAAATTGGGTATCAATTGATGAAACTACAGACTCTATGGGAAGATATATTGCAAATGTCGTTGTGGGAACTTTGAAAGATGGTCCAGGCGAATAGTTTCTAATAAACTGTGAAGATTTAGAAAAAGTAATTTTTTCCACCATTTTTAAGTTGTTCCACAGATCTATGGGCGCCATATGGCCCGAAGGTGTTAAGCATGACAATGTACTTCTCTTCGTAACGGATGCTGCATCTTATATGGTGAAAGCTGCCGATTCTCTAAAAGCATTGTACAGTAAAATTGTGCATGTGACTTGTTTAGCTCACGCCTTGCACCGAGTTGCAGAGAAGATTCGTAGTAAATTCAGTGACGTTGACAAATTTTTTGGATGTGTCAAAAAGATATTTTTGAAAGCCCCTTCACGTGTTGCAGCATTTAAGTTGTTAGCTCCAGACATTCCCTTGCCACCATCTCCCATTTTGACAAGATGGGGGTCCTGGGTTGATGCCTGCAACTATTACTGCCAGAACTTCAACGTTGTGAAAAGCATCATTGATTCATTCGATAGCAGTGAAGCTACTTCAATTGGACTAGCTCAAGAATTAATCTCTAATGGTGAAACTTCAGGCAAACTTTCATACATAAAATCAAATTTTGGATTTATTCCAGCTGTCATAACTGCTTTGGAGGAATCAGAAGTGCCACTGGTGAAGCAGATAGAACAAGTGAAAAACGTTGTTAATAAATTAGAGGGTGTTTGTGGTAAAGTGGGAAAAGAAGTGTCAAAGAAAATGGAAAAGGTGTTAGAAAAAAACGAAGGGTATCATACACTGTGTTCCATTTCAATGATTTTATTGGGTGAAAAGTTCTCTCTTAATCATTCGCATATCGATTCAAATGATATTGTTCATTTTAAATATGCTCCTCTTGTGTCAGCTGAAGTAGAAAGGAGCTTTTCGAAGTACAAGGCTTTGTTGGCTGACAATAGGAAATCTTTTTCATTTGAAAATTTGCACAAGGTCTTCATTGTGAATTGCAACTCAGAGCTTATATGAAGTAGAATGAGGATGTAAAAAGCACATAGGTTAACTATGTTCCTATAATGTTAATAAAAATCATACTGGAATGTCAAATTGCATAGTTTAACTTGCTTCTCATGTGCATTTTATTCTCAAATAAATAGTTCATTATCAAAACTGACTTACTAATTCATTTTACAATAGAAATTTTATCTCATTTTAATATTGTTAGGTCATATTTATTATGTTATACTGCATATATGGTAAATGTTTAGTCATAACAGCATATTTTTGGTGCATATTATGGTGATTTTTAGGTCATACGCTAATGCCGTATATCAAGCAACAATTCTGAGGGAAGTAAGCTTGAGGAATCTCTGACGTGGATGCTATATCAGGTGTTATTATTTATACTTTATCGCAAGCACCCGGGCTAGCAGTCTAAACACACTCAGTGTACAGATAGCAGATGTTGAATAAACGGGGTGATAGCAAATTTATGCTACGATAATCTAATCTACACCTTAGGCAGCATGATGAAAGTCTTTCTGATACGTAATCCGAGTTGTGATGGAAGGAGTATTTCGTAAATATAGGTACCGTGGCCCATGTAGTGATATGCTAATAAGACTTGTATGCGTCTCAATTTCTCCAACAAAAAAAAAATACAACTGATTTTTTAAAATTAAAGAAGTTAAGAAAAATCAGTCAAAAGACGGAACAATTCATAATAATTTCCGCCGAAAAATCCGTCATCCGTCAAAGCCAATTTTTATCCGTCATACAACTTAAAATTCCGTCAATTTTGACGGACTCTCCGTCAAATTGGCAACTCTGTTAATACCAGATTCTCAACTCAATGGTGGGGATAAGGTGTCGCATAAGGCGCTTTTTCGGAGTAGCCGTTTGCGAAACTAACGCTGCAGTCGGTAATGCATTTGACTACATTATCAAGCTAGCCCGCCTGCTCCCGCGCAAAGCTGCTAGCCGCTTTTGAAACGTAAGGAACCCAACTGAAAGGATTGCAAGTTTTAAATAAAATCACCAGGGTTTTTAATTTTTTTATCAACCTGCTGAGAAAACAAATTAAAGACTTAGGTAACTGTATTCAAAACCTGCATCATTCCTTTCAGTTTCCTTACTCATTTGCTAGAATATTGAGATTATCACTTTTGTCTTAAAATTAAATACATCAGCAAAAACAAAAACCCATTATTCAAACAAAACAAAGTTTAAAGGTGTCACAAACAACAAAATGTCTTGCACTAACCTCCCTAGATGCAGATTCAACAAAACGTTTTTAATAGCTGCTTGTGCATTATCCAAATTATATAAGCTATTATTCTTTGTTGAGTTTTTATTTGGGATATCTGTTACAGTGTAATCTAGTATCTACTGCCAAGAAATTTAAACATTAACACCATGAATTCTATCTCCTTTTCTTAAGGTGCATGAAATGCTTTAGAGCTATTTTCTGTAGTAATAAATATTTCAATATATATAATTTTTGTCCACTTAAAATAAGAAACTTCTAATATGCAGGCCATCAATTCCTACTCCATGGTACATTGAGAAATGCTCATTTACTTAAACCTATGCCCAAGATAGCACATAGGTAGAAGCAAAGTTGGAAAACAAAATGTGATAGAAGTAAAAAATTATTTTTCAGTTTGACTTTAGAATCATAATACTCAATAACTTTGTGTTTAAAATAGATTCAAACCAAATAACTGTTGTTAGTAGTTGTGAACATGAAGACAATCTTTTATGAACATCTTATTAGACATGGTTTCTCTTTCTGTTTTCTGTTAAATTCTTAATATTTAAAATACATACCAATTATTCTTTCCTTCAATGTCAGCACATTAAAATATTTTATTAATGTGCAGCAAACAAATTACTAAACCATGAAACAAATAGTAAACTGCAATACATCATGAATTTTGTTTCCGCAGTAAACTAATATGTTCCATTACTATAGGACTCCCCTCATGGAGTTACACTAATTATGACTTTTTTAAATCATGCTGACATGCAGTTTCCCCCAGCATTATTCATGACTCAAAATGTTTAAATGAAAGAAGTTTTTTCACAACCACTTGAGGTGTACCATCATTCGTCATATTTGCTATACCAACATCATTGTGCATCATTATCCACAAACAGTTTCCAGTTATCGCTGATGTGCATAACTTTTCTACTCCTAAAAGGAATTCAGAAAAAGGCTTTATGATATCTTTCTCTAACCATTTGTCTTGCTGTTTTTCCAGTTTCTCTGAATGTTTCTCTTTTCTTTCAGTAGTATCCACTTGTGTAGAGGAACTCGGTTTGTTGAAACGTTTTGATAAACCTGCAAATTTTCTTGGGATAGATTCTGGTTTTAGCAGGCATCTTGTTCTAGGAAATTCCTGCACATTCTCCTCCTTGTCTTTTGAAATATCCGTATAACATAAGTTCTTCTCCTTAAAAAGTTTCACACAGACCACAGAATTCTGTTCTACTACTTTCTGCTTTTTTACTTGAGTGTCCAAACTTTCTACAAAATTATTACCAATTTTTATAATATTCCTAGGTCTCATGCATTGTGATATTTCATAAAGTTTTTAAAAATAATCTAACCATTCCCCAATGATATATACAGTACATTGGTATATTTGTTATATGTTGATACTTGAGATAAAGTAACTGGACATGACATTGTTAACAAAGCACTACTCCTTAAGAACTAGTATAATCGGCGCAACAGTTCTAGACACGTGAGAATCTTAATGAGAGTTATGAAGCGAGTTGCTTACCAGATCAGGAGGTGACCGGTCGTCTGCATGCTGCAGGAGTGCGTGGGACAGTCATTGTCAAATATCCGCACACTGGTTATGCACTGCACTGCGCTGATAAACTTAGTTATATACATTAAAATCCACACTGTAAAAAGCACTTAATATAAAAACACTGTCTCTCATTGCCTCCAATTCTTCCACACCTAACAACCCTTCTTCTTCAGCGGAATCACTCACATTATTGCTGTCATCACTGCTGTCACTACTTTCTGCACCATTATCCTGGATGAGAATTATTTCTATTTGATTTTCTGCAATTCCGTATTTTTCGAAATAATGATTCTTAATTTATTTAACATGTCGACATGCATTTTCCCATTCTGGCCTTTGAATTTCAGCAAATTGCTGGCTTTATAACTGCTCCACATATTTTAATTTAAAAGTGATATTTCTGCATGCCACCCATTTTTTGATATAAGCCAGATTAATTCGATTGGGTTTAGATCTGGGCAATATGATGACAGTCTAAGTACATTATGGCAATGTTGTATTACTATCTGGTCAAGTATGTATGACTTCTGAAGCTGTTTGTTGGCTTTAATTAAGTTATATAGCTTTGTTTTACTCATGCTTTTATCTAAACCTATATTATGTCTAAGTAACCAAGCTCTCATTTCTTCTTTCAAGGAAGTTGAGGTGGTTTGTGAATTTGAGTGTTGACGCATTGTGAAGCATTGTCGATGACCAGAACAGACCCAGCAGGCATATTAGGTATCAACATGGCGTTGATTCACTTCATGTAATTTTCTGTATTCATTTCTTGATGAAAATCTCCTGTTGTTTGTTGCGACTTGTAAAAGAAGGGCATTTGGAACGAAGCCAATCTTTTCAACAGCATGAACGATAATAAGTATTTGCCCTTTGGCAACAGGTGCTGCAAACCTAATTCGCTATCGTCACTCCAACTTTTAGATGCTGTATGACTGCTGTGTATGTATGACTCATCTTCATACACTATAGTATTTTTCTGAAATTTGTAGCACCACCTTGAAAACTGATGCTGATATAAGTACACACTGATATAAGTATATAAAATTATAGTCATTTGGAAAGGTAGAATCAGACTGAAAAATTAAATAACATAGCCGGGATTTGAACCATGGATCTTAGACTTTCCGTGCCATTGCTCTAATTGACTAAGCCATCATGGCAACATTTACTTTTTATTTTTAATTTTTTATTTTATTATTATTATTATGTTTTTATTTTATTTATTTTGCTTTACTGTTAGAGTTCTTCTATTTGATTTTGGTTTCTTCCACTTGAACCCTAAATCTTTAATATTTTTTCTGAGATTTGTAGCACCATCTTGAAAGTTTCTGCTGTCTTTCAGCTTGATGAGCAATCTGCTTATTGTTAGCACAGTTTTTTCTTCCACATAGGAATTGTGAATCGTGTGCCGAATGACGCATTTGAAATCGTCTATTTCTGTAATACGTTTAGGGACCTTATGTTTCTTCCCAGGTGTGTCAAATGGTACTCTTTCATCCATATGTTTTTTTTTTTTTATCTTTGAGAACTCTGGAATCGGAACTCGGTGAGACACCAGTTGCTTTGACTACTCTTTCTTTCACTCTCTTAAGGCTTTTGTGGAACTCGGATGAACATATATTTTCTTCCTTCATCTCTGCTTCTTGCTTCATGAAGTCGAGGACATTTGCAATTATTTCCCTACTTTGACTGTGTAACACCTTAACACTTAACTTTGAAAACGTAGGAGCCTGGTTATAAATATAACAAATATAAAGTAAGTACTATTTAGATACTGCTATCTTTAAAATTACAACTAGATGCGGACACTTTCTATGCAGACTGTATGTGTTACGCACTGTGAGTAAGCAAAGGTATTATATTGCTTTCGTGGATTAAGCTAAACATAAACCATTCCTAGGCTCGGCAGCTGGGGTGGCAATCAAGGTCACGATTTCAGAAGTTTTGCACGAGTTATAACAATGAGGTGAGATGGAATGTACCAGAGACCAGAAAACTATGGCTTCACATGAATACATTGCCATTGACTTGTGACAGTTAAGCAAAGAAACCTGCTCTTTCATAAATGAAATTGCTTCTTTTTTCTCTGCTAACTTAACAGATAAGTTTGTTAAAGCATCCAACTCATCTTCTATTAGTCCGTGCCAGTGTCAATGGGTTGATTTTGACTTTGATTGCTGAAATTCAGACAAAGATCATGAAGAAGTGATCTTACTTGATCAGTGTTACTGGCAGCTTTATGTTTCCCACCTGGTGCATTTGGAAATCATTTACAAAAGCTGATAAAAACAAGTTCTAGTCAAGTATAGTGCAACATGCAACTTTTCACACTGGACTATCTCTAGCTAAAATAAAATATATGCCATTGTCTTTTTTTCTAATAACCCACTCATCATTTAGTTTACAGCACCATCTTCTCAACTAATTCCTCTACAGTGTGTAATGTGTTTTCTTTTAATGCTGTTCTTCGGCACTCAAGCTCTCTCCAATTGCAGACTTCATGGAGCCATTTTCCATGTATTGCGTGCACTCTTCAGGATCCTCTCTTGAATTAGAGGGTTTTGACAAATAGGAAGGATATCCCAGGCAAAAGAGAAGGAATTGCATTTGTAGCAAGTTAAAAAATATAGTTTAGGTATTAATAAAAATCTTTAATGCATATAAATAATAATCAAAGTAATTACACTTTAAAATTTCTGGCATATCCCATCAAAATACTACATAGAGTCATCTTATTCTACATGATTAATAATAATAATAATAATAATAATAATAATAATAATAATAATAATAATAATAATAAAAAACTATATTATTTCAACAAAATTAATCTTGTTTGCAGCAGCTCATAGCAGTATATATGAGTGCAAACAATTAAGGTTATTTAAGAAAACTTAACTATTCACATGATAAGTATCTGTAAATGGTTTTACTGTATAATTTAAATTCATTAACATCTCTTAGTCATTAGTATCCCATTTTACTTAGTCAGTAAACATTTGTTCAGAGGCTTTCTTTTAGCACTTGAGGTTTTTCTAGTGCATTAAATGTACAATATGGGGCCCATGGCTTTACTTGACTTCCAAATAGTTCAAAGCAAACCAATTTGCTCAAAGCAACAGAATTATTTTGGGGTAAGCAAGCACATGTTTCAAACATTTATATCAATATCACATAGGTTAAGTTATGATGGTGATCAATATTACTGTAAGTATAACAGTACTGTAATTATAATGCTATGCTTATGCATATAAAGCTTTTACCTCTCAATTTTCTCTTCAATTTAGGTTATGGTGTGTGATCAGTATTACTGTAATTATAACAGTACTGTATTTATAATGCTACAGTTATGTATATAAAACTTTTAACTCTTCAATTTTCTTCCATCTAAGACACCTGCTTTAAGTTATCTTTGCGTACTTTCATTTGAAAGTATTTTATGTTTAACTGCAAGTTATTCCTTAATTTTAATATCCATAGAAGGTACGCTCAGGCCAACAGATAACTGCAGTGAAATAGTAATGGACCTTGTGGTTTCTAGGTTAGGTTTGGATCATGTATATATGAATCAATATTAATACAATTTGCTGTTTTATTTACTGCAATGAGGTTCCAGTGTACTATATGCTACAGTTGTGCATATCAAACTTTTAAGTTTTCATCTTATCTGGTATTATAAATTTATATGGTTGGTACCTTTGTTCCTTTATGTATGGTATGATTCTATAGTGGTGATGGATATCAGAAATAGGGATGCATAGTTACTTCATACTGATTCCTCATTTTTTACTTAATAATATTGACAAGCATTCACCAGTTACTAATAATAAGGAAACACCAGGATTATTGTATACAGATGATCTAGTGGTAGGTTCCATCTCAGTTGTGGGGTTAAGTAAAGCTATTGAAGCAATTGATAAATACTGTAAAGATTGGGAGTTGAGAATAAACAAAACGAAATTAAAAATCATTATCTTTAAGAAAGGATATAAATTAAGAAAGACCAAAAGTTGTTATTGGGAAGGAACAGAGCTGGAAGTAGTGAGGACGATTGACTCAATGTGAGGCTCAATGGTGCAGGTGATGGGGAGAACAGAAGGAAAAAGTACTAACAAAAGGGAAACAAGCAATACAGGCAATCAGAGCATGTGTGAACAAAATACCACAAATGCAAATTGCGTGACTAGAAGGGATATACAGCACAGTGGTGGAAGCAGGATATATATATATATATATATATATATATATATATATATATATATATATATATATATATGCAGCAGAGATATGGGGGCTGGAGAAATGATGGGAAAAATGTAGATGCTGTACATAGGAATTTTTGCAAAATAAGCCTGGGATTACTAAGAAGTTCACCAAATGGTATAGCACAAGCAGAACTAGGGAGGGTGGGAGCTAAAGGCAAAATGGTAGAAAGCACAATCAAATACTGGTTCAGAATAAAGTTACTGGAGGAAAATGGGGTACTAAAGCAATGCTTGGTTGTACAGGAGAAAATGGGGAAAAAAAGAAACTTGGATGCGCAAGATACAGACAACATTGGAAGAAATAGGAATGGGGAAAACTTGGACAGAAAGAAACAACAAAAATAAGGGTTTCTGGAAAGAAATTAGAAACAAGAGTGGAAGATATTGAAAAGCAAGAAAGTATAAGTAGTTTCAAGGAAAAAAGGTCATTAATAGATTTTAAATATTTTAAAATGGAATGGGGAAAAGAAAGATACATCAAAGAATGACACAAAGAGGCCAAAATGGGGTATGCATGGGTGAGGACAGGTGTAATGGATTACATGACAATTGGTATTATATTCGGGAATGCAAGGACAGGGATAAAGGAAGATAGAATTTAATATTAGAGAAATGGAAAAATGTACCAATAGAGCTTAGGCAGATTTTTATACAAGGTCAAATGAATAAAAGGGGAAAGCAGGAAAATATTTGGGAAAAATTAGGTTAAGGTGCTTAAAAGAAACATGAAGCAAATTGGAGAAGATACAGAAAAAGGGTAACAAGGCAAAAAAGTAAATAGTGGAAAATTATACTTCCCAATTCAACAGAATATTAAATATAAGGGGAAGAGAAATAATAAGCAACTCCATTGTATTAAGTTCAAAGTAGACAATAAATCATTCGTACTTAATAACAGTGTTTTTATTAAATGGTCCTTATTAAGGAGAATGATGAAAAACAAACTTACCTTTTTTAGGCATGGGTGATCTAGCGGAGCTGTAAGTTGTTTTCCAGTCTTACTGCAGTATAGTGATGCACTTCTTTCTATATCATGGGGTATATAAATGCTTTTCACTAAATAAAGTGAGGAATAATTTAACGTTCTACTGTATCTGAAGGTTGAAAGTTTTGAAGTGACATTCTCAATATAGAAGGCAGCACCTAGTGAATTGTCTTCCAAGCATTTTGAACCATTGGTATATATTACTGTGGTCGAATTGCACATCATGTTAACATGAAGTGCATCTAATAATTTCTTATTTATATCAGTATTAGACATATTGTACTGGATGAAAAGTGTCTACACCTACTTCATTTATGAGTGTCTGACATGAATATGAGAAATAAGAATGCACTGAAAATCGATAGTTTCTTTATATTCATTAACTAACTGAAAAGCCTTATACACTGCCGTTTGTGAAAATTGCAACACTAAGAAGGAAATGCATGAATTCAATGAATTTAATAGCACACGTTAGGTACATGACAAGTAACAAATGATAAACTTTTCAAATCTATACGTGACCTTTGAGCCTAATATTGAGTATTTGGTGTGGCCTCCATGCGCTGCAACTAGAGCTGCTATACGCCGTAGCATTGAATCAAAAAGGTTTTGAATAAGTTCCTGAGGGATTTCCCCCCATGCAGTTTGTATTCGAGCCCACAAATCCGCGACACTGGATACTGGAGGACCGTGACGTAACAGGTGCCGACTAACCATATCCCAGACATGTTCGATGGGCGACATGTCAGGTGAACGTGCAGGCCAGGGAAGCAATGGTACCCGTCGCTCTTCGAAGAACGCTTGTACATTCTTCGCAATATGGCCGGGCATTGTCCTGTTGAAATGTGGCCTGTGGAGATGCCTGAAGCAAGGAGAGTACCTCAGGCTCTACAACCACCGTTAGGCACTGGTTGCTGTTCAAAGAGCCCTCAATTCGTAGGAGGCAAGATCGGTTGTTGTAACCAATGGCGCCCCAAATCATCACACCTGGTGTTTGTCCGCTATGCCGCTCAACAATGCAGCCCTCCAGGTTGCGCTCACCACGGTACAACCGGACACGTATGCGGCCATCACTGTAGGACACGTTGAAGCGGGACTCGTCCGAAAACCCTACATTTTGCCACTCAGCACCCCAGTGACGGCGTTCACGTGCCCATTGCAGTCGGAGGAGCTTGTGGTTTCTGGACAATGGAAGCCGACGTAATGGCATGCATGCAACCAGTCCAACTGCAGCAGACGGCGACGAACCTGTTGCAGTGCTCCAGCGTCGAGCCAACACGGTGGGTGAAGTTGTACGGTCCGTTATGGTCATGCGGACAAGATGACGGTCATCCTGTGTTGTGGTCATGTTCCGTGGTCCAGTGCCCGCTCTTCGCTGCGTACGACCTTCATCTATCCACCGCTTCCACACACGCATCACTGTCGTAGCAGCATGGCCTGTACGAGCCGAAATGTCACGGTATGACAAACCCGCTTCCCGGAGACCGATCATTCTGCCCCTTTCGAACTCACTCAAATGCCGATATGGCTCTCTTTGTTGTCGACGAGGCATACTGGCACTCACTTTATCGTTTCCACCTTGTTTGACAGCTCTGCACTAACTACGCTGGCCTTGTCGAACCGACACGAGAGGGCTCTGCTCGGCCTCCGTGTACCCCATCTCTCTGCAAACCTAATCACTTATTGCTTGCACACTCTTCTACACTTTCAGCAAATTTGGAGTTATTCAGGAAAATCTTTCTTGGTGTTGCAATTTTCACAAATGGCAGTGTAGTTGGGTATTTTTCTCCTTTGTACTACTTATAAGTAAATCAAGTTGCTGAAGTAACAACAACAAAATAACACTAGTAGAACTATTTTTTGGATCCCTAGGAATTCTCTCAAATATGTTTGTGAAATGTAGGGGAAATATAAAATTAATAAAAGTATTTAAGGTGCAGTTACACAGAACATTATAAAATATTCTGTAGCCATCTTTCAGAATCATGTGTATAGTTTAAACAGCATGTAAAATGTATTATCGTTTAGAAAACAGTTATTTTTGCAAATGATTGTCTTTTTATTGTTATAACTTGTGTTTTTGTTGTTGTTGTTGTTGTTGTTGTTGTACATTTTGTGTAATCATTGTTGCAATTTTTTCTCTTAGCTTATTTCTTTATGTAACTGTTATATTTATCGTAAAGTATTGTTTTTTCTAATATTCACTTATAACTTTTTTGTTTAAAATCACTGAAGTTATATATTTATTCTGTGTCACAATGCAGGCTTATGTATGAGCCAAACTAATACATAAATAAATAAATAAATGGTTGTAAGTTGGCACTGTTTAAATAAAAAATTTATATCCAGTAAAATTTACTTCTCTTCTAAAATCTAGAAGAAATTTTTTAAAATTTAAATGTTCATACTATGTAGAGTTTTTTCCCTCATATGATTTTAATATGTACACAACATTTATTAGCTTGTTTAGAAACAAATTTATCTCTATGGAGTATTGATTACTTTGTCCACCATTGCAGTCCATAAATGTAGGTATTTGTTGAATTGTTGCAAATAAATTAAATATTATTTTCACTGTAATTGAAATATATCTAACTTTATAGTTATACCTTAAAGAACAATTCCTTTCCTCTTATCATCCTTTCTATTGCCTTAATACTCAGGAATTCATTTCTGGCTGCAATAGTTGCCCAAGTTGTGCTTTTCCTATCCTTTTCTATCTTTTTCTAGCCTTTGCTATGAAGGTGATTATGACAAGTAATAAAACTATAACAAAAACTTGCCTGACTAATTTTGGATAAATAACTGATTCTACATGAAGCCAAAACTTCCATTTTTAAAATGCTTCCTGTATCAGTTGCTGTAAAACCACATACATTAACATACTTTTTCCACCACATAGAGAAAAACCTATGTGACATTTTAGCAATTTCCTCAAAGTGGGCACACTGGGGACACACTGAAAAAAACCAATATATTGTTTATTTTAAAATAGTCTGCATAGTGAGATTGAACTTTTTGCCATGTAAAACTATTTAAAACTTTCGATAGGATAATGCTTAGGAAATTACATGAAGTTTTCCTTACTACTATGTATTTGTGTATGTTAGCCAATTTCATTGTCTTTTTTTGTTATAAAAAGAAAGTATTTAACAGTTTCAATTGCAAAATAAGACAGGAACAGACACATTTTATGATGGCACGATTTAATGTTTATTAATGCCCAGAAACAAACCAGCATTTAATAACATTGTATGTGTTGCACTGTGCGAGAGAATAATGTTTCTCACATAATGTTGTTTACATCAGTGTTGAAGCCATCTTGTGACGTCACTCCTTGTTTGGTTTGTAGCTCCATCTGGCGTAGCAATTTGCATCAGTTTTGAAATAATTCACTTTAAATGTTCTCCGGCTAGCTATTTGGGTCGAGAATGTATCTCTTGCAGGGTGTGAATCGGAAAGGAATCTTTTATCCAGAAATTATACTTAATGAAGAAATTGGTTTTATAACTTTTATTGTCGAAACACGTTCACTAACACTTTTACAAATTGATTTAGATACTCGCCAAACTGAAACTGTTTGTAATAACTTCTTACTTATCACTTTTAACTATGTATTTCAACTTTGTGTAGAATTAACTTTATAATAATTCTCGTAATTCTGCTGCGCGTAACTTGACGAAATGAAGGACTGACTGGCGACATGTAGTGTACACGAAATTTTGGTGAACTGAAGGGCAAGCTACCTTGAACCTACCCTATTTATAGGCCTGCATCAAGATACGCCTAAAGATTATAAATGAACTACTATTGGCTAATAAAACGCGCCAACATTAGCGTCTATTTTAATATCCAATGAAAACCACGAATACATATGCTTTAGGAAATGTTCTAGAAGCTTCTACCGAAAAGGCGCGAAACATTACGTAACTTCCTTGTTCCCAGTAATGATAAACAACTCACCCCATCGCTGCATTATTGCGATATTATTGACAGTTTCAGTAAAGCCGTATATTATTATTTACCAATAATAATTACTATTAATAAACCTCTGAAATCAATGTCACATAAAAATACATATTCATATTACAATCATTATTTACATTTAGGTAATTTATGATACAAATTACCGTATCAACTGCGAATTATTTTGTAGTTAAAATTAAATGATATGGCAACTTCTCTTTTTGTTTGAACTTGAGCCCCCCCTCATCCCTAAAACTTAATTTTAAAATTAGAGCCCCAAGGAATGGAAAATAATGCATTGGGATTAGTGTTCCCGGGCTGAGTTTGATGATGACCTCCTATCATGATATTATATACCCAGTATTGTGACCTTATTCCTAGTAGGTATTGGTTTGATCCCCATAATACAGATATCTTTAATTTGGGAGGCTCATGGCAGCAGCTTTCTGTAGCGTGTAAAAGAGATCCTGGGCAGAAAATTCAATCACACCCATTACATGACTTTAGCAATATCCTGGTGTTTCTTTCTTTATCCTCTTCATGGACAGCAATACTGAAATTTTTACTGTGCAAGTTTCTTTAAAGAAAAAAATCTTATGTGTTACACTCACATGACTTTCTCTACTCTTGTACAAACTATTTTTTACAAATGATTATTCTCCATCTACTTCATGTTAATCGAGATAAACATTTGCACACTCTATCTCATTGCTAATTTTCTTGTAGATGTAAGGGGAATATATATTTATAAGAACAATATAGAAATACAGTAGCCTTTAAGCACATACATATCTCTTAATAGCTGGTTGCTAGGTGCAGCACCATTCCCTTTCCCACAGATTAATACTCTTTGCATATCCAAGACAAAAAAATGAATAACGAATTCCCATTTGAGAAAATAAGTATTAAAAAATTTAAGGGAATAACAAGCAATATCTTGAAATTGGTTCACTCAACAAAAAAAATGTATATGACATAAATTGTGTATTTTAATGCGATCTACACTTTTTGTAGTAAAATTTCATCTAGTTATGCAAAAGTCGTTCACAATGAAAAATACTTTTGGAGACATTCCCAGAAAATTCAAGATATACATTTTATTTGCCATAAAAATGTCTTAAACATATGATACTTTAATCAAAATCATTAGAGCCATTTTTGAGAAAATAAAAATTTTCGAAAAATGTTCCACGTAAAGGGTAATCTGGGGTGCGGGGATTTTCTTGAAAACCTTTGTGTTGCATCTCTGGAAGATATTGAACCTAAATACCAAGTTTGGTGTTTATCCAACTGTTCATTTCTGGTTATGCTGCACACACGCACACACGCACACACACACACACACACACATGCACGCACGCACACACACAGAGTTTCCAAAAATACTTTTTTTGGATTCAGGAGGTTTCAAAATATGTATTTCCGGTGAAATCTCGGTATCAAATTTCTAAGTGGAATACAATACTTCTCCTCCTTACTACACGTAGTAGAGAAAGTAAGAATATGAGTGTAATGATATCTGTTCATTTTTCATTATAGTATACAGCCTCGGTAGAATGGTCTATGTGTACCTTTGTGCTCCTGCTGGCAATTAAGAAAAGGAATATTCTCTTGATGAATAATATGTTATTTAATGTAATACTTATTTTGAAAATTGAAGATGAGAT
Organism: Deroplatys truncata; assembly: GCA_030765065.1. Lineage (NCBI taxonomy): Eukaryota > Metazoa > Arthropoda > Insecta > Mantodea > Mantidae > Deroplatys > Deroplatys truncata. The sequence goes on from CM060980.1 coordinate 1,989,518, forward strand.
TGTACATAAATCAGTACACATCTTTTTTTAGATAGTAGTGCAAACCCCTGCTTATGTAAACCAGAATTTTAAATAAATGGAGAAAAAGTTTTAATGGGCATCTTATTATAGTAGTAATAAAAGCATGCAATCTACCCTCCTTCCTCTGTGGTTTTAAAGTGTCTATTTCCATGTTTCAGAAGCATTTGAAAGTTTCTCTTTTAAATCCGAAATACTTTACATAGGAATGGCATAATGATTAAGAAATCTGTGAATATTTTGTAATTAAGTCAAACCAAAATCATAACTATTAAAGTTTTGTAATCCATGTTATTATGTAACTAACAGTGAAATGTTTCATGTCACACAGCAATCTGGTTGTTACCAAGAAACAGTGAATATGGAACATGGCCAGCATCTGGCGAGATTGACATTGTGGAAGTGCGAGGTAATAGACAGTTGATGCTGAATGGCCTCAATATTGGGTCTGAACTTGCTTCCTCAACAATGCACTTTGGACCATACGCTCCATTAAACGGATACCAAAAAGCACACTTTGAGAAACAAGCAACACCCGGATTTGACCAGGATTTCCACAGCTATCAGATAGAATGGACACCCGGTATGCTAGTATGCCAGTTTATATTTTGATCAATAGTTATAATTGTTATTCTCCTTATTTAGCAGAATTCAAGCTGTGCAGCTTACACCAGCCTGTAGAAAAGTATGGACTTAGTGTAGTTATGTGTGTGTATTTCAAGTCAGACTGTTTGTATTTCCAACTATCTTCAAGTACAGATAAAATATTATGTAAATTTATAAGCACAATCAAATTTGCAGTCTAATATTAACAGAATAATGTGACATGCATATATCTGCACTAATAGTATAAAGAGAGAGAAATCTTATGTGTTACATCACATAATCTTTTCTACCAACTAACATATTGTCTATAACTCTTCTGCAAATTCTTATTACTTTCTCCATTGCTTACCTTTAATTAGTAGAAGAAGTATTCTACAGAAAAGTTCATTTTAATATTTTACTGGAAATACACAATTTAAGGTTTCCCAAATCCAACAAAAAGCATTTTTAGGAAAAGCTTTGCTTGTGAGCAGCATTACTCAAAAACGAAATGTGGTATTTAAGCCAAGCATCCTACAAGGTTGCGGCACAAACATTTCAAGAAAATACCCACACCCAAAATTCCTTTTATGAGAACTCTTTTTAATTGTTTCATTTGTACAGAACCCCATGGTCATACCAGGGACTTTGGCTTCATAAACAATTATTGATGGTGTTATAACTTGTTGGCTATACATTGTTTTTAAACATTTTATTAGCTTTTACTGTTAAGTGGCTCACATTCACTCTTGCAGATGCTGGGGAGGATGGGGAATGATCCTAGTTAAAGAAAAAGCACTCGTACCCACACCAGGAATCAAACCCAGTCCCTCCAGGTAGAGAAGCTAGAACGCTGACCACTCGACTACAGAAGCAGTCTTCATTGTTTTTTATTTTCTCAAAAATGGTGATATGGCAAACAGTTCTGGTAGTTGGTGAGGAGGAGGAGGAGTTAAGCATGGGAAAGGGTGCATATTTTATTTCTAATTCCTGGTTTTCCTTGCTGTCTGCCGTCCTCATGTGTCAGTCTTTTCCTTTGAGTGATGGGACTATTTTTGATTCCTCAAGGATGAGATTCCTAATGCTGTTGAATAAAACTCTGGAACTGTTTTATTTTATTAATTTTATTTCAGTTTATTTTACTTATTTTATTAAAAATAGCGAGCATCTTGAACACCTTATTAAATAATTAGAATATCACTTGTGACAGTAGTTGTATAAATTGTGGAGAAAATTGTTAAACAAGCCAACAATTAAACTGTTTCCATAGCAACCAAACCTTTTGTAGAGACAAATGAAATTCTTCATGCACTAAATAAGATTATTAGCTTTCAGGGTAAAAAAAATGAAAAAAAATAATGTGGTGCCATTTAAAATGTTTGTCAATGACATCACATCCTATACAATAAGTTAATTTTATTTTCTTATTTGTAAAATTTTGCTTTCAAAATGTTAAAATTTAATGCGTCTTAGCCTTTGTAAAAAATCTGATGTGTTACACTCACATGACTTTCTCTACTCTTGTACAAACCATTTTTACAAACTTTTATTCTCCATCTATTTTATATTAATCGAGATAATCATTGGCAGAAATGATCTTTTGACATGCAAAGAGAATTACATTTTACACATAGCGACCAGTTCTAAAATTATTTGGCTATCGCTTAAGGCGTACTATGTTCCCCTTGTTTTGTATTTGCAAGGGCAATATAGGAATACAGTAACCTTTAAGCATCGACATATATCTTAATAGCTGGTTGCTATGTGCAGCACCATTCTCTTTGCCACAGATTAATACTCTTTGCATATCCAAAACAAAAAAATCTGATGTGTTACACTCACATGACTTTCTCTACTCTTGTAAAACTATTTTTACAAACGCTTATTCTCCATCTACTTCATGTTAATCGAGATAAACATTTGCAGACTTATTGCTATTTTTCTTGTAGATGCAAGGGGAATATATATTTACAAGGGCAATTTGGAAATACAGTAGCCTTTAAGCACATATATATCTCTTAATAGCTGGTTGCTAGGTGCAGCACTATTCCCTTTTCCACAGATTAATACTCTTTGCATATCCAAGACAAAAGATCTGATGTGCTACACTCACATGACTTTCTCTACTTTTGTACAAACTATTTTTACAAACATTTATTCTCCATATGCTTCATGTTAATCGAGATATCGAGATGTCAATCTTATTGCTAATTTTCTTGTAGATGCAAGGGGAATATGGTAGGTTATAAGCAATAGTCAAATCTTTTAAGCGCTGGTTGCTATGTGGCGCATTCTATTCTGTTTGCATATCCAGGACATAAAAAATTGAATAACGAATTTGAGAAAAGGTGTAAGTATTGGAAATTTAAGGAAATAAGAAGCAATATCTCGAAAATGGTTCACTCAACTAAAAAAATGTATATGACATAAATTGTGTATTTTAACGCGATCTACATTTTTTGTGTAAAAAAATTTTGTCTATCTCTTATGATTTACCACTTATACAAAAGTCATTCACAATAAACAATACTTTTGGAGACATTCCCAGAAAATTCAAGATATACATTTTATTTGTCATAATAATATCTTAAACATATGATATTTTAATCAAAATCGTTAGAGCCATTTTTGAGAAAATTAAAATTTTCGAAAAATCCTCCATGTAAAGGGTACTCTGGGGTGGGGGGATTTTCTTGAAAACCTTCGTGTCGCATCCCTGGAAGATACTGAACCTTAATACCAAGTTTGGTGTTTATCCGACAGTTCGTTTCTGAGTTATGCTGTTCACAGACAGACACACACACACAGACACACACACGGACATGTTTCCAAAAATGCTTTTTTTTTTTTGGATTCAGGGGGTCTCAAAACATGTATTTCCGGTGATATCTCGGTATCGAAATTTTGGGTGGAATACAATACTTCCCCTACTTACTATACGTACTAGAGAAAGTAAAAATGAATAACAAATTCCCATTTGAGAAAATAAATATTGAAACATTTAAAGGAATAACAAGCAATATCTCGAAAACGGTTCACTCAACAAAAAAGATGTTTATGACATAAATTGTGTATTTTAACGCGATCTACATTTTTTGTGTAGTAAAATTTTGTCTATCTCTTATGGTTTGCCAATTATGCAAAAGTCGTTCAGAATGAAGAATGCTTTTGGAGACATTCCCAGAAAATTCGAAATATACATTTCATTTCTTATCAGAATATCTTAAACATATGATATTTTAATCAAAATCGTTAGAGCCATTTTTGAGAAAATTAAAATTTTCGAAAAATGTTCCATGTAAAGGGTAGTGTGTGGTGGGGGGATTTTCTTGAAAACCTTCGTGTCGCATCTCTGGAAGATACTGAACCTAAATATCAAGTTTGGTGTTTATCTGACTGTTCGTTTCTGAGTTATGCTGTTCATAGACACACAGACGCACACACGGACATGTTTGCAAAAATGCTTTTTTTGGATTCAGGGGGTCTCAAAACATGTATTTCCGGTGAAATCTCGGTATCTAATTTTTGGGTGGAATACAACACTTCCCCTACTTACTATACGTAGTAGAGAAAGTAAAAATGGGTTTATATAGTTTTATTTTCATTATTCCTTACTTATGAATGACATATTTTCATATATTTACACTGACTACATGAGACCAAACTTGTCATCTCATATATGTGTTTAATATCTATCTCAGTATATAAACATGTGCTCTATCACAGTACACATGATAGCGATTATTGTTTCCCAGCCTGCAGAAATTTTCAAAGTTCCAATTTTATTGGACAAAACTAACCGCGTACACACATTGTGTAGGTTAATGGAGGAGTCATCTTTCTGTAAATTTTCAAGAGCAGTCATAGTGGAATTCATCCTGACTCTCTCCTAATCATGTGCTCTTTCATGGTTACTACTTACACATGATATTTAATCCTGCTTTGTTTGTTGGCATTACTCATAATATATATTTTGTTCCGTTGGTCGAGACAAGAATTTGTCAACGCCTGTGTTTAAGCTAAAAAAGAATTCCGCAGAAAACGTTTCACATGCGGGCGAGTGATCATGTTGGCAGGTGGCAGGTTGAGGGCAGCCCAATGGAGTGTTATTAAGTGTGCTTACCCGCGATGGGTTTAACAGTTCATAGAAAGGATTGGGTTGCAACATGACGGGCGAGAGTGAAGTTGGAGTGAATGGAAGTAGTAAGATTGCTCCTCGATGACTGCTGGTCAGGATGCAATGGCCTTTCTGCATTGCTAGTGTTATGTGTCTTTAAAAATTAATAAATTTATGGGGGTACTATTGGAAACCTTGAGTCCGAGCATCTCTTGGATAGATTAGCTCAGCTTTAGCTATTGTTTGGAATTACTTCTGTGGTACCAGAGATGCCCGCATGCCATACAAGGAACCTGGTGTTGCCTCAAGCACTCTTGTCTGGGGTTATAATCCTCAAGAGACCTACTAGGACGCTACAATGGAATGGCAACTGTCATAGAATTTTGCGGCTTGGTGCCTAATTTTATTTCATCCTCCACGTATGGAAGAGATGAGGCTTCATGAAGTAGTCTCACGTGGAAGGAACAGCATGCAGAATAGATTCCCAGAAGACCCCTGCTCTGTAGACTCATCAGACTGAAGTCTGAGCCCACCGCCAGATGTCGCAGACGTTTAGAAGTAGAAGGATTATCAAGGTCCTAAAAAGGTTAGGTTTAGAGCAACTGGCATCTCTCACCTTAGCATTGGGTACAATGAGGAAGTAACCCCATTGGCCCAATACATAGGTCTCGGATATATTGTCGAAAAGTTAGGTCTTTATATAGCTTGCCACCCAAATAGGAGACGACATTTGTCCACTGAATCCTTTGGCTGAAATAAGTAGATGTGGAGCAGGGAAGCGACGTTTTCCTAACAGAATGGCGTGGTTTTGTTGGGTTAAATGACATACACCAATGCTTGCACCAATCTTGGCTGAGGCAAAAATGTCATTGTATGAATTGAAGACTCTGAGGAAGTTCCTGTCTGTACATAATAACAGCACAGCATTAGCATACTGGGCTATATTGATGCACTGCTCTGTAAGTGGGTCATCCATGAAAATAAGCATGGATGATAACGCAGAGCCTTCGGCACTCTGTCTCATGCTGGCTTGAGTGTTGATGTTTTCCCTGCGACTGAGACAACAGAAAAAAGAACATAGGTGTGTAGTAGCTGTAAGAGATGAATTGGTAGCTCCAGTTGAATGAGTTTATGTAGAAAACCCACATGTCAGGTCGACGAGAAGGCCTTCGTAACGTCCAGAGATACAGTCACAACGAATGCCCAGGGTTCTGGAAACCCACAGCAGCTGCCTCCATCAGGCGCAGCAACTGCTGGGGCGTGAATGCCCAGGATGGAACCCAGACTGAGAGGCGGGGATGACTTAAATGTCTTCTAGCAGTGGGGATAAGCAGGCGAGAAATGGCCTCTCGAAGCCTTTTTAGAGGACACACAGGAGGCTAATGGATCGTTAATTGGAAGGAAGGGTCTGATCTTTCTCGGGTTTCAAATGCAGTTCACCCGGGCCTCCCTCCACTCACGTGAGAAGTGACACAGGGTGAGACACATGTTGAAAACCTTGGCCAGAAAGGCAACAGTACTAAAGGGAAGGCATCATAGCATGGTGAGGATGAGCTGGTCAGGCCCCGCGGTCTTTTTAGGGTTGAGAGGCCGGAGTGCGCCTTGAAGTTCGCTGGATCTAATGACGAGAAGTCGAATACGACTCGTCACGAGGTGTCTAAAGTATCGACGCAGCTCCTGACGAATGCGTTCGGAGAAAACGTCGTCCTGGAGTTCATCTCGTGGCCTCAATGTCCGTTCAAGGTAGTTCGCACACATATTTGCTTTGGCTTGGGACCTTGAATACCTGGGAGCGGGGATGTGTGTTGACGTCGACCCTTCCGGAGCTTTTAGCGATCTGCCATACATCGGCATTCTCTAGGTTCATGCGGGGCTTCATTTCCTCCAACGCGCGCACCCTGTGCTTGCGTAGGCGAAGACAGACCTCTTGGCGTAAGCGCCACAAGAGCGCTTGATTATGTGGCATGTGGTGACGCTTGTAGAGACTTGGGCGGCCCAGGATCTGCGGACGAGGAGGAGGAAGATTTGGACGGGAAGGACGTCAGGGTGTGGGGATGGTGGAGTGTGTACGTTAGGTTGCGCACAGTTTGCAGGAGTAGATATGTTGAGGCAAGCCTTGACGCAGTTCCAATAAACTTCTCGGGCTTGAACTAAGATGTCGTGGCTGGTAACCCTTGTGTTAATTTCTGCCAACACGGAATTATGGTCTTATGTGAGTGACAAATGGTAGGGAAAGTGCTTGAAGATCGCGAAGTCAATAACGGATGTCGTGGATAGTGGGTGGTTTGCCATAGGCCCTCTACTCTGAGGGCGTATCTGCCATGCGCATGATTACATTGCCTCTTGTATCTGCCGTGGGTCGTGATGCCAACGCGGATGTATGGTATGAAGACCCCGGCCAAGATATCTTTGGGATGCAGGGAGAGAATGGAGAGGTAATCGTTAAGTACGAATCGCCTTCGGGTGGGTAAACAGACACCAGTAAGACTTCGTTGTGCCGAGGTCCATGCAAACGGCCGTGGCCTCTTAAGGTTTGAAGTGGCGGGAGCTGGACGGTCGGTGGCCCGTGCAGTCTATCCTGAGGCAGTTTTGGCCCGGAAGATGGAATGGGTTGTTTCGAGGGTAATGTGTTTCCGAGACTAAGATGACGTTTAGGGCATGTGAGCCGGCAAAATGCAGAAGCTCACTCCCCTAATCGGACAGTCCATTTGCGTTCCAGAACGCGACCCGAAAAGGTGCGAGTCCTAGTTTGATTCGCCATTCTGGATAACCTGGATGGCGTTGGTCAGGAATATGAGCCGCTCCATGGCATTGATCATTTTGGCGGCCAGGCCGGTGGCGGAGAGGAATCTGACTAACAGATGCGCTGCAGCAGCCAGTCCAGGCACACAAGAGCTGTATGGTAGATCCACTCACAGTTCCTTGCACCACTGCAAAGTACGATGGTCCCTGGTGGCGGCGTCCTGGCGGCTTCTGGTGGCGTAGCCTCTTGGAGCAAGCGGTGCTCACTGACACTGGCGTGGATGGCTGGATGTTGCTGTCGGATCTAGGCAAGCCATTTGCCTGCTGGCACCCCTGCGTGACCGGAGGGGGAGGTGGCCGCCTTCTTAGTGCAGCATCTCCCTAACACACCACGTGCCCTCCCTTACAATTGGCACAGGTAGGCACCTCGTTGACGTCACAAGGACAGACATCTTTGGAGTGATAGCCATCACATCTTAAGTAATGTTGGTTGCGGTAGCAGATTGAACCTCAGACACTGGTAGTATTGAGGGTGTCCGCCAGAACTTTTGGATGGTTCTATTTTAACATGAAGGCAACAAATGGAGGAGATCCCATCTATCTTGGCCTCGTTGGCCTACTCCACAATTACAAGGAATATGGCGAGAGCTATTTTTGGACCCTTGCCCTTTTGGAGTGGGCCTGGTGAGCTGCTTCAACAGATGGGAGATGATATCCTGGCGGGTGAACTCTGCCTCATATTGTCCATCAAGGTTTCTCCGGAAGTCTGCGAATGAATAGCATTCTCTATTATTGCTACCTAACAATAAAAATATATACCATTATTTAATTTATAAGAAAACATTCTTTATATTCCCCTATATGAATTTCCAATAAATATACCCAAAGAAAGATATTCAGTGGTTAAAGTTTAAAAAGCGTTTTTCTTCAAGACTTTATAAAATAGACATAGGTGTTGAATTAATTTTGTTAAAAATAAAGTATTTAGAAGGTCTTCAGCCATTTTGTCAGCATGGAGAAAGTAGAATTGAGAACAAATGGTCGTAATGACACTTTTTTCTTGATACTGGATTGTTCTCTCTACCACATCTGTAGTTGATGAATTAAACAAAAACAAATAGGAGGTTACAGCCTTGCCGCCTGTCTTCAGCATTTTTACTGATGAGAAAACTCTTCCATTTTCAGAATATGTGAAGTTTAGCATCGACGACGAAGAGATGGGCAGAGTAGTACCTCCTTCAGGAGGTTTCTGGGAATTGGGTCAATTCTCTCAAGTGGGAGAAAATCCTTGGCGTCAAGGTAGCAGAATGGCACCATTTGATAAAGAGGTTTGTTATCTTTTACATATCTTATTGCTAGAAATGTTTGTAATGCTTATCACATATTTAATACGTATGATTGTACCAGTATGCAAGTTTGTGGCACGACACGTCATCTTATTTCTGAAAATAATTACAACAAATATATTTAACAAAAAATACCTACCAAACTTGCCACAAAAACAAATCTGCATTTTTAAAACCTCTATACACACTAAACCACAGAATTCGAAGTAGGTTTACACAGCGGAACAAATTAGCATTAAACACAGAACTTTGCCTTGCATTACTTCGTTCTGTGATTAATATTGTGAATATTGCAAATAGGGAATCAGTACAGAAACCTACTTCAGATTTGGACTCATCGGTCAACACAGAAAGATGGCTATAAGTACAGGTGTGTATGTTATTGTGGTTGCTTCTTTCCATTTAAGATTTTTACCTCTTTTAGCTCTTTTTACGGTTATACCAGCAAAGCTTCCTTCAGGAAAACTGACTTGCTGATTTGTATAGTTCTCTACAATGTTCTGTTTCAATTCAATAGGTGCAATTCAGAGGTTGATTCAAAGAGCTGAAAGGCGCCTCCATTATTCAAAATATCAAAAGCCTGCATGTCTGTCAAAGAAAAGAAACTTCTTACATATGCAATCATTATAAGGCGTTGAAAATACTTAGTAATTTATTTTTCAATGCATTTTTACTGAATACCGTCCTCCATGGTGCAGTGGTTATCAAGCTACCCAGTAGTTCCCGAGGTTGCAGGTTCAAATCCGGCGAAGGACGATGGATTTTTTCGGGCATAAAAATTGTTAGCATGGCTTCCTTCGGAAGAGAAGTAAAGTTGGTGGTCCCGTTTCGTAGATTTATGGCACGTAAAAGAACCTCAACCTTGATAAAAGAGGCCAAACTACGGTCTTTCCCGACCAATACAGAATGGGACACTAAGGACCACATCAGTTAAAGAGCGTCCTTTTATTTCTTGCAATGATCTTGAAACAGCAATGTTATTTAGGTGCACAAGTATATTGTGATGTTAACTGGAGATAAGTCATGCTCTCCCCTGGCATTAACACTATCGGCAGATAAACACAATCTTCTGGAAATTCCTTTCCCCCATTTCCAGAATGTAGTCCAGATAATTCTAGAATGTTCTATACAAGCGAGCGTTCTCTCAAGAGGAGTCAGTCAGTGAGTGAGTAAGCGAGTTGATGAGCGCGTTTCTGCTGCGACATCAAGTGCGATTCTCCGAGCGAGCTGCTGTGACGTCAGCGAGTGCTGTTGCTGCAGAGCGAAAAATTGTAGAAGTCCTGTATTCCACTCCCCAGTGAGTGAAGCATCTGGAAATGACGAAGAAAGTGAAATTACTGGCAAATTGAACTAATTCACATTAATGAAGTGACAGTATGAACTAAGTGAAGTCCCTATGAAAGCTGAACCAGATCAAAACAGTGACACGGAGAACTGAGAGAAGTGACAGTTGAAAAACCGGACAAAGTCGCAATATGTCGTTTGTTTTTAAGCATAATCATCAGTTCAGAACATAGTACAGCACATGCAGTAGAGCTTCAATAATGAAATTTTCCTTTACGCAGCAAAAATTAACTTGTTTGGAAAAAAATGTCTGTTATATCGTTTCGCTTGCGAGCATGGTAACCATTACTATATTTCAATGGGGAGTACACATTCCGCACTGGATAACTTCCATGTTGAATTCATTACATATTGAAATCCATTTGAATACGCAAACTGGACTTACTTTGGCAAAGGGCGAACATGTTAATCTGTTGACTATGTGTTCAATGGCAAAGCGGAGAGGATTCGACACTGATTCAGGAATGAGGATATTGTACCGATGCCTCACGAGGGGAGGAAGGGGTGAAGTGAAAGGAGTCACCGGGTAACCGGAACAACAATGACAGAGTCCTACAGTTTCCAGGTTGAGATGCTCCGACAGTCGGACATGCAGATTGGGGATCCAACCTGACAGAGAGTTCAACCGCCCCAAGGGCGATCCTTATACCCCGGCAACCAGCCGAAGGCCGATGGAAAGAGAAAGTTCACGAGAGCATTCTTTTTACCTGCCACGCTGAACTGAAACACCGTCACCAACCTTGAAATAGACCAAACAGGGTGAATGAAATGATTAATGGAACGAAATGGCGGACAGAAAATTCGGTGACGAAAGTAATCACTTCAGAATTCGCCCGGGAAAACCCCGAAAGCACCCATGGATCAGAGTGCTTCACTTTCCACCCTGATTCATCACTATTATCATCACTGGATACCATACCAAGTTCAATTACAACTCGTATTTATTTCTCTACCAGATTGCCCTTTAGCCAGTATTTCTGCTGGAGTTTCGTTGTAGTAGGTGTAGAAACCGAATTTAGTGCATCAACTGTGAGCTTTTCCATTTCGCGTGCAGCTTGTATCACATTTTTCTCTGCTACCCTCCTTTTTACAATGTCTCATATGTTTTAAATCGCAGATAAGGTGAAAGTTCACTACTTGGTGTCCATGCTGTCGAAACAGCATGTCAATTTTGTATATGATTGAAGGCTTATGAATTTTCATCAATTCTAGAAGCTCTGCCTTCGTCATGGAATCTTCATAATTCATTTCATTTTCTCAATGCCAGTTTTTAGTAGTTTATTTATTGTAAGACTTGTTTGGTAGCTATTTTCCATGATAATGTAGTAAGGCGCGTTGTCCATGACGGTGAGCATTACTTATCATTGTCCGGCACTGAATTCCTAATAACCTGAGGCCATAGCTGCTGCATCACAATATCTACTCAATGCTGAACATTTAAATTGTTCATGTTGTTTTAATACACATGAAAAATAAAGAAAAATAATTTCAAACATTTCTTAGAAAAGCACATGAAAAAAATTTAGATTTCTATAAAATCCCAATGATTTTTTAGAAATAAGCTTTACAGTCCCCTATGGGCATATAATTTGGCATTTTTTCTGATGCTTTTAATGGTCTCCTGTATAATCTTTTTTAAAGCATGCATCAAACTAAATGAATAAAACAATGCAAAAACTCATAAAACACAAATTTTGTATGTTTCTGACAACTTGTTTAGATATCACTGAAACCAAACAAAATATGAGGAAACTATAAATTTTTGTTTTGTATTTTTATTATGTTTTTTGCATTGTATAATGCTTTCATGCCTCACTGCTTTTCTTTTTCTTCCCTCCTATACTACTTACCCATGATAAATAGAGGAAGTATTGAATTCTAGCCAACGTTTAATATTGTGATTTCACTGGAAATAAACATTTTGAGGTCCCCAGAATAAACAAAAAGCATTTTTATAAAAAGGTGCATGCACACTACACTACGTGATCAAAAGTATCCGGACACCTGGCTGAAAATGATATACAAGTTCGTGGAGCCCTCCATCGGTAATGCTAGAAGTCAATATGATGTTGGCCTACCCTTAGCCTTGATTATAGCGTTCACTCTCGCAGGCATACTTTTAATCAGGTGCAGGAAGGTTTCTTGGGGAATAGAGCCCATTCTTCACGGAGTGCAGAACTGAGGAGAGGTATCAATGTAGGTCGGTGAGGCCTGGCATAAAGTCAGCATTCCAAAACATTCCAAAGGTGTTCTATAAGATTCAAGTCAAGACTTTGTGCAGGCCAGTCCTTACAGGGATGTTATTGCCATGTAACCACTCCACCACAGCCCGTGCAGTATGAACAGGTGCTCAATCCTGTTGAAAGATGCAATCGTCATCCCCAAATTGCTCTTCAACAGTGGGAAGCAAGAAGGTGCTTAAAATATCAATGTAGATCTGCGCTGTGATCGTGCCACGCAAAACAACAAGGGGTGCAAGTCCCCTCCAGGAAAAACACAACCACACCATAACACCACCACCTCCGAATTTCACTGTTGGCACTACACATGCTGGCAGATGACGTTCACCAGGCATTCGCCATACCCACACCCTGCCATCGGATCGCCACATGATTCGTCACTTCACACAATGTTTTGCCACTGTTCAATCGTGTAATTTTGACGCTCCTTACACCAAGCGAGGCGTCGTTTGGCATTTTCCTGCGTGATGTACAGCTTATGAGCAGCCGCTCGACCATGGAAACCAAGGTTTCTCACCTCACGCCTAACTGTCATAGTACTTGGAGTGGATCCTGATGCAGTTTGTAATTCTTGTAATTCCTGTGTGATGGTCTGGATAGATGTCTACCTATTACTCTTTATGACCCTCTTCAAATGTCGGCGGTTCTGTCAGTCAACAGACGAGGTCGGCCTGTATACTTTTGTGCCGTACATGTCCCTTCACGTTTCCACTTCACTATCACATCAGAAACATTGGACCTAGGGATGTTTAGGAGTGTGGGAATCTTGCATACAGACTTCTGATACAAGTGATACCCAATCAACTGACCACGTTCGAAGTCCGTGAGTTCCACGGAGCATCCCATTCTGCTGTTTCACGATGTCTAATGACTACAGAGGTCGCGAATAATGAGTACCAGGCAGTAGGTGGCAGCACAATGCACCTAAGATGAAAAACGTATGTTTGTGGGGTGTCCGGATACTTTTGATCACATAGAGAGAGAGAGAGAGAGAGAGAGAGAGAGAGAGTGAGTGAGTGAGTGAGTGAGTGAGTGAGTGAGTGCGTGAGTGCATGGCGCGTGTGTGCGTGCGTGCATGTGTGTGTGTACAGCATAAAACAAAAAGTCAGTGAAATACCAGATTTGTTGAAAGTTCAGCAACTTCAAAGGATGCAACACAAATATTTTCTAGAAAATATTCCCACCCCAAAATACCCTTTACATGGAACATTTGTTTACATGTTTAAGATATTTACATGACTAACAAAATATATATTTTTATTTTTCTGTGAATAGCCTGTGAAACCATTATTCTGATTAAGTTTTGTATGATTGGTAAATCATAATAGACTAAAAATGTGGAGCTCATTAAAGCACACAATTTAGGCCAAATAAAAGTTTTTGTGGCATTAACCATTTCTGAGAAATTCTTTGTTATGAGTTTAAATTTTCAAATATTCATAGTGGGTGCCAGGGTAGCGCAGTTTCTAGTTCAGGGTTCTATTCCCAGCTCTGGAGTAGCAGTTGCCTTCACCTCTGATTTGCTCATGTGAAGTATCCCTATGGTTGTTCGGAATCTGTAGTAAAAGCACCACTATTCTCATCATCACCCTACCATTGGAGGCAATGGATTCCACTCACTGGGTGCTTCCAATGGGTCCAGTCATCGCTTGGTGAAATGAGCTAACCAGGTCATAGCATTAGAAATGACAATTTTGTTTCATTTTTTCTCACGGTCATGCAAAGAGCATGGAATTTCAAAGCCATCACAGAGCAACCTACTTTTTGAAAATCTGTCTATTGCATCCTTCTTACACCTATGATGGAAATGTGTAATGAAAGTTTATCTTGATTAACAAGGAGTAAGCTTTGTATGTATAGTTTGTAGAGGAATGTGTAGAGAAAGTCATGTGAATACAATAAATCAGAATTGTTTTTGCTACTATCAGCTATTTTTAAAACTCCAAATGGCCATGGCCTTGTGTCATTGAAGTACAATGTGTAACTTCAAGTCCATTTTTCTCTACTACGTGTAATAACTGCTGCATTCCACCCAAAAATTCATTACCAAGATTTCTCTGCAAATACGTGCTTGGAGGCCCCTGAACCCAAAAGAGTTTTAGAAAAAGGTCTGTGTGTGTGCCTGTTTGTCTCTGTGGACAGCATAACTCAAAAACAAAAAGGCATATAAATACCAAATTTAATATTTAGGTTCAATATCTTTCAGAGATGCAACAGAAGGATTTTCAAGAAAATCCCCTGACCACAGACTACTCTTTACAAGGAACATTTTTCGAAAATTGTGATTTTCTCAAAATGGCTCTAATGATTTTGATTAAAATATCATATGTTTAAGATATTTTTTATTAAAAATGAAATGTATATCTTGAATTTTCTTGGAATGTCCCCAAAAATCCTCTTCATTCTTAATGGCTTTTGCATAACTGTTAAGGGAAGGATAAAATTTTTCTACACAATAAATGTAGATCTTGTTAAATCACACAACTTATGTCATATCCTTTTTTTTTTTTTTTGTGGAGTGAACCATTTCCGAGATATTCCTTGTTATTTTGTATGAATTTTCCATTACTTATACTTTTTCTCAAATGGGAATTCATTATTTGTTTTTTTCTGGCCTGGACATACAAACAATGGAATGCTCCACATAGCCACCAGCTCTTAAAACATTTGACTATCGCTTAAAACCTACCATATTCCCCTTGCATCTACAAGAAAATTAACAATAAGATAGTCTCTGCAAATGTTTATCTTGATTAACATGAAGTAGATGGAGAATAAGGCTTTGTAAAAATTGTTTATACAAGAATAGAGAAAGTCATGTGAGTTCAGCACATCAGATCTTTTTATCAAACTTCACCGATGCATTGCCTTAATACATGATAATGGCCTAAGTAGTAGAAACGATCTGTACCACAAAAATCAGATATCAAAGCCAATGGCCTTAAGAGCAACACAGAAGCATTCAAAATGGCTTGAAAACTTGATAAACTGTAAGACAATCTAAACATTTGTAACAGCAGAGATAATACCAATGCTATGGCAGAAGCTCAAAATAATTTACAAATTGACAGTTTTAGTATATCCCAAGACATATATATTTTGCTTTTGTGTTACGGTGCTGTCATGTTTCACTTGTAACTCTCTGAATGGATCATATGTGAATGGGATATTGTGGAAACCTTTTATTAACTTTCAATGAACCACTCCCAATGTTCATGTTTGCACAATACATGGTGACAAAATATCAAGTCTATTTGCCACTGCGGCTATTGGTCCTATGACTCTTTGTTTGTGATATATCTGTGAATGAAAGTAAAGGAAAGTTATAACATGTTAATTCATGTGCCTGTAACAAATGAAAACTGCGAGTAATTCTGTCCTTTTTTAAGCACTTTGTCGACCATGTTTGTTCCCTAGCTGTTAAAGCAATACCTGCTGTTATTAGTCTTTCCCCAACCATTTTAATTATATACAGTACAGTAAACATTTTATCTCAATTTAAATTTCATTGAGCCAACCCTGGCATTGATTCATACTTTGCTGTAATGACAAAATAGAAAATTGGCTTACTGGAAACTAGTCCATGGTTTTTCCCTATTATTGACGTTCCCTAATTGTATGAAAAACCATCTGCATTGCGTTCATATAACTTTCTCTGCTCACTCATCTACAAACTTCTTGCAAACGCTTATTCTTTATCTGCTTTTGTTAATCAAGATAAACTTTCATTATTTGTTGTAGGTACAAAAAAGATATAATAAGCTAAAATGATAGGTTTTTTTAGAAGGCAGATCATTATATGATGGCTTTGAAATTCCATGCTCTTTGCATGACAAGAAAAAACTAATACAGGCTTACCACTTGAAAAAAAAAAACTATAAGTATTTGAAAATTCAAAACAATACAAAGTTATTGAACTTAAATGCCAAGTGTGGTATTTAATGCACTTTATGTTTTGTTGTTATGCTGTTCTCACACACACACACACACACACACACACATACACGCACGCACGCACGCACGCACATTTTCTAAAACTGCTTTTTTACTGTCTGCTATGTATAGTAAGTAGGGTAAGTATTGTATTCCAGCCAAAAAAGTGACGTCAAGATTTCACCAGAAATATATGTTTTCAGGCCTCCTGAACCCAAAAACAAGCATTTTTATAAAAAGGTCCGTGTTTGTGTGTGTGTCCATGAACAGTATAACTCAAAAATGAAAGGTTGGATAAATATCAAACTTGGTATTAGCTTCAATACCGTCCAAAGATACGATACAAAGATTTTCAATAAATTCCCGCCACCCTAAACTATCCTTTACATTGAACATTTTTCAAAACTTTTCATTTTATAAAAGTAATTCTAATGGTGTTGATTAAAATATCGTATATTAAAGATATTTATATGACAAAATGTAAATCTTCAGTTTTCTGGAAACAGCCCCTAAAGTCCTCCTCATTTGGAAGGAATTTTGTATAATCTTATATAACTGGTAAATGTTAAGTATTAAACAAAAACACAGAAACTGTAGAGCTCTTTAAAACACACAATTTATTTCAAACAACTTTTTTTTTATGGAATCAGATATTTCCCAGATATTAATGGTTCCAATTGTTCAATACTTAGCCATTCTTTTAAAGTTCTGATGATTTTTCAGTTGTTTCTCGCAATGTTATGAAAAGAGTATGGTATTTTATGGCCAGCATATAGTGTCCAGTTCTAAAACATTTGACTATCACTATTCCCTTTGTAGCTCTAATGAAGTGTAATGCAGCTATTTCTGGAAAGGTTTATCTCCATTAAAATGAAGGCAGATAGGAAATAAACTTTCATAAGAACAATTTGTATGCCCACCAATAAGCGATTTGAGAGTAGAGAAAGTCATGTGAATATAACACATCAGATGTTTTAATTAGGGGCTTTCAAAATATGCATTTCCGGTGAATTCACAGTATTAAAGTTTTGGGTAGAAGGCAATACTTCCCCTACTTACTATAGGTAAGTAGCAGTGAAAGTAAAATTTGATTTTGGAATATGCTTTTCTTTGACAACTTTAGGCAGCCATAAGTTTGTAGCATCATTTATTTCGCACTTTAATGAACACCAGAACTGGTTTGATATTGCCCAGTCCAACAACTGAAGAAATTCATAACTTTAAAATTTGGATTGTATCAATTTAAAATGCTATGAAGTGCAAATGGCAAAAGAAACCTAAGTTATGCAATGGGGTATTTGCCAGAGGGGGACACCTCGCCATTGTGACCAACTAGGTCTATTGTGGCTACACCACCCCCTGGGAGGCAGGGATGAAGTAAAGGAGGTCGCAGGTCCACAGGCAGATGGGATTACACAGATGCATGGAAGTCCCTATTATTTCAGTTCAAAATACCTGCCCTCTGTCAGTAGATGCGGAGTCCCATGATGAAGCGGCCCTTGCAAGTAAGCCAGTGCACCCTGTCATTGGCGGGAAGTACACCAGCCATGCACTTTACTTACCATCAGACATACTCCGAGACACTGCCTGAAGGATGAAAGGGAGAAAGAGAATACACAGCAGCCATGCACTTTACTTACCATCAGACATACTCCGAGACACTGCCTGAAGGATGAAAGGGAGAAAGAGAATACACAACAGCCATGCACTTTACTTACCATCAGACATACTCCGAGACACTGCCTGAAGGATGAAAGAGAATACACAGCAGCCATGCACTTTACTTACCATCAGACATACTCCGAGACACTGCCTGAAGGATGAAAGAGAATACACAGCAGCCATGCACTTTACTTACCATCAGACATACTCCGAGACACTGCCTGAAGGATGAAAGAGAGAAAGAGAATACACAGCAGCCATGCACTTTACTTACCATCAGACATACTCCGAGACACTGCCTGAAGGATGAAAGAGAATACACAGCAGCCATGCACTTTACTTACCATCAGACATACTCCGAGACACTGCCTGAAGGATGAAAGAGAGAAAGAGAATACACACCAGCCATGCACTTTACTTACCATCAGACATACTCCGAGACACTGCCTGAAGGATGAAAGGGAGAAAGAGAATACACAACAGCCATGCACTTTACTTACCATCAGACATACTCCGAGACACTGCCTGAAGGATGAAAGAGAGAAAGAGAATACACAGCAGCCATGCACTTTACTTACCATCTGACATACTCCGAGACACTGCCTGAAGGATGAAAGGGAGAAAGAGAATACACAACAGCCATGCACTTTACTTACCATCAGACATACTCCGAGACACTGCCTGAAGGATGAAAGAGAGAAAGAGAATACACAGCAGCCATGCACTTTACTTACCATCTGACATACTCCGAGACACTGCCTGAAGGATGAAAGGGAGAAAGAGAATACACAACAGCCATGCACTTTACTTACCATCAGACATACTCCGAGACACTGCCTGAAGGATGAAAGAGAATACACAACAGCCATGCACTTTACTTACCATCAGACATACTCCGAGACACTGCCTGAAGGATGAAAGAGAATACACAACAGCCATGCACTTTACTTACCATCAGACATACTCCGAGACACTGCCTGAAGGATGAAAGAGAATACACAGCAGCCATGCACTTTACTTACCATCAGACATACTCCGAGACACTGCCTGAAGGATGAAAGAGAGAAAGAGAATACACAACAGCCATGCACTTTACTTACCATCAGACATACTCCGAGACACTGCCTGAAGGATGAAAGAGAGAAAGAGAATACACAGCAGCGATGCACTTTACTTACCATCAGACATACTCCGAGACACTGCCTGAAGGATGAAAGAGAATACACAGCAGCCATGCACTTTACTTACCATCAGACATACTCTGAGACACTGCCTGAAGGATGAAAGAGAGAAAGAGAATACACAACAGCCATGCACTTTACTTACCATCAGACATACTCCGAGACACTGCCTGAAGGATGAAAGAGAATACACAGCAGCCATGCACTTTACTTACCATCAGACATACTCCGAGACACTGCCTGAAGGATGAAAGAGAATACACAACAGCCATGCACTTTACTTACCATCAGACATACTCCGAGACACTGCCTGAAGGATGAAAGAGAATACACAACAGCCATGCACTTTACTTACCATCAGACATACTCCGAGACACTGCCTGAAGGATGAAAGAGAATACACAGCAGCCATGCACTTTACTTACCATCAGACATACTCCGAGACACTGCCTGAAGGATGAAAGAGAATACACAACAGCCATGCACTTTACTTACCATCAGACATACTCCGAGACACTGCCTGAAGGATGAAAGAGAATACACAGCAGCTATGCACTTTACTTACCATCAGACATACTCCGAGACACTGCCTGAAGGATGAAAGAGAATACACAGCAGCCATGCACTTTACTTACCATCAGACATACTCCGAGACACTGCCTGAAGGATGAAAGAGAATACACAACAGCCATGCACTTTACTTACCATCAGACATACTCCGAGACACTGCCTGAAGGATGAAAGAGAATACACAGCAGCCATGCACTTTACTTACCATCAGACATACTCCGAGACACTGCCTGAAGGATGAAAGGGAGAGAGAGAATACACAGCAGCCATGCACTTTACTTACCATCAGACATACTTCGAGACACTGCCTGAAGGATGAAAGGGAGAGAGAGAATACACAGCAGCCATGCACTTTACTTACCATCAGACATACTCCGAGACACTGCCTGAAGGATGAAAGAGAGAAAGAGAATACACAACAGCCATGCACTTTACTTACCATCAGACATACTCCGAGACACTGCCTGAAGGATGAAAGAGAGAAAGAGAATACACAGCAGCGATGCACTTTACTTACCATCAGACATACTCCGAGACACTGCCTGAAGGATGAAAGAGAATACACAGCAGCCATGCACTTTACTTACCATCAGACATACTCTGAGACACTGCCTGAAGGATGAAAGAGAGAAAGAGAATACACAACAGCCATGCACTTTACTTACCATCAGACATACTCCGAGACACTGCCTGAAGGATGAAAGAGAATACACAGCAGCCATGCACTTTACTTACCATCAGACATACTCCGAGACACTGCCTGAAGGATGAAAGAGAATACACAACAGCCATGCACTTTACTTACCATCAGACATACTCCGAGACACTGCCTGAAGGATGAAAGAGAATACACAGCAGCCATGCACTTTACTTACCATCAGACATACTCTGAGACACTGCCTGAAGGATGAAAGAGAGAAAGAGAATACACAACAGCCATGCACTTTACTTACCATCAGACATACTCCGAGACACTGCCTGAAGGATGAAAGAGAATACACAGCAGCCATGCACTTTACTTACCATCAGACATACTCCGAGACACTGCCTGAAGGATGAAAGAGAATACACAACAGCCATGCACTTTACTTACCATCAGACATACTCCGAGACACTGCCTGAAGGATGAAAGAGAATACACAACAGCCATGCACTTTACTTACCATCAGACATACTCCGAGACACTGCCTGAAGGATGAAAGAGAATACACAGCAGCCATGCACTTTACTTACCATCAGACATACTCCGAGACACTGCCTGAAGGATGAAAGAGAATACACAACAGCCATGCACTTTACTTACCATCAGACATACTCCGAGACACTGCCTGAAGGATGAAAGAGAATACACAGCAGCTATGCACTTTACTTACCATCAGACATACTCCGAGACACTGCCTGAAGGATGAAAGAGAATACACAGCAGCCATGCACTTTACTTACCATCAGACATACTCCGAGACACTGCCTGAAGGATGAAAGAGAATACACAACAGCCATGCACTTTACTTACCATCAGACATACTCCGAGACACTGCCTGAAGGATGAAAGAGAATACACAGCAGCCATGCACTTTACTTACCATCAGACATACTCCGAGACACTGCCTGAAGGATGAAAGGGAGAGAGAGAATACACAGCAGCCATGCACTTTACTTACCATCAGACATACTTCGAGACACTGCCTGAAGGATGAAAGGGAGAGAGAGAATACACAGCAGCCATGCACTTTACTTACCATCAGACATACTCCGAGACACTGCCTGAAGGATGAAAGAGAGAAAGAGAATACACAACAGCCATGCACTTTACTTACCATCAGACATACTCCGAGACACTGCCTGAAGGATGAAAGAGAGAAAGAGAATACACAGCAGCGATGCACTTTACTTACCATCAGACATACTCCGAGACACTGCCTGAAGGATGAAAGAGAATACACAGCAGCCATGCACTTTACTTACCATCAGACATACTCTGAGACACTGCCTGAAGGATGAAAGAGAGAAAGAGAATACACAACAGCCATGCACTTTACTTACCATCAGACATACTCCGAGACACTGCCTGAAGGATGAAAGAGAATACACAGCAGCCATGCACTTTACTTACCATCAGACATACTCCGAGACACTGCCTGAAGGATGAAAGAGAATACACAACAGCCATGCACTTTACTTACCATCAGACATACTCCGAGACACTGCCTGAAGGATGAAAGAGAATACACAACAGCCATGCACTTTACTTACCATCAGACATACTCCGAGACACTGCCTGAAGGATGAAAGAGAATACACAGCAGCCATGCACTTTACTTACCATCAGACATACTCCGAGACACTGCCTGAAGGATGAAAGAGAATACACAACAGCCATGCACTTTACTTACCATCAGACATACTCCGAGACACTGCCTGAAGGATGAAAGAGAATACACAGCAGCTATGCACTTTACTTACCATCAGACATACTCCGAGACACTGCCTGAAGGATGAAAGAGAATACACAGCAGCCATGCACTTTACTTACCATCAGACATACTCCGAGACACTGCCTGAAGGATGAAAGAGAATACACAACAGCCATGCACTTTACTTACCATCAGACATACTCCGAGACACTGCCTGAAGGATGAAAGAGAATACACAGCAGCCATGCACTTTACTTACCATCAGACATACTCCGAGACACTGCCTGAAGGATGAAAGGGAGAGAGAGAATACACAGCAGCCATGCACTTTACTTACCATCAGACATACTTCGAGACACTGCCTGAAGGATGAAAGGGAGAGAGAGAATACACAGCAGCCATGCACTTTACTTACCATCAGACATACTCCGAGACACTGCCTGAAGGATGAAAGGGAGAGAGAGAATACACAGCAGCCATGCACTTTACTTACCATCAGACATACTTCGAGACACTGCCTGAAGGATGAAAGGGAGAAAGAGAATACACAGCAGCCATGCACTTTACTTACCATCAGACATACTTCGAGACACTGCCTGAAGGATGAAAGGGAGAAAGAGAATACACAGCAGCCATGCACTTTACTTACCATCAGACATACTTCGAGACACTGCCTGAAGGATGAAAGGGAGAGAGAGAATACACAGCAGCCATGCACTTTACTTACCATCAGACATACTTCGAGACACTGCCTGAAGGATGAAAGGGAGAGAGAGAATACACAGCAGCCATGCACTTTACTTACCATCAGACATACTTCGAGACACTGCCTGAAGGATGAAAGGGAGAAAGAGCAGCCCAGCATTTGCCGAGGAAAACCACATGGTCAGAGTGGCAGTTGAACGCCTCAGCCATCACACTCGTGCTAACTTATTTTCTCAATGGCATGTTGTTTGTTGCTAATGAGTGTTTCTTCACTGTACTTTGAATTTACTAAGCATGGTAAATGAATAATTTTGAAAGAAAAGAAAGCTTGAATTAAATTTTAAAATACATCTATATATTAGCAGTGCACTACTAAACCAAATTTTCCCATTCATATTCTCTGTTTGATTCACTCTCTGTTGCTCCCTCTTATTAAAACTGTTTCATGTTAAAATAGAAACATTTTCAGGGACATTTCCTCATCTTCAGCTATCCTAGGACTGAAGGTTGTTCTCTCTTGTATCTTCTTCCTTCAGTTCAGAGCAACCCTGCTGACATCTGGTGGTAGATTTGCAAAGTTGTATACCTTTCTTGACTGGCAGGATCTCAAACTTTAAAACTTCTAACTTTTAAAAATAAAAATCTTTTCTCAGATGATTAGTTCAAACGAAGAAGCGACAAGTTTTAATAATTTGATATTTTGTCCTGTGTTATGATTTTCCATCCAGAATTTGTATGCTGTGGCTGACTTATCTGTTTGTTTAAACTTTATGTTTATTTGGTATTCTTTTAATCTAAAATTTCAATTTCTTTTTGTCTTTCCTATCTAAAATTTATCACAATTTACCTAGTAGATACCTGACTTAGTGTACTTCAGTAGTTTAATCAATAAGTTGTTCAAGCTATATTTATTCTGTGAAGTTACTGATATTAATTCTTAAAAGACTCTGAATGGAAAGTGAGTTTTTTTGTATGCCCAGTCACTCTTCTATTTTCTTTAAGATGTCACTTGCTTTTAATTATTTTATATTAGACTTTGCTATGCCAAGAGCTCTTTTCCAATGGGGCATTATTAAGTCTATGGATCAAGCTTATAAAAACAGCATACTGGTATGATGTTGGATTAAAGTTGTTCTAGATACAATTATCCACATGAGTGGGTTTTCTATATATTCCAAATTTTATTCCATCCTTATTTCTCATAATTTTTAAATCTACAAAGGGTAAACAACTCTCATTCTCTATTTCACAGTAAAGTTCACATATTTATCTTGCAAGTTAAGTACTTTTAAGTCATTATCTTTCAATTTACAGTGGATTATAGCAAAAATGTCATCAACATATCTGAACCACAGTTTAAATGTGTGAGGGAGGGCTTTAACCACCAGAATTTCTATATTACTCACATATAAGTCAGCTAATAAGGATAACAACAGATTACCCATGTGCCTGCTTATAGTATTTATTATTAAAGGAGAAAAAGCTGTAGTTTATGTCTACAATCTTCTAATACTTTGATGATGATGTCTTGTTTTTCTCTGTTATCAATAGAATTTAACAATTTCTTTAAACCTGCTGGGATGCTGTTAAATTCACATCAAAAGAGACCATTATGTCAGTTTTTTATGTTTTGACATGTACATTCTCAATTAGCTTCAAAGAGTTCAAGGAGTTCCTCTTAACTTCAGTTATAGCAGAAGTTTGTTTAACATAAAGCTTTAAAATATTTTAGAGTTAAAAAGCTGTAATGGCATTGAGTGGTATAAATATTGAGAGGTTTTATTTGTTTATGAAGTAGCAGTTCACATAAAAGCCCCTTATGAGCAGGAAAGTTAAAATCTATTCCACCTAAAGCTCCATTATGAATGGATATAAATAAAATAAAATGTGTACAAAGCTAGTAATGCAGTTTGAATAATATTTCTGTTTACAGTTCTACATTGTACTCAACTTGGCTGTTGGAGGTGTAAATGGTTTTTTTCCAGACAATGCTGAGAATCCTGGAGGAAAGCCATGGCTGAGTTCATCCTCACAGGTAAATATAATGTAAACAAATAATTGAATAAAATTTACCCAAAATACCCTCTCCTGAAAAAATGGTCAGTGAAGCCAGATAGCTTAGCCTCAATTTACCCATTTCAAGTAAATATAAATACGTTTATTAGGCAAAAGAAAACTGACAGATTTTAAAATTCAAATGCATACCTGGAACTCCAAACATACATCTTCAGCATACTGGGTTGATGCAGTATAATTGTGAAACTCTGACGTTGCCCTAAATGATTCAGCTTTCACTAGCTTTTTAAATCCTGAAATTTATTATAATTGCTTTCATTATCCCTCTTTTATGCTCATTATGCAGGAAATACCATGAAATCATCTCAATCATATTCCTAACAAGGGATTACCAAAGTCCTCAAAATTAGTTCTGAGTTGAAAAAATGTGAGAACATTTATCTCTTGAAATAAAGACATGCATATCAGCGATACAACAATTATTATCCATTCACTTAAACATTTTCCATCTGACAGACTTTTAAATGTTGTAATGCTGCCTTATGCACATTTAACCTAATTTCACAGAACACTGGTCATATTTTTAATCTCTGATCAGTATTCTTCAAAAGCAGAAAGAATAGTATAAAGAGAGACCAGTAAAATAGCAACCCTCTGCTTACCAGAAAATCTGTATAATGTTTTATTATCCTAGTGATGTAGTGTAATAACCCTCAACTCTCTATTTTAAATTATGACACATCACTGTTACAAGCTTCTAAATCTTCAAAAAAATTGAGCTGCATAATGTTACTTACTAGTTGGGCCTCTAAGGCCCATGTTGTTTAAATTGCTATATTGATACTGCTCTGACTGCTTTTCGTATGAACCAACTTTGAGGTACAAATACTGTATAATACTTTTATTTGTTTAAACTTTACATTGGAAAAAGTAAAATTTTTATATTTTTTGCTTTAGGTATTTTTTTTTATTTCAGGATGTGTAGCTTTTTCTCATCATATGCCAAGTGTTTTATATTAAAATTTTTATTGTAAGTTTGCTCACACAGACAATAGAAGAATGCTCTGAACATACAGGTTTGGTGCACTTATAATATTGGCTTTTTCTGTCTTTCTTCTCTGCATAAGCTGCCCTTCCTGGCTCCGGTGCTACTACTGGCTTCATTTGCTTCTTTACTCCAAGTTAATGTTCCAAATTGATGATGAAAGTCTGACATCTCATTCTTTCATTGTTGGCCAGCATCATCCAAATTATTTGTGCATTCATTACACTTACATCAATCATGTTGAAGAAAACCACCAATGGCCAGTGTGTTGTTTTTCTTTACATGGTGTAGGAACAATCTTCTGGTCCATGGTGTCAAAGCCACCATTTGTGGCATTTTACATCATTATAACTTCAGGCTTCTTTGCTTCTAATGGTAACGCCATTGGTTGGTCATGAAGAGGCTAAGAACAGTGACAACTTTGTGCTTTCTGAGGAACATAAGAGGTTATCATCACATCTGGCTGAGATCTAAGTAGTGAAAGTGTACTTCACATCCTTTAGGTATAACAAATTTGGCAGGCAGTTCACCTTTGTTTTTTTGCATAGTACCGACTAGTGTCACGTCTTTTGACAAGAAATAAAGAGCTAAATCGAGAGACATAAATAAATTATCACAGGTGATATTACATCCAGGTTTTTCAGTTACCAAATTCTTTATAACATTCTCTCCGAGTCGCACAGCTCTGTTTTCTTCCTCCTTCCCCAAATATATATTCATCTTCCAGCAGTAACTTGTTTGTCACAAATTACCCACATCTTTATTCCATATTTACCAGGTTTTGTTGGAATGAACAGTGATCTCAAAATGTAACCAACTGTTCATCCACGGTCATGCATCATCTGGTTAGTAGGCTTCTCTTAGGGTAGTTTCCCACATTTCAAAGACTTCTCTGATTGGTTCCAGTTTGTCAACAGACTGCTGCAGTCTGAATAGCATGTCAGACATAATTTCATTGAACAATGGTTGGCCATCCTCAACAATCAAAGCTGACTGATATCTTCATTTCTTGACTTGTAAACACCGTCAGGATCAAAACTTCATTTCATGCAAATCTATATCCACCTAGTCCTTTGTCATCCTCCATGGTGTAGTGGTTACCATGCTAGCCTCTAGTTCCCGAGGTCATGGTTTCAAACCCGGCAGAGGGTAATGGATTTTTTTGGGCATAAAAATCCTTAGCACGGCTTCCTTCAAAAGCGAAGTAAAGCTGGTGATCCTGTGTCATAGATTTACAGCACATAAAAGAACCTCAAGCCTGATAAAGAGGCCTCTGAGCAAAATTACCGGCCTTTCACACCCAATATAGTATGGGACGCTAAGGACCACAGTATTTAAAGAGCATCCATAAATAAAACTCAAATTTAATTTTACCCAATCCTTGTAAATCATTTGACCTTCCTTGTTGGTCCACATACACACTTTCTCATGAGGGGTACATGAAGCAAGACTCTCCATTATCACAGTTCCTAATTAAATACCTTGCAGGTTTTTGCTCTGTCTACCTGAAATTCCAGCATGAGGGGTGGTAGCCCATATTTCATTTCTATTCCGAGAAAACAATAAGTCACACTCAATAGAACTTGAACTAAATTGTTCTTTACCTTCATCATCATCATGTCATTTCAAATTTTCAACAAGGTCTACTTCATTATCATCATTGGAAAATTCAAACTTACTAGGTGGGTTTTAGAATCAGAAAACTATTCTAACAATTTCCATATCTCCTCATCTGATAGTTCTTTCCTCTGTAACACTTTCAGTTTGTAGAACAGACAACTGTTATGAAGCAAGGCAACAAAATAATTTATCCCATTGAAAACTGTTTGAACACTGAAAGAATAACAAACAGACAACAGCTGTCCATCTATGCAGTGTAACATAACATGTGCACTTAAAAAGTGCTTGTACCTGCATGGGCCTACAAGGCCCACTCAGGAGGAAACATGAGCGAACTCTTTAACTTAAAACCATATATAATTTTTTATAATTCTTTTGCAAAATTATGACTAACATGACAAATTAGGAAAAGTCCTAAGATTTAACTAATATAGAATGCATAGGTACTAATCACAAGACAGTAAAATTCACAGACAGGCCCCTGAGGCCTGATGATAGTTAAAGGCTTAAGATTTTAAAATGTAGACCTATCCAAGCTCATCAATTTGTTTTTCAGTCTCTGTATTTCATGCCTTAAAAACCACCTGTAGAAATTTTGGAATGGCATGTAGGCTTTCAATTGTTAAACTGTGAAACAACTGGCTAAATTGCTAGTTTAGTTTCCAAGCTGGGTACATAGAAAATTATCAAAGAATTATCTAAAATTCTATACTGTTAAAAGTTGAACTGCTGCTTCCTTCCCAATTTTTGTGCCTATTGTATTTTCCACCCATAAATTCGAAGTTAAGATTATACCAGAAATACATATTTTGAGGCCCCCTAAACCTAAAAGAAGTATTTTTAGAAAAAGGTGTTTGTGTGTGTATGTGTGTTTTTCTTTTTGTTTTTTATCAGCATAACTTAGAAATGAAAAGTTAGTTTAAATATAAAACTTGGTATTTAAGCTCAAGACCTTCCTAGGTTATGACAAAAACATTTTGAAGAAAATTTCCTCACCCCAAACTACCCTTTACATACAAAATGTTTTGAAAATTTGATTTTCTCAAAAATGGTTCTAAGGATTTTGATTAAAATACTGTATGTTTAAGCTATGTTCATGATAAATAAAATGAATATCTTAAATTTTCTGAGAATGGCCTGTGATGTTCTCTTTATTATGAAGACAAAACAAAAAATGTAGATCTCATTGAAACACACAATTTATGTCAAATAAAAGTTTTTGTGGCATTAATCATTTTTTAGGATATTCTTTGTTATTGATTTGAATTTTCAAATACTATATACTTTTCTCAGCTGTAGATCGCTATTCCCCCTTTCTTTTTTTTTTTTTTTTTTGTGTTCATGCAAAGATAACAGAATTTCAAAGCCAGCATATAACAATCGTCTTTGAAAACATTTGACTTTTGCGTAGCTTACTGTTTTCTTGTTATACCTACAATCACATGTGAGGATGAAGGTACACAGAAGAAGAGTGAATAGAGCAAGTCATGTGATTGCAACATTTAAGATTTTTACTCCTAGAGCTTGAATTTAATGAGATTCTCCTTATACAGAAAAACAGAAGAGTATCTAAGGATATTGTCATTGCACCTGCAAAATCGGCTGTGTGCAAATTTGAGCTACATACTGTCTAGATTTGCTCCTTGAATTAAGGAATATGAACAAATCAAGGTTAAGCTTGTGCAGACATTTGAACAAAACCAGCCATGTGCACAAAATTGCGCCTTTGAAACGGCCATGTGATGAAAAGTGCACATGGCCAAATTTGACCTACATTACCACCCACTTTTCAAGTACATAGCCAAAGTTGAATTTCATTGCACTGTCACGATTATTCCGTACTTTCAACAGTTGCTTTGCAAATATGGGAAGTAGTGAAACTGCTCTTGAATATTAAACAATGAAGACCCTAACACTAAAGTACCAATGGAGATCATTGACTAAGGTATCCTCGCAGTTTCATAATCCTGATCTCCTTAATCAAATAAGAAAAGATATAGATAGGCTGAAGGAGAAATTTGTAACTGCAGAGGTAATACTAATGGGAGACTTTAATATCAGGATTGGGGAAAGTGATACATATGTTGGAAATGATTGGATGAGTGATGAAATTGTGTTTAAAAGTGAGAAACTTAGGCAAAGCAAGGACAAATTTATTGATAAAGAGTGTGAAAAATTTATTGATTTTTGTGAGTTGAATGCTTTAGAAATTTTGAATGGAAAATGTGGGGAAGATGAACAAGGAGAATTTACCTTTGTTAGCAATAATGGGCAGAGTGTAATAAATTTTGTGTTGTGGCCCCTGAATTTAGGACATATTTTAAGTAATATTAAGGTATTAAATTTAAGCTCCACTAGCGGGCATTATCCACTGGTTGTGGATTTTATGATGCATGCTGCACGAGTAAAACACAATATAAGAGTGGAAAGCTATTATAAAAAAGAGTATATTAGCTATAAATGGAAAGAAGAATTTTGTGACACATTTAAACAGACTCTTGACTCGAATTATGAAAAGATATGTCTATGTAGAGTAACATTCATGGTTAAGAATAATCAAATTGAGAATGCAATAGATATCCTTAATACAGTTATGCAAAGGGCGGGAGAGGAAATGAAAACAAAAAAGAGGGTTTACATATATGATAAGGACTGGTTTGA
This sequence comes from Deroplatys truncata, assembly GCA_030765065.1. Lineage (NCBI taxonomy): Eukaryota > Metazoa > Arthropoda > Insecta > Mantodea > Mantidae > Deroplatys > Deroplatys truncata. The sequence goes on from CM060980.1 coordinate 2,019,717, forward strand.
CGAAGAATGTAGGGTATCAAAAAGACAAGTAAAACAACTGTTGGTTAGGTGGAGAGAATTAGGTGATAGAAAATCTAGGGACGATTATATGCAAGGGAGGAATTCACATAATTTATTGTTAGAGCAAAAGAAAAAGGACTGGAGGGAATGCAATGAAAGGAATTTGATAAAATGTCTAAATGAAAATAATGTTAATAAGGTATGGCAGGCTCTTAAGTCGACCTATAATAAATGTGTAACTAAACCCACTGTTGAGCCAGGACAATGGATGGAGTATTTTAAAACATTATATGGGGAAGAAAGGAGTATAGGAAGTACGGAATTTTTGGAAATAAGGAATGTTTTTGTAGAGATATTGGATGGTGAAATTAGGAGTGAGGAAATAATAAAACAAGTTAAGTTACTGAAGAAAAATAAAGCTACTGGAATTGATGGCATCCCAACAGAGTTTCTTAAGGAGTGGTGTAATGAAACAGGGAGAGTGAAAATTTTATTAGATTTATTTAATGTAATTATTAGAAAGGGTTATGTACCTAAACGATGGAGAGAAGCTATCATCCATCCTATATATAAAGGCAAGGGCAATGTCGATAAACCTAATAACTACAGAGGTATTGCATTATTATCGAATATAGGAAAACTTTTTGTGGGCATTTTGGCAGCGAAACTACAATTTTGGGTTGAAGAATATAATATCCTTTCAGAATTCCAGATGGGCTTTCGCAAGGGAAGGAGAAAAATTGATAATTTATTTATTATAAAGACATTAGCAGACAAATATTTAAAAGAAAAAAGGGGTAAACTGTATATGGCTTTTGTAGACTTAAAGAAGGCTTATGACCGAATTGAGCTACAACTTCTGTGGCATAAATTAGTGTGTAAGGGAGTAAGTCAGCAATTGGTGAATATTCTAAAAGCACTGTATTTTGAGAACACCTTCTGTGTAAGGGTGGAGACAGGCTGTGTAACAAACGAAATTCCACAAAAGAAAGGCCTTCGGCAAGGATGTAAGTTAAGTCCAGTTTTATTTAATTTATACATAGATGATGTCTTACTAGAAATTGGAAGGAATAACAACTGTGCACCAGTAATTAACAACATCCAAATCCCAGGACTTCTTTTTGCAGATGACCTAGTGGTAGGATCTATTACAGTAAGTGGTTTAAAACAATCATTACAAGCAATTGATGTATATTGTAAAGAATGGAGATTAAAAGTGAATCAAGAGAAAACACAGATTGTGGTTTTCAAAAAGGCAGGACAATTAGGCAAATATGAAAAGTGGAAGGGAGAGAATAAAGATTACAGGGTAGTGCATGACTGTATCTATTTAGGAGTAAATATAGATGGAGGTAATAAATGGGAGAAACAAAAGAAGTTTGCATTGGCAAAAGGTAAAGGGGCGATGGCAGCAATTAGAAGCTGCAAATATAAAGTACCTAATATAAATGTTAAATGGCTGGAAAAAGTTTATGAGATGGTTGTGGAGGCAAAAATGATGTATGGTATAGAAATATGGGGATTAGATAGAGGATGGGAATGTATAGATGTGGTGCACAGGATGTTTTGTAGAGAAATACTAGGGCTACCGAAGTCAATTGTAAGACAGGTAGCACAATTACAGATGGGCAGGGTGCCAACTAAGGGGAAGATAATGGAAAGAGCTTTGAAATTTTGGTTCAGAATTTTAAATCTAGGAAAAAGTAATGTGTTAAGACAATGTATTGAATACCAAGAAAATAGCTTAATGAATGATGGATGGGTAAGTAAATTACGGAATATTTTGGAGAAAAATGGGTTAGGAGATATATGGAGAAGAAGAGAAAATAACGTAAAACATTTTTGGAAAAAGGCAAGGAAAAGACTGGAAGATATAGAAATACAAATCATGTTCAGTGAGATTGCCGAAAAGAGCTCATTAGTTTATTATAGGCCAATGAAAAATACATGGGGTAGGGAAAAATATATAGACATAGTAAATAAAGAAGAGAGAGAATCTATTGCATGGTTAAGAACCGGAGCATGGAGGCTAAAAGGGCTAAGACAGGGTATTCCTCAGAACCAATGTCCAATATGTGGTGGTAATGAAGACATTGAACACATAGTATTTAAGTGCCAAGGAACAGAAAATTGGAGAAAAGAATTTTTTAATAAGAAGTGGTTGAAGGGGGATAGAAATACACTTATAATTGAAATGATATGCAAGGACGCTAGAAGCATTGGACAGTTTTTGTGTAAAGTAAAAAATAAATGGCTTTGGACAGTGGAAAGAGAAAAGTAAGAGGTAGTGCATCTTACTTTGAATGGAAAACTATAGTGAATGTGTGATGGTTAAGTAATCAATAAATGAAAAGTGAAAAACATTTAGTGACAAGAAATTGTAAAATGTAAATAAACTGTAGTGATTGTCCACTGAATAAGTGACCAGGGTCAAAATGCAGTAGACAATCAAATTTGTAAAACTCTTAGCACAATAAAATACTATACTATACTAGACTAAGGTATGAACTTATTTGATCTCACAATCAGTAGAAAGAAATTAATTTGTAATTATTACAAGCTGGAATAAATATACATTTCACATAAATGTTATTTTTATCATCAGTTCAATGAAAGGGTCTATTTTCTGGATTACATAGTAGGTATTTTCTAAATTTCTTTTGCAGATGCTTTCAATATATTGTCATGGGTAAAAAATTCCTGATAAGGGGCTAACAACAAATCCAGGAAAACATTTCAACAGAAGTTAATAAAGATCTTGTTGCTAAGAGATGTGATGTAGGAACAGAAATGTTTTAACTATGTATTGAACTTGGAAGAAAACATTCCAGTACATATGTGAAAAAATGTCCACTTTAGGATCTACGCTGTAGATATTTTTAATTGTGATTTTGTAGGAGGCATTGTTATGCAGCCATTGGAAAACATTTCTGATCTGACACTAACAACAAACCCAATACAGCACGATATTTCATCAAAACATAGCAAAGTTCATGCTACTAATAGCCATGATGTGGTAACTGAAAACATGGCTTTATGTTCGTATTTGTAGTATAAAATATTTTCAGTCATACCTAATTAGTACAAAGTGAAATTAAGTGAACTTAATTTATTAACTATACAGTAAGCATTTTCCATTTTCTCTTTTCCCTCCCAGAGGACTGTATTATACTGACTTTATTAAGAACTTCTGATGTAGCAGTGGAAAATCCAATAGAGGAAAACACTTCAGCAATGCAAATTGGTGAACATGTTCTACCGATTTTTTTGTACAACTTTGGAAAATGAAAGCTCACTTGTAGAAGTACCACCCAAAAAGATAAGTTTACTGCTAGTAAAGGCAGTGAAAGTGAGTCAACTACTTCTGAACAGACTGTATTCAAGGAATAGTCTGCAAATGAAGATAGCACAGAGGATAATAAGAATTTCAGAGTTAATGAAAAAAAAACAATATAAAGAACTGAAGACAGTTGGTAGCACCTCAACTATAACTGAGCGGGAGAAGAAGAAACTACTTCCATAGAACTTGTTTCTAAAACAAAGAATGCCTTCAAAAAGCAGGTTTATGTGTGGTCAAATTGCACGGAAGGTAAAAGAACAAATTCATGAGAAATTCTTGGCTCTAAACATCTGGGACGAAAAAAGGATTTATGTGGGCATGAGACTTAGAAGGAGCAATAGTGAAACCCATTTAAACACTATGGATTTGATTGTTATTTACCAAAAGAAGATGAAATAAAAGTGAGGGTATGCAAAAACTCTTTTTAATGTATGCATAAAAAGCTTCAATAAAAGAAGCAGGGATGTGGAAAGTGAAAGCAGTGATTCAGAAATTGAACTAAAAAAGAAAAGAGAGACAGCAGAAGATCTACAAACTAAAAATGGAATTCTGAAATCAGATTCAGTCATCAGGTGGCTTAAATTAATTCCCAAGGTATTCAGTCATTACTGCTGGGCATCAAGTTCACGAGTCTATGTAGATTCAGAGTTGAGATCTGCAAACAATCATCAAATATACAAGGAATGGTGCAATGAAACAGGCAACAAATCCTTGTAAACAAAAACGCTTTGGAGAAGGAAAAGTCTCAATTTTTAAACCAAAGAATAATAAATATGACATTTGTGTGGCATTTAAGGAAAGAAATTTGAGTGAGTGTCTCTGTAGCATGTCTGCCTCACAGGTCCTCGCTTAAGGTGAGTTACCTGAATAAGATACTTTCCGGGGTTTTCCCATTTCCTGAAAAGATGAACGTTGGGTAACTTTAAGCTCTATGTATCCTGAACTCATTTGAGCATAATTTCATTCATTCATCATCCAATATGGCCTAATCCGTTAAAGGACACTCTATTTGCACATTGAAAAAAAGAATGATGTATGTAAACCACAGGAAAATGGTGTTTCTTCTGCATCAGAAGCTATATTTGTTGCCATGATGGATGTATTGCAAGTCTCGAAACAGTATTACAGCCAAAGTTTCAAATCCACAATTTTACAATTTACATGACAAACAATAAACATGTTCACCTACATGTACGGTACAAAGGGGAAGGGGGAGTGATGGCTAAGTAATATTGTAAACTTCATTGAAAAGAGAAGCTCCTTCAAGAAGAGAGTGCTCAAGTGCTCATTTTGGATGGTTTCTCCTAACAGAACAAGACAAGGTTTTACGAGCATTTTAGCTGATAAATCCAAACAATTGGGAATTGAAGTTGAACAGCTGATGCTAGAGAGGGTACAAATGATGATGGAAGTATATTCCATCCTGGAATGTCTCTTCACCCCACCAGCACATTATGTCAGTAAAGTGGAGTTGGCAAGAATGAAGATGACCACCCCTATACCATAAACTACTTGCACCACACTTTCTTCAAGAAACTCTCCCTTTCAATTACTCTTCTATTAGGCCTGGAAAGAAAGTAGGTTATCCTGTTGCAAAATAAGAACACTTCTATATAAAGTAGGGAAAGTGTTCTATAAAGCAAATCACAGGAATGAATGGCATCCACTTCCATAGTGGAGAAGACAGTTGAATCAAATAAGCCCAAACAACTCTACAAAGAGCAATGCAAAATAGACTAAACTAAATCTGAAAACCTTCAGGCATTGAAAATGTTCATGCTAAGGAGTATCATGCATTTTATGACCGTCTTAAATTGAATAATCTTCAGCCTCAGTGTCTGATTATTTCAAGTTTAAGTAATTATCCACTTAATGATTAGCCTTATTTTGTTTCTGCTACTTTGTAGTGACATCTAAAACCTCAATTTCTCTATTTCGCTTGAACACTAATTCTATAAAGTTAATTTATATCTTGATTTTTAAATTGGTTTATAACTGAGTGGTGATTATTAAAAGTAATTTCCGTCTGACAGATTCATATCTTGTTACTGGGTGTCCTTAACTATTATACTTTTATATTTTTTGTTATTTTATTTCAGTGTTTTCAGATATTATTTAAGTTATATCTTGTGAAATAATTTATTTTCTGAAATAATTTATTTCAATACCTCTCAAAATAGGCTATATGAAAAAAGGCACAGCTTAAAGCAGCTATGTGCAGATGTTGTAGCTATATCCTTAAATCTGGCACAAATATCTCTATGAAATATGTATTTTGTGTAACAATACTGTAGAAATGGCAAATAACAATAAAACTACATCATGGCATAAAGATACTTTGACAAAATAATGTTTGATTTTTTTCTGTCTCCTGTAAAATTACCTTTAGAATACACAGCAGATTTTCCAGGCACAATGATGATATGTGGGTAAAATACCAGATGACCGCATCCCGTTGTTAAACATCTTACTGGTTATATTTGCAATCTTGGCTTGAAAACAATTCTTTGATGTTGTTCCAAACAATTTTGATGTTGTTGCTTGCTAATGTTGGATTTAATATTTAAGTTGGTAATGCATTATTGCTTTGAAACATTCTCACATTTTCACATTCACTCTTGCATACCCATTTCCAAAGTTTTAAGAGCTAGGGTATTATGTAAAGAAAAGCCAAAAGTTTAATTAAATTAACTGACTTGTTTCCCAACTAAATAGTACTAGTTCTAGTTCTAGTTTGAAAAGGGGTGGGTTTTATACCCAAGCACTGTGACCTTTAAGATCTATTGCGAATCCCCCCTTTCATCAGTTAAGTAGTCTGTTGCTCGATATGAACTTAACCAGACTGCTAACTGAGGCTTTCAATAGTTCATCTATCTTTGGAAAGTGATTGCCAAAAATACTTGTTCTTTGATTAGCAAGAGCAGGGCAATCACATAGTAACAGTCTCATCTCCTTCTAGGCATCTACTACAGATAGGGTTGTTAAACAATCCCATTCTGTATAGATTAAGCTTTAGGGCACCGTGTCCTGTAATGAATCCTATTGCCCATGCAAGCCTTCTTCTACTAAGACCGTGCAGGTACTTTGCCCTGCTGTTATCCAGGTCTGTAATAAACAACTTGGAATGTCTGCAACCCTCAATGGAGTTCCAGTAGTTCTTGTGTTCTGCTTGAGCCCAGCACTTAATAGCCTGTTTCACTGGTCTGTAGGACAGGTTCCGGTTAACTAAATAGTACTTCTTAGATATAGCATATTATAAAAAGTCAATTTACTGAGTTCAGGAATGAAAATACTTGAACAACAATTTTCAATGAATACTGCAATTGTTAGTAGGTAACTTAACCTAGAATAATCAAGAATAAACAAACATTTCATTGCGGAAATTTTAACCAAATCAACTTAACGATTTCTAAACAACGAATTTTTAAATGATGGATCTTCCTTCCATTTTGCTCTATATAACTGGAATATTATAAAATGCCATAACAAGGGACCAAATAAATCCCTGAAAAATCTGAAGTATTACTTTCACATGACTTTCTCTATCTACTCTTCTACAAACTATTTTTACAAAAACTTTTTTTCTATTTACTTTGTATTAATCAAGATAAATGTTTACAGAAATTACTTAACTACACATTTCATTCTAAGTACATGGGGAATACCACAGGCTGAAGTTATAGTCAACTCTTTTAAAAGAGGATCACATGTGATGGCTTTGAAATTACATGCTTACAAGAAAAATGTGAATAAAAATGTATGGAGAATTTGAAATGGTTAATGCCACAAAAAAAGGTTTGTTTCATATAACTTGTTTTAATGAGATCTATATTTTATGGTTTACCAGCTATACAAAATGATACAAAATTCCTTCCAAATGAAAAGGTCTTCACAAGCTGTTTACAGAAAATTCAAGGTATACATTTTCTATGTCATGCAAATATCTTAAACGTTCATTTAAGATAATTGCATATTATTTCAAAATTGTTAGTGTTTTTGAGAGCATAAATAAATTATATTTTACATATAAAGGGTAGTTTGGAGTTATGGGGATTTTCTTGAAAATCTTGGTGTTGTTTCTTGGAAGGTGCTGAACTTAAATACAAGTTTGGTGCTTATGCAACATGCACACACACACACACATCTTTTTATAAAAATACCTTTGTTGGATTCATAGGGACCTCAAAATTTGTATTTCAGCGAAATTGTGATATTGAATTTTTGGATGGAATGGAATACTTCCTCTGCATATTTTTTTTTTGTACTTTATTTGAAACACGTAAGAAATAATCTTTGTATGCGTATGTACATGGTGAAAATTAGATGGCTTCATGTCCTTAAGTGGATGCTGTTCAACTGCAGTTTCTTACACCAATTAGAGAAACACTGACAATACTAGAGCATAAACAGTGTACCACACCAAAGACATAAGAAATCTAACAGGCACAATCACAAGACAAAATTACTTCACATACATATAGCAAGTACACAGAGAGTTCCACTGGTTCTTTCATACTGAGCATACTAGTAAAAATATGTGTGCACTACTTTCAACACAAAAATTCTACAGGATAGTAACAACAAACATAAGTAAAAAATCCTATACTGATGTAACATCTCTCTCTATACATCAAAAAACTGTAATGCAAGTTAAAATTTACTCTTGAAATTGAACAGGTAAACTCCTGATCCTTCTGATCTATTATGCAGTCCAAATCTCTTGATATTTGTGGCGTGTCCACTAATACAGCATTAGTGAATAGCAGCCTTATACAGACAGTACACCTTGCCACTGGTAAAACTGTAATTGCAATATCATGTGTGTGCATGTGGATTTCACATTTCAGAAAAGCAATAACTAGCTAGGATAAAAGGCAACATTTTCCTGAACAAATACAAGAAAGAATCATATTTTTACATTGAATGGTTCACCATTAATTTACAGTTATCTTTCATGATGTTTAAACACAGACATTTAGTTATAATTATGCTTGTAATAGTAATAAACCCATTGCTGTCCTAGTTATGTTATATAGTTATGTCATAGACTTAATTATCGCTTATTAATGTGCAATTCTCTATGTCCTAAATAAATCTAGAAATAGTTATCCCACAAGGTTTTCTAATACAGCTACAAAGTCGTCATGAAAATACTTTCAGAGCACTCTGGTGCAGCTCTACAAAATAATACCATTGGAAAACCAATGTGCACAACACTGAGTCTTAGAACACGTATCCGTTACATGAGAAGGGCATGTTGTGCTTTTTAAAACATTCAACACCTCATTACATGGAATGCATTACAATAGAAAACAAAAAGAAAGCCGTGTGAAGAATAAGCCAACTTTAACTTTAAGCAAAGAATCACCAACTGTCATCACATTCTCAAGGAAGCATCAACAATGGAATTTGTTGCACCATTGATGGGATAGCTCAGGGTTAAAACATTGTTAAAATATTGCTGGTGTACTTTTTGCAGCACGCTTAATGGAAAGTTAAGTGGCTCAGTTGTGAATTTAACTGTGGTGTAGCTATTCAGTTGTTCCAGTGATAGGCTTTGTCCTACGGTTTATAAAGTTGACTATTTCATGAAAATTTTGCATAGTAAACCCAGTAGCAGCAGTTCATATAGCAGTAAGATTAGCGATGTCATCTTCAATGTGTATAATTTCTTTAAAAAGTATGTCAACAAAAAAAACCGCAAAAATCTTAACTTCACAAAATGTCAAGAATTTACAGCTTAGGCATGCTTGTACACCAGCTGTTTCATGTGTATGTAGGGAAGCGATAAAGGATATGCTGTTAGCTGTACCACTTGAATAGCAAAGGATGCATAGAAAGGTATGGATTTTAGTTCTCTATTTGTGTATTACATTTCCATTATTGTGTCTTTTTGTTTTTTTGTAGTTTTTAAGTGAACATTGCGATGGCATTTATAACAAATGCGTAACATTCCAACGAAGCAAAGTTAAGTGAAGTTTGGCAACCATGTAGTCACTCCGTATTGGTTGCCTTGAAATGTCAAGAGATTTGAATCACACAGTAGTAGTAATTAAACACAAATTTAAAGTATATAGAAAGTTCATACTGCCTTCTATACAACACATCAAATCATGGCATACAACACAAATATGCAGCATTCCATTCAATGATCCATAGACTCATGAATAAAATAAACAACAAACTAAAACTATGAAATACCCCATTCCAGAAAATTGTTACAACCTTAAAACAGTGAACTCAATATTACAAAAAGTCATAAAGAAACAGAATGTTAAAACTAACAACATACAGGAGGAAACCAGTTTCATCACATTAAATTAACATGAAATATGTACCAAACAAACAACAGATTCAAAACACACTTCACCACCAAACAGGAATGTACAAATCGAGTACGATGGCTCAGGTCTGTGGCCTGCATTTGGGAGGTGCCACATTCAAACTCCCGAGGCCAATAAATCTTACTGAAGGTTCTTTCGTGGTTTGTGGTGCTGGGTTGGATAATTTTATCTGCAAATATTCCTGTCATCTCTTTCATCACTTCATTTTATTTTCTTCCTCTTCCTGACATACCAGGCATTGGGCTGATCGCTCATCCTAGATATGTTATAAACTGAAATGCCAAGATAGCTGCAGTTTCTATGTAGGTCAGGCAGAAAAAGCATTCCATACTAGATACAAAGAATACATAGAAGTCATTCACCAAGCAGAGAACAGGTGAAATACATAATTGCAGCAGATTACAAAAACATTAAAATGAATATGGAAACTTTATGCATCAAGCAGGAACATCAAAAGCTAATATAATATACAGGCAAACAAAATCATTTCCTGTGTCCTTACTGAACAACCAGCTAAACTTCATTCCCATATTTTACACGTTACCATAGTACATGCAGCACTGCATCTCCCCTCCATACTCCCACCATGCCAAAATGAACTAAGGCCCTCAATCAACCAGCAACTTGAAATGACCTTCCAGTTTTGCATATGCATGTGTGAAAGCCTATTTTCTATGCAAAATAAATAAGCATTTCAATAGTAAAACCATTATCCATACTGAGCAGTTTCTGAATCTTCAAATGTTGAAGCTCCTCCAAATTTAATCCTTATTTCCAATATCTATTTAAAAGGCACTTGAAATAAAATACAGCTTATTATCACTGTGGAAGTTATGTTTCAGTGCTGGCAAAAAGGTTTAGTGGCTTTTGAGTATAAATATAATGTTTTAAACTTTTCACTGCAGTTCACAAATTATATTTTCAATACTTATAAAAACCATAATATATTCATAATAAAGAATCAAAAGAACTGTTGACATACATTCAATGAAATAATATGGGAAGTATTGAGCCCCATATACTCTTCACATTTCAAATTAAGTTCCATTTAATTATAACCTCTAGGAAGAAATAAACTTTTCAGAGGGAAACAATGACCAAAGTCAGTTGAACAGTTTGTGAGATTAACCAAAATATTAAAACACATTCAATCAATCCACCAAAGTAATGATGTTTATTTAATTTTCTCTATCACTATATAAGGTAGAGGAAGCTTTGCTTTCAATAAATAAATTTCATATGAGAGTTCACCTGAAATGTTTTGCTTCCCACCGAATCCAAAAGAGCATATTTATAACACCCTCATGTGCCACATTTGCACAAATTTTTCTGTCATAACTTCACATAATTCTGTACTTATTATATTATATAAACAATTATTATTTTCTTCAAGTTATGCTACAAGAAATTTTTGAATTGAAATAATTTAAAATTAAGCAACATAGACTTGGTTATATGCACAAAACAGAAAACAAAACAACTGCTCACATATCGTCAGTCACGTGTTTGCTATTAATGAATCCAAATAGGGAAAAAATGAAGCATTACAAGGAATATTTTGAAAATAGCTAATGCCTCAGAAAAAGTCATTTGATTAAATTTAATATTTCAATGGGATCTACATTTATGTGCAGCAAGATTTTGACTATCTCTTATAGTTTACCAATTATAGAGAATTATACAAAATTTATTCAAAATAAAGAGCACTTCGCAGGCTATTAAGATATATAAAATGCATATGCATTAGGTATTTTAAACAAAATCATTAGCCATCTTTTAGAAAATAAAAAATAACAGAAAATAATTAATGTAAAGGGTAATTTGTGGGGGATTTTCTTGAAAATCTTTGTGTCTCGCATCCTTGCAAGATCTGAATTTAAATATCAAGTTTGGTACTTATCCAACCTTTCATTTTTGAGTTATGCTGCTGCTCTCTCTTTCTCTCTCTCTCTCTCACACACACACACACACACACATACATGGACCCTTCTCTAATTTTGGTTTCAAGGATCCCAAAACCCATATTTTTAGTGAAATTTCTGTATCATATTTTTGGGTGGAATGCAGTAGTCACTCTACCTGGTATAGATAAGTGGTAGGAAAACTAAAATAGTTTTTGTGAAACAAATCAATCGAACAAGTATATTTTTTCTTTTCTTTACCACTTATGTAAGATAGACAAGTATCTGCTTTTAAGTCGAAATCTGGTATTATGTTTTCACCTGAAATGATAAGAGCACATTTATAAAACGTTTTTATTGTGCGTGTGTATGTGTTAGAGAGAGGTGGGGAGATAGGTATAGTTTATACAATGGAGAAGGACACCTATCGTACTACAACCTCATCTCCAATGAGGAAGAGATGAAGTGAAGGAATCACAGGAGGCTACAGGCCACAGAGGTCCCTAACAGTTCCAGGCACAAAGCCTTATTCCACTACTGAAGCTGCCCAGAGTAACGAAGCATCTGCACCATATGTCCAGCACTGCCATAAACCACAAAACCTAGAAGCACACCTGAGTGGCTCAGTTGGTTAGATCTCATCCCAAGGTCGTGGCTTCAAACAAACCAATGGTTTTTAAATGTGTTTAAAAGCAACAGCCCCCTGTCAGTAGATTTACTAGCATGTAAAAGAACTCCTGTGGGACAAAATTCTAGCACACTGGTGCACTGATATGATCCTGGTAGTTGACAGCGGCATTATAAAACAAAATATTTATTTATTTTACACCTGAAAGATGAGAAGGAAATGGAATGAAAGGGAAATGATGGGAAGGAAATCTTGGTAGATGAAAAACCACTAGCATTTTCCTACCACAGGGAAAACCAGAAAAACTCAAGGTCACTGTGAGTGGTTGACAGTAATTGAATCTTGAATCTCCCTCATGCATTACTGTGAAGCCATCTTACTCAATGGGGCAAGGAGATAATTAAAAAATGAGGTATGCAAATTTCTGTATAGCCTTCCAAAACGCTAGTTTTATTTGATAACTGAGCAAGCCATGACTGCACTCAATTCTATGAGCTTCTTCAAGCTCAGCTAGCAAAAAAAAGCTTCATCTTTCTTACATAGATCAAACAGAAAGTTTAAATATGAAAAATTATCTTCTGTGTCGTTCTCTAAGACTTCTGAACCATCCCTCATTCTTCTCACAGTTATGTACCAGTGAAAACTGACTAGGTACAAACACTCAAAAGAATATGTTTTGCATTTATATGCTTATAGTTAGGTATGAACACACTATTACTTTTGATATGGAAGTATGTATGGTTTCAGATAATTATGAAAGCGAGTCAGTTTAAAACACTATACATCACTTCTTTTAAAAAAAAAACCATGGAACATGTTCCTGAAGTATGTAGTGTTTCCAAAACTGACTAATTATGAACACTCTAGTTCACAATGTCTATTTGCTATTTAACACTAATGCATAAAAATGTCATGCTTCTTTGTACAGGTCCCTGCACTCTATGCCAAATATCATTTAAATTTTTTAAAGTTCTACTTATTTCTCACTTTCTATTTGTTTTGAGGTTCAACATTTCTGAAACAGGTAATTTTTCTCCCTTATTTTTCAAAGCATCAAGAGAAATCCAAAACAAAAGAAAGAAATTTACAGAGAGATAATGCAGGAAGTGAGAGAAAGCTTGGGATAGTGTTGAAGCTCACAACAATGAATAGGTAGTTCTGCTGGTCTATCAAGAGGATGCACATACCTAGTCTTAAAGCAAACAAGCTCAAGGGTATTTTACATTTCTTTGATAAGTAGGTACCCAAATCATAAGGAATTCAAGACTTTTAAGTATGGAAGGTAAAGATTTTTATGGAATTTCTCCCCACATCAAACTATACTTTGCATAGAAAATTTCACATTTCATTTTAATTTTACAAAAATAAAGCTAAAAGTTATAATTAAAATATTCCATATTTAAAATACTGGCAGGATAAATGTATATCTTGAGTTTCCTCCAAATAGCCTTTGTATTTCTCTCTGATATCACTGAATTTAGATAAATGTAAAACAATAAAAGATACTGAACAACTTTTAGAAGGAAATCTGTAAAGTACAGTTTAATGTTAAATTAACATTTTTGTAATACTCGTATTAACCATTTCAGAATTATTCTCTGTTATATGTTTAAAATTTTCCAGAAATTACTTTGCTATATTATCCTTATTAACGTATTTCAAAAATGTGTGACTTTACTTTTTTTTCTTACAAAATTCATTTAATAACACAAATAGTTGAATGTTCTCTCTGCATATAAAATGTCTACATTGCAACTTTTAAATTACTTTTACCAAAATATAGTTTATTATATTTATTTATTTTGTCAAATCTTTTCTCAGGAGAAAGCTCCATAGAAACAAAAGGCTTATGCAAAATTTTGCAGGATACATTCATGTTAATTACTGGTTGATGAGTCACTGAAGTTGAAATTTATCATTTTTACTTTCTCTAGAATTGCATTCCAGCCAAAAATTTGATAACCAGATTTCACTAGAAATCCATGTTTTTAATACCCCTGAATAAATGGAAAAGCATTTTTATAAAAGTAAGAGAGAGAGAGAGAGCAGCATAACTCAAAAATGAAAAGCTAATTGCGGAGGTCACTCTGAAAGTTTTGCAAATGAGCAACAATGAGAGGTCAAAGAAGCTTTTCCTAACTTCACATAGTGCAAGTCTGGGCACGCTCCAACAATGTGCATTGTCAGCACCGCATGTGTGTTTAGCAGGTGTTGCTACACCATACGCTAGGATGATCTCAAGTGAAAGCATTTCTGTGATAGGATTTTCTATGACTTTAAAGTCAGTTTAGGGGAGAAAGAATACCTTGAAATACTGCATCGTGCATTTGGGGATTCTTGCCCTTTGCAATCCACCATTTATCGATGGTATGCAGAGTTTAGAAGAGGAAGAGGTTCCCTCAAAGATAAAGACTGAGTAGAACAGTCGACTACAGAAACAATGGTGAAAGCAGAGCAGATGTTCCAGGAAGGTCATCGTTGCACATATGGTGGTCAGATTCAAGAAGCCCTAAATATTGGATCGGCAGCAGTGAAAACTTGACTTCAGGAAACTCTGCAGTTGCTGCATCTCCCACTATCTTACAAATGAGCAGAAACAAGCAGTGCAGGAAATTATTGAAAAATTCCATGGAGAAAGATCGAAAAACATATGTAACATTGCAACAGGGACGAAAGCTGGATGTACCATCATCAGTCTGGGCCTTCCCAGGAGAAGATCCTCCAACAAAAGTGAAGTGAACAAGAAGATGAGCTGTTTCTTCTTATCAGAAAGTGTGACGATTCCGCTTGAGGGACAAAAGACTGTTACTGCCAGATAGTACATTACAAAATGTCTGCTACAAGTGTTCAATGAATTGAGGAAATTGGTCTACATGGAACTTAGCCTCTGCCCACGCTGTACAAGAAACAACCAATTTCTGCAGGAGTCAGATATTTACCCTTTCCTCCCTTCCATCCAGATCTGGCCCCATGCAACTTTTTTCTGTTCCCTAAAATGAAAGAAACTATTTTAAAATAGAGTTTAAGGTTGCTACACTACATCACTAAAATATTCTTACTTGAACGCGTTTCGGGAGACGGTTTGCTCCCATCGTCAGCATGTCCTCAACTGATTTTTCCGGTCATTGTCCCAGAAAAATGGTCCCATTGACCAGAAAAATATGTGAAATGTGTGTGGCTAGTGGTGTTCTCTGGTGCTGGGCTGATGAACCTCCAAAGGCTGCTGGGTGGTGGCAGTTCGAAATTCATTAGGTGATTCCTGTGTTTGAGAATATGTATTTTTTCCCAGATGTCCAATTCATTGCTGCTGTTGATCGGTTTTAAGAGTTTTTTGTTTGGAGTGATTTCATGGTTTGAAGACCAGAAATGATGTGCTACTGCTGATTTATCTGGCTGCTTTTGGTAAATGCATCTCATATGCTCTTTAAGTCTTATATTTTAGTGATGTAGCGTAACAACCTTCAACTCTCTTTATTTTAAATTATGACACATCACTGTTATTAGCTTCTAAATCTTCAAAATTAGTCAAAATTAGTGAAAGAAACTAATTTGAGGGCAATGATTTCAGTCACCTGAAACTGCTTACAAAGAATGTATCTGCACTCTTTCCAAAGAAGAATGGCATTCAGATTTGAAAAATGGTTTGAAAGGATGAGGTTATATATAGAATGCAATGGAGAATATTTTGAGAAGATACAAATCTAAATTTTTCGGTTCTAAATTATTAATATTTTGTTACATCCATTCTCAAAACTTTTGGAGTGACCCTATGTAGTACCAGAGTATTTAAGTTCAGCATCTCTTCAAAAATGTGACACAATAGTTTTAGGAAAATCCCCCCACCCCAAGCTACACTTTACATGGAGAAAGATTCATAATTTTATATTTTCTCATGGTTTTAATAATTTTGATTAAAATACCACAATTTTTTCTAAATGGGTAAACCATAAGATGTTGCCAGAAAATTATTACACAAAAAATAACTAATGTGTTACATTTACATGACTTTCTTTACCCATTATCATTTATTTTTATCCAGCTTCTACAGACTATTCTCACAAAAGCTTATTTTTCCATCTATGTTAATCAAAATTAACCTTAACAGAAATATTTTCATTATTTATTTCAGTGTAGGTTCAAGGGCTTTAGAGGATACCAAATCAATAGCAGATTATTTAAAAGCTAGTCAGTGAAATGTAGTATAGTGCTGGCCTTGAAATTCCATACCCTTTCCACGACATTGTAAGAAACAACTGAATGGCAACAGCACTTTAAGAAAATGACATGCAGGAAACTTCAAACTAATAAAAATGGATATATTGGAAATGGAAGATGTCACAGAAAACATTATTTTAAATAAATTGTGTGTTTTAAAGAGGTCTACATTTTTTTAATATGTTTTTGTCTATTTCCTATGAATTATGCAAAATTCCTTCCTTCACAGGCTATGCCCAGAAAATTCAAGATTTACATTTCATTTGTCATGTATACATCTGAAATATATGGTATTTTAATCAAAATTGTTAGTCATTTTTTGAGAAAATAAAAAATCACAAAAAACTTTTCATGTAAAAGATAGTTTGGATTGGGGGATTTTGTTCAATAACTTTGTGTTGCTTCTTTGAAAGTTACTGAACTTAAATACCGAGTTTGGTATTTATGGACTTTTCATTTTTGAGTTATGTTGTTCTCTATCTCTCTCTCTCTCTCTCTCTCTCTCTCTCACACACACACACACACACACAAACACACTCTCGTGCGCATGGACTTTTTCTAAACAGTTCAGGGGGACATCAAAACGTATTTCTGGTAAAACCTCAACATTGAATTTTGGATGGAGTACAATACATACTACTCCTATAAGTACACAGTAGAAAAACTAAAAGTATACATCTCAAAACACAATTTATTACAAATAGATAACTTTTTTGTGGTAGCAGGCATTTCCAAGATATTCATTATTATTGGTTTGCATGTTTCACTACTTCTGAAGTCCTGTCACCATTCATTTGTTTTTCACATTGTCATTGGAAGACAAAGGCAGTATATAACAACCTGCTCTTTAAAGATTTGATTTGTTCCTTTGTATTTCTCCTATACCAACAATAAAATGTTTAATAAAACTATTTGTATAAAGATTTGTCTCAGCTGACTGAAAGTAGATCATTCATAAGACTTTCTCTACATACTATAATTTATTTTTAAGCATATTTATAAACTTAATTATGCTAAACTAATGCATGAGAATATGACAAGGCATTCAGCACAGGCTCTCCATTTACACAATATAATTTTTAAATATAATTTGTAATGGCCGCTTAGAAATTACAAAAGTATTAAAATCCACCAGCCAATTATGTTTGCACTATGTAACAGATTGATTCTACTTTTCTTTTTTTTTTTTACTTTGCTTAATAAGTGTCCTATGTTTATAATATCCTTTCTTAAAATTTCAATCAAAAATAATTTTCTATCTAACTGAAATATTAAATAGAAAATCTAATATATTTTAATATAAATTTAACAAGTAGCTAATAAATATTTATGATTTATTAGCTCCTTTCTTCACAGATTAGTCCCTTTACACTGAAATAATATTCGTTCAATATTTTCATTCCTTCTGCAAATAGATTCCTTCTTCATTGATTCTGCTGGACACGCCTGTTAATTTGCATGCACTCTTACCCATGAGATACCTTCTCTTTGTTCACTATTTATTTTAGGTATAAATACATATTTCCCTTTTCCAGGTATTCTTCATTGAAATATAAAATATTAAGAAACTATTTTTCAGTTATCTCATTAAAGAGCTTGTGAATTTCTATGTCCTCTTTGTTTCCTTCTAAAAAATTGTTAGAATTGTTTTCTCTTCTTTTAAGCCATTATTTTGAAGACTGTTAATCCATCCACTTCTCTTGTAATTCTAAGCATTGTCTTAATAAGCTACTTTCTTCTGAATTCAATATCTTGAACCAATATTTAAGAAACCTTTCCTCTCTTCCCAGTTCCATTTGGGCTACTTTCTTTAAATTTGCTCTTCATAGACTTCCATGCAAAACATCCTGAGTACAATATCTATGATTTCCTTTCCTTCATCGTCTCATACCTCAATACCATTAGGTGCATTATATTTACAATTTTTATTTCCTTTTACTTCTCCCATTTCCCATTACCATTGATTTTAATTCCTAAATAAATTAATTTTCATACTAACTTATAATTTGTTGCCTTTCTTCAGTTTTTATCATTGCTCAGTTTTGCCCCTTTCTTAAACACTGCTATTTGTGTTCTCTCTTGATTTACATTTAAACTCCATTCATAACAGTATTTGTCTATTTCCTGAAGAGATTGTTTTAAACCATTTACTGTAATTGATCCATCCTATCACCAAATCATCTGCAAATAATAGCCCAGGAATTGCAATATTATTTATAACTGGCATAAAATTATTATTCTTCCTTATCCCTAACAATATATCATCAATGTATTAAGTTGAAGAGAATTGGACTCAATTTACATCCTTGCTGTAAATCTCTTCATTTGTTTCACTTCTCTTGTTATTATTCTATCTTCAAATCTTACAGAGAAAGTATTCTCCTTGTATAGGGCCTTAAGAGTGTTTGCCATATGCTGACAACTCCTTTACCTAATAAGTTATACCTAAAAGTTATAACTCTACCCTATCATATACTTTCTCTAAGCCAACAAACACCATGTACAGTTTTCCTCTTTTGTTCTTTAGACAGTTATCTACTAATATCTTTTTTACGGATGTATTATCCACAGTTTGTTTCCCAATACAAAATCCCATTTGGAATTCTGAAAGAACACTATATTCTGAAGTTCTACAACCTGCCTGCCAAAATTCCAGGAAAAGTTTTTCCTGCATTTGATAGTAACACAATTCCTTGATAACTATTTGTTTTAGCTGTGCTATCTTTCCATTTGTATATTGGGAGGATCATTGCTTTCCTCAAATTTTCTGGCACATCCTATCCCTTTTCTTCAAATATGTTGAGCAAGCCTGTCAGGATCTTAATTCTTTTTGCATTATTACACCATTCTTTGAGAAATTTTTATGAAATATCATCATATCATTTACTTTACTTTTTCTCTCATTGATTTCACTTGATGTATGACTTCATCTCTTATTATGCTATCCAAAATTTCTACATAACTAATACTAAATTCCAGCTCTGGCATCAATTGATGCATGTGAATTCACCATAAAGGGTTTTAAAATATTTCAACCACTCTTCTGAATCAATACTAGGTTGACTTGCTGAGTTACTGTAAAAAAAAGGCAAACGTATGTTTCACGGAGGGCCCCCCATCCCACATAGTTATTTGTACATTGATTTTATAGGTATATATCTAGCTGACATTAAAACGCTAATTTAGACTACTTTATTTTTCCTTTCTCCACTCTGTTTTCTTTCCTTCTAGCAGTAGGTTATAAAAATGTCTACCATGTAAACATTAATCTTGATAAATCATCTCCTTGTTCTCTGCATTTGTTTTATTAATCTTTTTGCTAATTTACATTCTTCATTGACCCAACCTTCCATCTGTTAATACATATATACCCTCTTCCCCAACAGCATTTCCTCTCCTGCCTTGATCATTATAACACTGAGAATGTTAAACACCTTTTCTATTTCATTTTCATTTACCATTAAATTTATCCCTTGCTGGTAAATTTGTTCATAATTTGAAATCAGTGCTTGCCTAAATCGATGAGAATGTTCATCCATCCATTTAAACCTAATATGTTCTTTACTCTTATCTTTAGCCACTCCTAAGTTATAGGTCCCAGATTGATTCCAATAATTAGTAATGTGGTAACGAACTTCATCAAAAGAAACATGTTCACCATCCCTTCTTCTACAGCTTTATTCCTGAATATTTTTTAACTTTATTCTATGAAAGGCAGTGGCAGCTCATGGCCTAAATGATAGGTAAAGCTCTTTTTACACAAAGCAGGACATGCAACATATCCATTTCTTGTGTGTTAAGTTGATTCTCATATCCTTTTGGTTGGCATACTCACTATACCATGAGGTTTTAAAATGTCTCCTGTAACACTTCACACCTTTCCTTTCACTTTATGTACAATATACTAAATTGGCTTAGTCTACCCATAAACATCATGTCTCTTTTATTGTCCTCAGTCCACTATGAACAATATTTTTGTTGCATGCAAAACAGTATATCATTTTGCTTTAAATGTATTTTAAGACAAACTTATTTTTGATACTAATTCACACTAGCAAACTTCCAAGACCATACACACAATAACAATAATCACTACATATGGATTGTTTTTGTACATAAATTGAAGGACCAGTCCAAGAACTTGAAGTTTGAAAAGTGATTTGAGAGGGAAAACATTCTGTTACCCAAGGAAGGGGATGTTTGCAAGTTTACAACAGATGTCACAAGTGTCAGTGATTAATGAATATCCTCTACAAGGGGTCTTCCTACTCCAAAAAATCCAGGATTTTAGCTTCACCGTAGCCTTGAAAGCAGGTAGTTTGTGGGACTACACAAGACTCATAAAGTCCAAGCTTAAATTGGTTGTCATGGCAGTCGGACATACACAGTGCAGCTGAAAATCCAAGTATCTGCACCAAGCCTCTATACTTGCTCATAGATATTGTGGCTTTCCCATTTTGTTTACTTACAACCCATTTTCCTTATTCCCTGCTACTGTCGCAGTAACACTTTGGAATGGGTGATTTTCGCTCTTAAAATAGTGACTTGTAAAATTATATACCTCTTTGTGAGTAGTGGAATACATAAATGTAAAATGTTCAAAATAGAGATAAAATTATATTCAAATGCACTGAGTCAGAAAACAGCTGAATTGGTGCTTCACTGATTAAAAGGCCCAATTCTTCCTCTGTATTCTTCAGTACTCTCTCCCATTGCTTCTTATTCCATTTTTTTTAACACTCACAAGTTAGCTCCTCTCTCTACTGTTGGCTTAGCACTCCCTTTAAACCATTCCCACAAAGTTTATTTTTCTGTCTACTTGAAGTTCATTGAAATAGTTTCATTACACATTTTGTTTTGCATACAAGGGGAATGCAGGAGGGTGTAGTGATGGTCAAATGTTTAGAAAGCAGATCACTGTGTGCTGGGCCTTGAAATGTCATACTCTTTGTATGACAGCCAGTGAGAAACAACTGAATGGTGATAGCACTTCAAAAAAATTATAAAATATTGGAAAATTCAAACCAATAACAACGATCATTTTGGAAATGGCTGATGCCACAAAAATAGTTATCTGAAATAAATTGTGTGGGTTTTTGTAGCAATTTTTAGTGTAACTCATGGTTTACCAGTTATACAAAATTATATAACATTCATTCCAAATGATGAGGACTTCACAGGTTGTTCTTAAAAAATGTAAGATATACATTTTATCTCAACACATTACCATGGTAATATTAAATACATCACATAACCTATTTACAGTGTATATACTCAGTATTACATAATTTTGTACATTTCACATAATTTTATATATATTAATAACTTGTTTACTTGTTGCTTAGGCCTTATCATATATCATTGTTCTTATATATTTCTTAAAATGTCTTTAAACAGTTTTGTATAACGTCTTTCTGTGGCTCTGGCCATCTTCCTCCATCTTTGCAGATTTCTTCCATCAACATGTTTCTTGCTGCTGCTGCAATTATTATTAATCATTCAGTCTCTAACGTAATTTGGAGTCAATGGAAACATGATCTCATTCATCCTCAATTTTCTGCAAAACAGACGGATGCGAGTAAGAGCTAATGGTTTTCTATCCCAAAATGGCATGCCACAAGGGTATGTCTTAAGTGTGACACTGTTTTTAGTGGCCATCAATAAAATAGTGTCATGCCTGTTAAAGCATATTTATACGCTGATGATATTACCATATTTTGTAAAGGACGAGACATAAAGACAACTCAAGAATTACTACAATTGACCCTCCAGAATCTCCATATTTGGAGCTGCAGTACTGGTCTTGATTCTCACCTCTAAAAAGCCAATGCATAGTTTTCTCTAGATCTAGAGAACTTCCACAACCTGAATTGCTAATGAACAATCATCACATACCAATTGTCAATAACATTCACATACTTGGATTGCAATTTGACTAAAAGTTAACCTGGATCTTGCATCTTAAAATACTTAAAGCTGATTGCTGAATATTTTGAAAGTGTTATCTGCCAAAAATTGGGGAGCTCACTTTAGTATCCTACTCCGCACATACAGGATGATTATATGATCTAAACTTGATTATGGCTGCATTGTATATAACTCAGCCAGTCTGACTGCCCTTAAGATGCTCAATTGCATTCAGTCTTCTGCACTCAGGAGTGTGTTGGGAGCATTTCACACAAGCCCTACTGAGAGTTTACAAATAGAAGTCACTGCATACAAGAAGGAAAATTCTGAGTTTGATCTATGCTTCAAAGATTGCTGCCTTACCAGGCTCTGCTGCTTTCCCATATCTCTTCCCTTCTAATGACAATAACAGCATTTCAACTGGACAATCTCATTGCACTTTGTGGCGGTATTAGTGTTCGTTTGAAAGAATGCTACTGTTATTTTATTTAATTTTGGTTCTCTGTCCTCCGGCTAGCTATTATCCTTTTGGTTGAGCACTTCTCTTTATACAGGTTGTGTAAACAGAAAGGAATCTTTTATCCAAAGATAACACCGATGAAAGAATTTCTTTTATACTTTTATTGTCGAACACTGTCACTATCACATTTACACATTGATCTTGACACTCGCCAAACTGAAACTGTTATAATAACTTCTTACTGATCACTTTTAATCCACGTACTTCAACCTTTTGTATAATTAACTTTACCATACTTGAGATTTTTTATAACTCTTATACGCGTAACTTGTGAATCGATAGCCAATGGTTAATATTTCTGCTGGATTGAAGGCGACGTGTATCATACAAAATATTTTCAACGAACTGACGGGGTCTTTACCTCTAACCTACCTTTTATACTCCTTCACCCAGATATGCCTAAAGATTATAACTGAGCTGCAATTGGCTAATAAAACACGCCAACATTAGCGTCTATTTTTATATCCAATGAAAATTATGAATACATATGCTCTAGGGAAATGTTCCAGAAAATTCTAAAAGAAAACACGCCAACATTACGTAACTTCCTCGTTTCCAATAATGATAAACAGCTCACCCCCTCGCTGCATTATTGCACGCTATTATTGTCAGTTTCAGTAAGGCAGTATAAACTTACTTCCCAACAATAATTACAATCAACAAACATCTCAAATCAATGTCACATACTAATGCATATTCATACTATAATCACTCTTTACATTTAAATAATTTGTGATACAAATTACTGCATCATATGCCCCACTAGAAACATAATTATAAATATTTACAACTTCTTTGGAAATTTTATAATTGAGTTTTTAGTCTCCTAAATCTTGGAACACACGCTATCACTTTCACTTAACACTTCACACGTATTTAACACACGACATATGTTTTTGTTTTTTTTTATCTCGCCACTACTTACTGGCTCTGGTTTAATGTTTTTAGACATTAATCTGACATCACAATTTTTATAGCAAATACTGTACCCTGAAGTATTTAGTTACTGTTACAAAAATTGGTTTACTTTCTTATATTGTTAACAAAAATTTGTGCATTTAAGAATTTTTGTAATTACTATACATATTTATTAAAATATTCACCCTTTACATAAATATATTTACATCTCTTAAATCTAAGTACTGTTTCACATTTTCTGTTTGCTACATAAGTATTTGTTTTTAATTATTTTTACCCATTTTTGTTGTTCTGTAATTTATATTAACAATACTCTTGGAATTGTATTTACGTACTTTTACTTTAATATCATATTAAGTTTCAATCTTTACTTTCTTAATTTCAAATACTGTTACAGTTACTAAAAAAAATGTTAATTTTCCTTTTTTTTTTAAACATTTAATTTTTGTCCAGAATTTATTTCTCTTTTCACATGACATATATAAATAATTAACCCTCTTACGTTCCAATACATTTCTCTGCATTTCATCTTTAACTATCCAGCATTTACTTTACATCTCATTGCTATTCACCCTCCTGGATCAAATTGTCTGTGGCTAAACATTACTCGTAGCCGTATCCTAACCTTCAAAATTTTGTTCATGAATAACCTCTTGTATTCATATGAAATTTCATCCCATGATAACATTTGAAAACAATCTAAAGTTTCCTGAACAACACATCTTTTAACAACTGTCATTTTCAATTCTTCTACTATCTCTTTAATTTGAGAGTACTCTGACAAATCTGTACTAAACTGTACTGGACTGGAGTTTTCAATTTGAACATCTTGGTACTTGTTAATTTCAGAAGTTAGCTTTTGATTATTTACAGGCAAAACTTTAACTTCTTCATACAATTTATTTCTTTGCATTACTGACTCATTCTGTATTTCTGATATCTCCCCTCTGAAATTAACTTGCACCTGAATTAAATCTGCATTTGTAACCTCTTTCATCTCTCTTATCTCACTTGAAATGCTACTCATTCGGCTACCTAACTCTGTACATTTTACATCAACATGTTCTATTTTATTATTAACCTCACTTTTTTGGTTTGATATTTCCCTGCTCATTTCTGACATTTTCTTTGAAACTTCACCTATTTCATTTGCTATCATTTCCTGATTTTCATTTCTCATTCTCATCATACTACTATCTAGCTCCATGAATTTCTTTTCAATTTCTTCCCTGTTCTGTTCTAAGCTTTTACCAATATCTTCTCTTAATTCCCTATGACTCTTTTGCATATCTTCCCTGTTTTGATCTATTTTCTTTTCTAATTTCTCATCATTTTTACCAATATCTTGAGTTAGTTTTTCTAATTTCTCATTATTCTTATTAATATCTTCCCTTAATTCTTTCTTATTCTGATCTAGTTTTTGTTCTAAACTCATACTAATATCTTCCCTCAATTGCCTATTTAATGTTTCACCAAAATTTCTCAACATTTCCATCATCATACTAGCATCAAAATTAACATTTCCTGCTATTCTATTCTCACTTTCTGTACTAATATTTCCTCCCTCAAATCCTACATTGATTGAGCTATTTTCTGTAACCTGTATTGAATTACAGCTAACTGTTACACTATCCCCTTCCATCATTGTTTCTTCAATATTATTAGTAGCCATTGTTTTCTTTATCCTACCGCTCCTAAGGTACATTTAAATTTTTTTACCCTTTTTTTTTTAGAATTAACATAACACTTTTCTAACCTTTCTGATGCTATCTGCTGATGTAGCTTTGATGTCCAGCTTTCTGCCCCTTTCTCCTAGGTTTATATGTCGCTTCTGCGTCGTATCATGATGAATCTACGTCGTTTTGGTGTTCTGTATTTGAATTCCCCTGTTGCCTTTTAATCTCGGAATTACGATGTCCAATCATCTGCGTAGTCTGTCGTTCCTATAGTTGTTTCTGGAATCTGCGTCTTGTAGTTCAGTTCACTGCTCCATTCGCTCCACGTCCTGATTCCTTTGCTCCTTCCTGGTTATCTCACTTCTTCCTGGTTAATTCTGCTCCTTCCTGGTTATTCTGCCCCACGTTCTGGGTGCCAATTTGAAGTAACATTATTTGTATATGTTTGTATTTGTTAGCCCCACATTTGGGAGCCAATTTGCGACGGTATTATTTATGTTTGTGTATGTGTGTTTACTCCACGTGTTGAAGCCATCTTGTGACGTGATTCATTTGTTCGGTTTGTTAGCTCCATCTGGTGTTAGCAATTTGCGGCAGTATTAGTTTTTGTTTGAAAAAATGCTACTGTTATTTTATTTAATTTTGGTTCTCTGTCCTCCGGCTAGCTATTATCCTTTTGGTTGAGCACTTCTCTTTATACAGGTTGTGTAAACGGAAAGGAATCTTTTATCCAAAGATAACACCGATGAAAGAATTTCTTTTATACTTTTATTGTCGAACACTGTCACTATCACATTTACACATTGATCTTGACACTCGCCAAACTGAAACTGTTATAATAACTTCTTACTGATCACCTTTAATCCACGTACTTCAACCTTTTGTATAATTAACTTTACCATACTTGAGATTTTTTATAACTCTTATACGCGTAACTTGTGAATCGATAGCCAACGGTTAATATTTCTGCTGGATTGAAGGCGACGTGTATCATACAAAATATTTTCGACGAACTGACGGGGTCTTTACCTCTAACCTACCTTTTATACTCCTTCACCCAGATATGCCTAAAGATTATAACTGAGCTGCAATTGGCTAATAAAATGCGCCAACATTAGCGTCTATTTTTATATCCAATGAAAATTATGAATACATATGCTCTAGGGAAATGTTCCAGAAAATTCTAAAAGAAAACGCGCCAACATTACGTAACTTCCTCGTTTCCAATAATGATAAACAGCTCACCCCCTCACTGCATTATTGCATGCTATTATTGTCAGTTTCAGTAAGGCAGTATAAACTTACTTCCCAACAATAATTACAATCAACAAACATCTCAAATCAATGTCACATAATAATGCATATTCATACTATAATCACTCTTTACATTTAAATAATTTGTGATACAAATTACTGCATCAACTTCCTTCAACTGAGAATTTCAAAATATATGCATGAGATTAATTTAGGTTTTCCTGGTATGATAAAACTCAAATGTTTCAGGAATACCTCTTGGAAACCCAAAACCCCACCTATCACCACCACTCTAGCCAAATACAACAAAATGAATACATATATTACCCATTACAGCGAATGTTTCACGAAATTTGTGGCATGCACCAAAACTTCATACCTATATATACTAATGGATCTAAAATGAATGGTTGTGCTGTGGTACATCCTGAACATACAGTTTCTTACACTCTTCTGAATTACCTCTCTATTTTCTCCTGTGAACTTTTTGCCATAAGATTTGCCTTGGAATACATAATGAAAGCTGAACACTTCTGTTATCTCATCTTCACTGACTCCATGAGCGCAATTCTACCTCTACAACAGAAGTCACCCAGAAACTCTTTAGTGCAGAACATTTTAAAGCTGTATAATGAGATAAAAGCCTGCAATAAACATGTGACGTTGGCATGGATACCATCTCACATGGGCATATCTGGAAATGAAAAAGCTGATGA
This sequence comes from Deroplatys truncata, assembly GCA_030765065.1. Taxonomy (NCBI): domain Eukaryota; kingdom Metazoa; phylum Arthropoda; class Insecta; order Mantodea; family Mantidae; genus Deroplatys; species Deroplatys truncata. Next base: position 2,047,136 of record CM060980.1, read on the forward strand.
AGCAGCTAAAGAAGCAACATGCCACTCTCCAAGCCTGGCTGGCCTCAAGGTTCCGCATCACAACTTCCAAAATTTCTTCAAGTATGAAATATGTAAGAAATGGAAGCTACACTGGAGTTCCACATCCAATAGCATTGAGCTGCAATCCTAGTTTCTGTTACCCAATAAAACATCTAATTCATGGTGACCAGGTACTTCTCACCAGGCTACATATCGGACATACTACAATTACCCATTCGTATCTCCTTGGAAAATATCATCAGCCTACATGTCACTCCGTTCTCACAGTTCAGCATATAGTTGCAGAGTGCCCTATCTACGATGTTCATCGGCTTCAGTGTGGTATTCCTGCTAACCTCTCGGTGGCCTTGAGTGATCCAACCATCTGTCATAACATAGTAAAGCTTTTAAAAGAAATAAAATTGTATAATGTTATATAATCAACATTGTAATTTGTTTCAAAAAATTGTAATTATTAAAATTTATTGTAGTCATGTTATGACTTTAATGTTAAAGGGACAATAATAAATAAACAAAAATATATTACTATTATTATTATTATTATTATTATTATTATTATTATTATTATTATTATTATTATTATTATTATTATATTATTGACTAATGATAGGGAAGGTATAATCTGTGCCATTATTAAGATAAAATTTTTACTACCGATTAGAAAATGTTAAGCTGGAGCACTTTTAGAATTAGCCTACAATACAAAATTGGATACATACATTTATGCCCAGAAAACTACTAATAAGAACATAATTGAGTGAAGAATCTATCAGTTTTCTATAAAGTGAGTATTAAGAAATAGGATATCATTCCATCACTAATCATAAATATCTTAAATGTATGGTATTTTAATCAAAATCATCAGAGCAATTTTTGAGAAAATCAAAGAAACAAAAAAAAAGTTTCCATGTAAAGGAGAGTCTGCTGTGGGGGAATTTTTTGAAAATCTTTGTGTTACAGCTTTGGACAACCTTAATTATTGGTTTCTTCTTTTGGGAAAACAGCCAAGTTTTTTGACACTTTTATGCACTTGTTTTATTACTTGTTTCATTTTCTACAACAAAATTGAAGGGATCATGTTTTGGGGAATGCTGACATATTTTAGTAAGTGTTGGTGTGGAAAGTGAAGCTAGAATAATTATAACATTTCAATTTGTGCATATAAATAAGAAGCCTCTTCTCTTTCACGTCATGCATGCACTGGTTTTCTTCTACAATTATTTTTTCATTCATGGTACTTCAAAACATGTATTTTTGGAGAAATCATTTTATCAAAATGTTGAGTGAGTGCAATAATACTTCCTCTACCTATTAAGTACTTGGTAGAGAGTAAAAATGATTTTAAAAAATCTCATGTGTTAGTCACATGATCTCTAGCCACTACTTCTATATGTCTCCTCCAAACTATTCTTACAAAAGCTACTTCTTTTATCAACTTTTACAGAAATGCTTGTATTACACATTTGATTGTGGTTCCAAGGGGGATACAGGAAGCTGAAGCGATGGATACTCAAACCATTATATGCTGGCTTTGAAATTCCATACTCTTTTCATGACATTGCAAAAAACAAATGAACAGCAACTGCAGTTTTAAAAATATCACAAAGTATTGAAAAACTCAAACCAATATTAATGGATATCTCGAAAAGACTGATGCCACGAGAAAGCTTATTTAAAATCAATTGTTTATTTTAAAAAGATCTACCTTTTTTGTGTACTAAATTTTTATTTACCTCTTATGGTTTACCTGTTACACAAGACTATACAAAATTCCTTTTGAATGAAGTGGACTTCACAAGCTATTAGCAGAAAATTCAAGATATCTATGCAGGGTGAATCCGTTAAACTTTCACAAGTTGTCCAGGGATGTTTTCTGAGTCTTTAGATATAAGGAGTGCATGGTCTTCGATAGCTCAGTACCGAGTAATGTCATTATTTTAATTTTGTTTAACTCAACTACCTTTGTATCTGTTTACTCAGAATAATTATTATTTCCAAATAAAACACAATCTTTCACTGCTGTAGTAGAGGAAAGTAAAGCATATGTTGAGTGCAGTTTGCCACAGGCTTGAACTTTTCTGTCTCAGCTTGTGTTTCCTGCAGTACACTACTTTGTGAGTATGTTGTCATCACTTTACTTATGCAGGATTTGCCAATGTGCACCTCGACTGCGGTTTTACTCAATGCAATGGAAGAGCAGCACAATGACAACACCACACTTGCAGCTCTTACACAAACATGGTGCTTCACTGTTAGTATGAAAGCAGGCTTTTCACATCAAGTGCAATTTGCTAATTGACTCTTAGAGTGATGTGCAAATAATTAACATTTTCTTGTACCTCTACAGATGAGGCAATGTTCGCTAGAGAGTGAACTAGCATGTTCATCAGCTGTAATAGCCATATCTGGGAGTATGAAAATCGACATGCTGTGGTGAATCGAGCCTACCAACATTCTTTGTGATGAATGTGCTGGTATCATTATTATTCTGTGATTGGTCCTTGTATATCACCCGACAGATATACAAAACAGTCCTTCAAATGTCCTTGCTGCTGATAATTTGCAGGTGTATGTGGTTTCAACATGATGAGGCAACAGCACATTTTACAATGAATGTTAGGGTATACCTTGAAGAACAGTTTGGGCAAAGATGGATTGGTTATCATGGTCCTGTTCCATGACCAGCTTGGCCAGATCAGACAACCATGGACTTTTTCTTCTGGGGTCACAAGAACAGCCTATGGGTATGTGACTCCTGTCAAAAGTAATATGGACCTGGTTGCTAGGATTTTAACAGCTGCTGGCAATGCGTGCCAATCTCCTGGGATGCTAGAGCATGATGGGATCTAGACATCTCCTGGGATGCTAGAGCATGATGTGATCTAGAAATCTCCTGGGATGCTAGAGCATGATGGGATCTAGACATCTCCTGGGATGCTAGAGCATGATGGGATCTAGACATCTCCTGGGACGCTAGAGCATGATGGGATCTAGACATCTCCTGGGATGCTAGAGCATGATGTGATCTAGACATCCCCTGGAGTGCTAGAGCATGATGGGATCTAGACATCTCCTGGGATGCTAGAGCATGATGGGATCTAGACATCCCCTGGAATGCTAGAGCATGATGGGATCTAGACATCTCCTGGGATGCTAGAGCATGATGGGATCTAGACATCTCCTGGGATGCTAGAGCATGATGGGATGTAGACATCCCTGGAATGCTAGAGCATGATGGGATCTAGACATCTCCTGGGACGCTAGAGCGTGATGGGATCTAGATATCTCCTGGGATGCTAGAGCATGATGGGATCTAGACATCCCCTGGAATGGTAGAGCATGATGGGATCTAGACATCTCCTGGGATGCTAGAGCATGATGGGATCTAGACATCCCCTGGAATGCTAGAGCATGATGGGATCTAGACATCTCCTGGGATGCTAGAGCATGATGGGATCTAGACATCTCCTGGGATGCTAGAGCATGATGGGATATAGACATCTCCTGGGATGCTAGAGCATGATGGGATCTAGACATCTCCTGGGATGCTAGAGCATGATGGGATCTAGACATCCCCTGGAATGCTAGAGCATGATGGGATCTAGACATCTCCTGGGACGCTAGAGCATGATGGGATCTAGACATCTCCTGGGATGCTAGAGCATGATGGGATCTAGACATCTCCTGGGATGCTAGAGCATGATGGGATCTAGACATCTCCTGGGACGCTAGAGCATGATGGGATCTAGACATCTCCTGGGATGCTAGAGCATGATGGGATCTAGACATCTCCTGGGATGCTAGAGCATATGGGATCTAGACATCTCCTGGGATGCTAGAGCATGATGGGATCTAGACATCCCCTGGGATGCTAGAGCATGATGGGATCTAGACATCCCCTGGGATGCTAGAGCATGATGGGATCTAGACATCTCCTGGGACGCTAGAACATGATGGGATCTAGACATCTCCTGGGATGCTAGACAGTTCATAAAGCAGTGTTGTGAAGTTGATCATGATCATGTCAGTCGACATTTTGAACAATTACTTTAAATAGTGTAACAGTGTAATTTGGGTTGTTTTATGTAATTTTGTTGTAGTTTTTGGTTATCTCTTCTTAAAAAGAAATAATTATAATTGTGAATTACAAAATTACTCATTTTGTCGCCATGTGTCAGGAGGCGATGAGTAGTTGATTAATTGGTGGCAGGCCATAATGTAAACACACTCTACAGCAATTAACGTTATGTTTTGTTTGACAACCATATTCTGAGTAAACAGATACAAAGGTGGTTGGGTTATTATACAACAAAAAATATGAAATTACTTGTTAATGAGCCACTGGAGACCATGAATTCCCTATATCAAAACACTCAGAAAACATCCCTGAACAACTATGGAAAGTTTGTTGGTAGATTTTGGATTTACGTTTTATATTTTATTTCTCATGTTAATCTTAAATGTATGGTATTTTTATCATAATTGTTAGCCATTTCTAAGAAAATCAAAAGTATTGAAATATTTTCCATGTAAAGGGTAGTTTGAGGTGGGGGATTTTACTGAAAATCTTTCTGTCACATCTTTGTAAGACTTATCCGACTTATCAAGTAAGTACTTATCCGACATTTTGTTTTCGAGTTGTGCTGTTTGCACACACATGCATGCATGCACATGCACACACATGTATGGGCTTTTTAAAAAAAAATTGGATTTAGAAGGCTTCAAAACATGTATTTCTTATGAAATCACAAAATTGAATTTTTGGATGGATACAAAACCACCTCTACTTAATGTAGTAAGCAGTACTATAGCAGTAGAGACAGTATTTAAGCATTAGGAGTCATTTACTCTGTGACTTATACAGGACATGTTTCAGAAGGTTTAGCTTCCGTCATCAGCTGCAGGTCGACTGGAGACAGTAATAAATTTTAGTTACTATGGATAGTTAAGTGAATGTAACACATGAAATTTTTATTATTTGTTTTGAAATGGAAATAGAGAAAGAATGCATACTGCAAGATACGGTTTAACTCAGACAGTGTAGGCATACTACAAGGGGCGTTCAATAAGTAATGCAACACTTTTTTTTCTTAAAGCTGGTATTATTCAGGATTCAAATACACCATATTATTCCCCAATCTTTTGGCTACAAAACCCTATTTTTCAACACAATCTCCTTACATCACCTTAATGGGAGTCTGCATGGTTCCACTCTACTGGTGTAGTCAGAGCAATGTCTTGCTGCGTTTAGTGCTTCCCATGGAGCGCATCCTTCATTAGGCCAAACAGCTGGAAGTCAGAAAGTGCAAGATCCAGACTGTAGGGTGGATGAGGAAGAGCAATTCACTGAAGTTTTTTGAGCTCCTCTTGGGTGTGCAGACTTGTATGAGGTCTTGCATTATCATGGAGAAGGAGAAGTTTGTTTGCTGAAATCGTTTCTTCAATTTCCTTAGAGTAGCACACAGAGTTGATTGTTTGACCATGAAGGAGGACATCAAACAGAATAACTCCTTCAGAGCCCCAGAAGACCATAGCCATTACTATACCAGCTGAAGGTACAGCTAGCTCTGAAGGAGCCATGGATTGCTGTTTTGTTTCAGGTCCCATGTTTCATTGTCTGTGAAAATGTTTTACAAAAACTTGTCACAATCAGCCACGTAACGAGCAAGCAATTCCACACAGATGGTCTTTATGGCCCAGTGAGAACAAGCCTTTGAATACTCCAACAGAGGCATCAAGTTGAGCAGCGAGGTGTTTAATTGTGATCTGACAATCACCTCGAATAAGAGTGTCTGCACGTTCCAACATTGCAGGAGTCACAGCTGGCCAGCACATGGGAGATCAGACAGGTTTGCTAGACCTTGTTGTGATGATGACAGACACCTTGCACAATGATTCACCGAGCTTTTTTCCACTGTCAGGTCTCCATAGACATTCTGCAAGCACCTATGAATATCTGTGATGCTCTGGTTTTCCGCCAAAACAAACTCAATAACTGCTCTCTGTTTGGAATGCAACTCCATTACAGACACCATTTTGAAGGCTACTTATTGTATTGCCACCTATCTGAAATTAATGAAACTATATAAGATGAAGTGGGAATATTTAAAGTTGTCCCAAACAAAATTCCAACTTTTTTTAACCAAAATTAGCTGAGAAAAGGAATATGTTGCATTGCTCATTGAACGCCCCTCATACATTATAAAATTAAAGCTAAATGGGTATTTTCTTAAAGATGTGTATTACTTTCAGGCAGCCACAGATTTTTGGCAAGGAAAGGATCAATGGCTTCCAACCTGGAATCTTGATGTGAACTATGGAGAAAGCTCTAGTCTTCAAGTGGACTACGTACGAGTATGGGCCCTATAGCTCTGCCATTGTCCTACAGAGGAAACAATAGAATCGTTTTTTGTACACAAGAGGGGATGAATGCAATTCTTCAAACTTATTATTTATGCTACTTATGCTAAGCTTTGTTAAAGCTTAGTAGCCCTAAGTAGTATACAGGGTGTTTGTAATATGAGTTAAAAGTTTTTATGCATTGCTAGAGGCAATAAATTATCTTGTTAACTTAACAGTGAGTGAGGCTACTGTGTTTTCAGCAGAAACCTGCATGTTGTACCCAGTATTTCAAGAGTGCAGCCATGATTCCCAATTCATCAACAGTTCATAGCTAGTAACCTAATTAAACTATTAAAGCCAGGTGCAGAACAACACAGCAAGACTCCTTTTGAGAAAAGCACTTTTGCTAAATTAAGTACAGAAACATGCTTTTGCAATATACAACATACAGCTACCATATCAAACAGGTAAAAAGCAAAAGCACTTTTCAGCCTGAATTTGTTTTTTGCATGCAGGTTGTTAACATTATGTTGTGTACTTGTACCCTATCAGATACAGTCCATTCATGTGCCACTCTACAATTTTACTCTAGAATGTGAATGTCGTCCAATCACAAAAACGTTTATTTTGTTAAAACAAGTGTATGGTTTATATAGTAAGTATAAAAAGGGAGCATAATTTTGAAGTTGTTACAGAAAAGTTCTGGAATGAGTTGGCAAAGAAAGGGGTGAGCTTTTCTTTTCTAATTTAAAATTAAATAAAATATATCAAAACTGCAGGTTTTTTCTTCATAATGGCAAAAATGCCTTTTTTTTAATCTTTCCTTTTACTGAATGCACCCATTTCTTTTTTACATCCTTGTAAATACTGTTCCAAACAGTACCACCACAGTAACATTCTTCTTTTTCCCAACCTACTAAAAAAGCAGAATATTGCAACTTGTTTAGTTATAAGCAAAACAATTTGCTCTGAGCAGAAGAACTGAACTTTTCTACAGGAGGCAGGAGCTTTAGAGGGTGGCATATTTGTACCTCAGTTTTAATATCACCAATATTTTATGTTTTTATTTACACTTAAAAATTAACAATATTATGAAATAATTTTCAATAGAATGTTGTCATCTCTAACATTCGGCAGTTACCTTGTTCCACCAAGGACCCATTTCTGAGGTGGAGGCACCCAGAGAGCAGAGCCCATTACCTCCAATGGTAGGGTGATGTGAAATTAGAGGACCTACAGCTTTTACTGTGGACTACAAACCACGTTGTGGCTTGAGGATACTCCACATGAGCAAGTGAAGGTGTGCATAAGGCTGACTTAAAATTGCCACTCCAGACCGTCGAATGATAGCCAAAAATGAAACCATAGCACTATCCCAGCGCCCTTGTAGTAGAATGTTTAAAAATATAATTACAAACTTGCAGCCAGAAATGTAATAATCAGACTCTTACACCTGTGTGCATTGTTATTCCCTTAAGAATTTAAATCAAATCTGAGCCTGCCTATATTGTCTTTCTCTTATCAATTTGATTTTACAGTTCAGCAAAAGAATCCAAGTTAGTTGGTTCAGTGGTAGTGGTTATGTGTAAAAGATGAATGCATTACACTAGTGTGCTACAATTTTGAAGTGACCAGACCAGTGATATTTACATTTACTATAAATTGGATCCTTTTCTGTAGTGTAGTTGATAATCATATAAGCAAGCGACATGAATGACAAAAATAAATGCACAAAATTAAGTTGTGTGGTAATTCATAAGTCAATGAAGGAGCAGCGAGAAAAGGAAGCTAAAGTTTTAAAAATGTTTAGTAGAGTAGACATATTGCTAGTTGGAGCTAAGTTGTACTGATAACACTGCAGCTGTAATGAAAGAAGTAAATGCTAAATGAGATAGTGATTCAAGCAAGACATGGTTTCTGAATTTGAGTCTCACTCACACATGTCGAATTGGAGGTTAAATAAAATATTAACCTTTAGTAGTAATTTTGCGGATTGGTGTGTTAATGAGTCAACAATTAACATTCTTCTTCACTGTGAATTAATAATTTTTCTAATTCATCTAGTCTGATAGCAGGCAAAACAAGATACCGTAGCTTTTAAGTGGTGAATCAGCTTTGTGTGATTACATAGCACATTCCTGTTGCACTGGTGCCATTTATTGTGTGCTATGTAAATTGTTTAGAAGCAAGATCATGATTGCAACTCTTGGCATTTCATAGTGAATAAACAATAGTGGCTTGTAAGTATACATTTTGGGTGTTCACATTTTAGTCAGACAGTCCTCAAAATGTGAAACACTGTCTGCTGCATAATGGTTATAATTATGAACAAATGATACAACTGCAGCTGCCCATAAAAACAATAATGCATAACTTGTCTGATTAAAGAACGTCTTTTTATATGTTTTTTGTTGTTGTGTACATAATTAAGTATACAGTGTTGGGGTAAGAGCCAAGTAACATGTAAATTAAATTGTAGCCAAGATGGTTTGGAGAAACCAAGGAGAAGTGAACGTTACCTTTTTCTGCTACAGTTAACTTCTGCCATAGTGTGCTACCACCTAGTGGCATTGTCATAAAATTATAGCGACAGAGTGCAGGAAAAGCTTCATACATTAGTGCACTTCTTCACATGAGCGTGATCTGTTTACATTATACCACTTGCACAGAATCTCCTTAAAATGTGCACAAGTCAAGATAAGCTAACGGCTGTGTTATGTCTTAACAGAAATAGCACGGTAAATTTAAATGATATAGATTCTAAATTACTGCATATACGTTACATTTGATAGCATTCAAAGAATAAACAACCAATAAATCTGCAAAGTGTCAAAAGTTAGGTGTTTGAGTGCTCTTATGTAGCAACCATCACTGTGTATGAATATTTCTCAACTTATATCTATCACTATGGAAATGCAACACAAAAATTCTGTGTTTTTTCTGGTCTTTGGTCATAACATAACTCCAAAAATTGCTGTTTTTTAGATATGACAATAGGTATATAAAAATGAATTCTCCTTCATTTAGTATATACCTGATATCTCATTTGCATCCTAGCCTTCACTACAGTATTGGCCTGAACCTGATGACTGTCAGTGTTGTGATTTAGTTTTGGTCAGGTCCTGATATGAGCACTTACTGACCAAACCATAGTCTGTCTTACCTAATATAAACACATGGAGTTATGTTGAGATCAAATTAAAAAATCTGATGTGCTACACTCACATGACTTTCTCTACTCTTGTACAAACTATTTTTTCAAACGCTTATTCTCCATATGCTTCATGTTAATCGAGATGTTAATCTTATTGCTAATTTTCTTGTAGATGCAAGGGGAATATGGTAGGCATTAAGCGATAGTCAAATGTTTTAAGAACTGGTTGCTATGTGGAGCATTCCATTCTCTTTGTATGTACAGGACATAAAAAAATCTGATGTGTTACAGTCACATGACTTTCTCTACTCTTGTAGAAAATATTTTTACAAACACTTATTCTCCATATGCTTCACGTTAATCGAGATATCGGGATGTCAATCTTATTGCTAATTTTCTTGTAGATTCAAGGGGAATATGGTAGGTTTTAAGCGATAGTCAAATGTTTTAAGAACTGGTTGATGTGGAGCATTCCATTCTCTTTGTATGTACAGGACATAAAAATATCTGATGTGTTACAGTCACATGACTTTCTCTACTCTTGTAGAAAATATTTTTACAAACGCATATTCTCCATATGCTTCATGTTAATCGAGATATCGGGATGTCAATCTTATTGCTAATTTTCCTTTAGATTCAAGGGGAATATGGTAGGTTTTAAGCGATAGTCAAATATTTTAAGCGCTGGTTACTATGTGGCACATTCCATTCTCTTTGCATGTCTAGGACATAAAAAAATGAATAATGAATTTGAGAAAAAGTATAAGTATTGGTAAATTTAAGGGAATAACAAGCAATATCTCGAAAACAGTTCACTCAACAAAAAAAATGTATATGACATAAATTGTGTATTTTACCGCGATCTACATTTTTTGTTTAGTAAAATTTTGTCTATCTCTTATGGTTTACCAGTTATGCTAAAGTCATTCACAATGAAGAATGCTTTTGGAGACATTCCCAGAAAATTCGAGATATACGTTTCATTTCTCATGACAATATCTTAAACATATGATATTTTAATCAAAATCGTTAGAGCCATTTTTGAGAAAATTAAAATTTTCGAAAAATGTTCCATGTAAAGGGTAGTCTGAGGTGGAGGGATTTTCTTGAAAATCGTGTCGCATCTCTGGAATATACTGAACCTAAATACCAAGTTTTGTGTTTATCCGACTATTCGTTTCTGAGTTATGCTGTTCACAGACACACACACACACACACACACACACACACACACACACACACACACACACACACACACACACACACACACACACAGACATGTTTCCAAAAATGCTTTTTTTGGATTCAGGGGGTCTCAAAACATGTATTTCCGGTGAAATCTCGGTATCAAATTTTTGGGTGGAATACAATACTTCCCCTACTTACTATACGTAGTAGAGAAAGTAAAAAGAAAAAGTAAACTTTACTGGATTAACAATTAATGATCAATGCGGGAAACATCCCCTACTATTAAACATTATTTAAAGTATTTATGGAGCATAACCTAAACTTCAAGAATCCTCATGCTGACACAAGACTTTTGATAGTTTTCATATAAAAATTAAATCATCTCCAGAAGAAGAAAAATTAAAATATGAGACACCATTGAACAAAGTGGATTTCCATTACAAATACAATGAATTGGCAATGAACTCTGATGGAAAAACTGTGGTAGCTGTATGCGACTTACAACAATGTCTTCCAACTTCAGACCTAACAACAAGTGTTTCATTCTATGAATTCAAACTTATGGACTTTCAAATGAACATGAACGAGGAGTAGGAAAACTCATTTACACTCTTTACTTAAGTAAAATTACCTGGACATGATTCAAGAGTCCTTTGCTCTCATCGATGAGAGCTGATGCTGAGAGCAAAGGACTCTCAAAACATGTCTAGGTAATTTTACTTAAGTGAAGAGTGTAAATGAGTTTTCCTACTGCTCGTTCATTTTCATTTGAAATAGTTCACTATCAACCACTTCTACATTATTACTTATAATTATGGACTTTCAACTTTACAGTTAGGAATTGCACCACAGAAAAAGCAAAGTGATACATGTGTCACAAGGAGGGTGGAAATGAGGTTGCTTCCTGTTTGAAAATGTCTTATGGAGTTACCAGATTCTATTGAATCTATGATAATTTATTATGACGCAGAACAGAAACTTATTTATTCCTTTAATGCTGCAGAGAAAGGCATTTTTAAAATAGTTCATGTGTAACTGTTATCTAAAAGGCCAGGGAATGTCATGATGGTGCTGTAGCTTTTCCCCAAAGATTGGAATGTCTGCAAAGCATTATAAGTGGTTCAGATTTCATCAAAAATATTTATTTTAATTTTCAAGCCTTATGAAACAATTTTTCAACAGAAAAATGATTGACATGGAAAAAAATTCATTTCTCTGGGACAATATTTTCTGACTGCATGTCATCAAGGAGTTTAAAGAACTCTCAGTTCAGAGTGAGATACATTTCAGACCTTCTATTATGAAGAAAGGACAACTGTCAAAGGAAAACATGCATTTGCTTTCTCCATATGAGGAAACAGTGAAGTTCAAAAGAAGAAGTACAATTTATTATCTTCTGTCATTGTTAGAGATTATTGATCTTCTGTACTATAGTTTCTACTTTATGCTTCAGAGGAAGCTATTAAGCTTATGTGAGTGATAAAAACAAGTTCCTTTTTCTTTTAAATTAACTTAAAATTATTAAAAGCTATGAAACAAAAAAGTTAAGTTATACTAGCAAATAAATCCAGTTCAGAACTTACTTAAAGTGAGGTACATGTAATTTAATATAAAACTGACAAAAAGTTTATTGCAGTTTTATATCGATATCTTCTGTCAGTTTGTATTAACAGAACAAAATATAAAGATCGGCATGTTCAGAACATGTACGGCAGATATTTGGTCAGACCATGATAACTCCATTTCTTTTTAATTAGTACCATTTAGAAGTTATATAGAAACTTAACCTCATGAATATAAGTAAACAGCATGTTCATGTGAATTATTTTCTCCTGCAACTGTGTTTGCACTACATTTCTGATTTTTAAATTAAAGTTTAAAAGAAAAATGCTTATTTCTCAAAACATCATTTTTGGAGTTATCATGTTCTGACTAAACATCACAGAATTGTGAACTACTGATTTTAACAAGAAAAAAAATCCCTTGTATCGATAGAAAGTAATTTCAGTTCATATGCTGGGCAGGAAAAATGTACTAATACAATGTACTGAAAAGTGCATTTGCAATACTGAGAAACTTGTGAACTTCTTCTATCTGGGCAGGCTGAAAAATTCCAATCATTATATGAACTTATTGCTGGATTTGATTCTTTTCTTGTGGAGAACATTCAATGATATAGACAGGGATATATCTTAAACAATGATGAAATAGTAGAGCTGCTTTTTGAATGAGTATTATATCACTGATATTAAGCATGCCAAATATTTCTCCATAATAGTAGATCCTACTGCAACATTTCGCATATTGATCAGTTATGTTTCATATTAAGGTAAATTGCTGAAAATGGGGAGCCTGTTGAACATTTATTACTATTTTTGCCAAACCCAGGATACAAGCCTCGATGAAGCCATACTGGAAATCTTATCTGTTGATGCGGTAATTTGTATCACAAATTACTTAAATGTAAATAATGATTGTAATATGAATATGCATTTTTATGTGACATTGATTTCAGATGTTTATTAATTGTAATTATTATTGGGAAATAAGTTTATACAGCTTTACTGAAACTGTCAATAATAGCGCAATAATGCAGCGAGGGGGTGAGCTGTTTATCATTATTGGGAACAAGGAAGTTACGTAATGTTGGCGCGTTTTCGGTAGAACCTTCTGGAATGTTTCCCTAAAAGCAATATGTATTCGTGGTTTTCATTGGATATTAAAATAGACGCTAATGTTGGCGCGTTTTATTAGCCAATAGCAGTTCATTTATAATCTTTTAGGCATATCGGGGAGTGGGAGTATATAAAGCCAAGTCCGAGGTAGATCGCTGTCAGTTAATCAAAATTCCTAGCACATTACACGTCGTCAGTCAGTCCTTCAGTTCGTCAAGTTACGCGCAGCAGAATTACGAGAATCTAAAGTATTATAAAGTTAATTATACACAAAGTTGAAATACGTGAATTAAAAGTGATCAGTAAGAAGTATTATAACAGTTTCAGTTTGGCGAGTATCTAAATCAATATGTAAAAGTGTTAGTGAACGTGTTCGACAATAAAAATTATAAAACAAATTTCTTCATTAAGTGTAATTTCTGGATAAAAGATTCCTTTCCATTTCACAACCTGCATAGAGATACATGTTCGACCCAAACAGCTAGCCGGAGGACATTTGAAATAAAATCATCCACAAGCTAATACTGCCACAAATTGCTAACGCAAGATGGAGCTACAAATCAAACAAAGAATGACATCACAAGATGGCAACGCCTGAAGTAAGCAGCACAATATAAGATCTCCAAGTTCTAATAACTTACGTAAAAACATATTACGTAAGCACCATCTCTCGCAAATTGGCTCCCAAACGTGGGGCTACAATTAATGTTAAATAAATACAACATTAATACCGTTACAAATTGGCACCCAGAACGTGGGGCACGATAACCAGGAAAGGAACACGATGACCAGGAAAGAAGCATAGTGACCAGGAAAGGAACACGATGACCAGGCAAGGATCAGAATAACCAGGAAGGGGCAGAATTAACCAGGAAGAAGTGAGATGACCAGGAAGGGGCGAATGCAGCAGTGAAATAATCTACAAGACGCAGATTCATCATAATACAACGCAGAAGCGACATACAAACCTAGGAGAGAGGGGCAGGAAACTGTACATCAATGTAACACCAACAGACAGCATCACAAAAGGTCAGAGTATTGTAATTTTTTTTAGAAAACAAAAAAAAAATGGCTACTAGTAATATTGAAGAAACAATGATGGAGGGAGATGATGTAACAGTTAGCTGTAATTCAATACAGGTGACAGAAAATAGCTTAAACAATGTAATATTTGAGGGAGGAAATGTTAGTGCAGAAAGTCAGAATAAAACAGCAGGAAATGTTAATTTTGATGCTAGTATGATGGAAATGATGGAAATGCTGAGAAATTTTAGAGATCAATTCAGGGAAGATATGCAAAAGAGTTTTGAGAGATTAGAAAAGAAATTAGATCAAGAAAGTGAAGCTATAAAAAAAGGCGGGGAAATATTGGAAGATATGGAAAAGAATCATAGGGAATTGAGAGAAGCTATAAAAAAGAATCATAGGGAATTGAGGGAAGATATTGGTAGGATTAATGAGGTATTAGAGCAAAAAGTAGATCAAAGCAGTGAAGAAATTGAAAAGAAAGTTATGAAGCTAGATAGTAGTATGCCAAAAATGAGAGATGAAAATGAGGAAATAATAGCAAGTGAGATAGGAGAAGTTTCAAAGAAAGTGTTAGACATGAACAGGGAAATAGATAACAAAGAAAGTGAGGTTAATACTAAAAGTGAGGTTAATGTAGAATGCACAGAGTTAGGAAATCAAGTGGGTAGTATTTCAAGTGAGCTAAGAGAGATAAAGAGGTTATGAATGTAGATGTAAATCAGGCGCAAGTTAATTTCAGAGGGGAAATATCAGAAATACAGAATGAGACAGTAATGCAAAGAAATAAATTGTACCAAGATGTTCAAAATGAAAACTCCAGTCCAGTACAGTTTAGTACAGATTTGTCAGAGTACTCTCAAGTTAAAAAGATAGCAGATGAATTGAAAATGAAAGATGTTAAAAGATGTATTGTTCAAGAAACTGTAGATTGTTTTCAAATGTTATCATGTGATGAAATTTCAAATGAATACAAGAGGTTATTCATGAACAGAATTTTGAAGGTTAGGATACAGCTACGAGTAATGTTTAGCCACACACAATTTGATCCAGGAGGGTAAATAGCAATGAGATGTAAAGTAAATGCTGGATAGTTAAAGATGACTTGCAGAGAAATGTATTGGAACGTAAGAGGGTTAACGAAATATATATATA
The DNA here is from genome assembly GCA_030765065.1 of Deroplatys truncata. Taxonomy (NCBI): domain Eukaryota; kingdom Metazoa; phylum Arthropoda; class Insecta; order Mantodea; family Mantidae; genus Deroplatys; species Deroplatys truncata. The sequence continues at coordinate 2,062,697 of CM060980.1, forward strand.
TGTCATGAGAAAACAGAAATAAATTAAAAAAAAAAAAATAGGAAAAAAAAATATTTAAAAGAAAAAAAATAACATTTTTTAGTAACTGTAACAGTATTTGAAAATTAAGAATGTAAAGATTGAAACTTAATATGATATTAAAGTAAAGTATATAAATATTATTCCAAGAGTATTGTTAAGATAAAGTTCAAAATAACAAAAATTGGTAAATATAATTAAAAACAAATATTTATGTAGCAAATTGAACATGTGAAACAGTGCCTAGATTTAAGAGATGTAAATATTTGTGTAGAGGGTAAATATTTTGGTAAATATGTGTAATAATTACAAAAATCTTAAATGTATAAATTTTTGTCAACAACTTCAGAAAGTAAACAATTTGGTAACAGTAATTAAATAATTTAGGGTACAGTATTTGCTATAAAAAAAAATTTGTGATGTCAGATTAATATCTAAACAAATTAAACCAGAGCCAGTAAGTTGTGGCGAGATAAAAAAAAAAAATATATATATATCGTGTGTTAAATGCGTGTGAAGTGTAAAGTGAAAGTGATAGCGTGTGTTCCAAGATTTAGGAGACTAAAAACCCAATTATAAAATTTCCAAACAAGTTGTAAATATTTATAATTATGTTTCTAGTGGGGCATATGATGCGGTAATTTGTATCACAAATTACTTAAATGTAAATAATGATTGTAATATGAATATGCATTTTTATGTGACATTGATTTCAGATGTTTATTAATTGTAATTATTATGGGGAAATAAGTTTATACAGCTTTACTGAAACTGTCAATAATAGCGCAATAATGCAGCGAGGGGGTGAGCTGTTTATCATTATTGGGAACGAGGAAGTTACGTAATGTTGGCGCGTTTTCGGTAGAACCTTCTGGAATGTTTCCCTAAAAGCAATATGTATTCGTGGTTTTCATTGGATATTAAAATAGACGCTAATGTTGGCGCGTTTTATTAGCCAATAGCAGTTCATTTATAATCTTTAGGCATATCGGGGAGTGGGAGTATATAAAGCCAAGTCCGAGGTAGATCGCTGTCAGTTAATCAAAATTCCTAGCACATTACACGTCGTCAGTCAGTCCTTCAGTTCGTCAAGTTACGCGCAGCAGAATTACGAGAATCTAAAGTATTATAAAGTTAATTATACACAAAGTTGAAATACGTGAATTAAAAGTGATCAGTAAGAAGTATTATAACAGTTTCAGTTTGGCGAGTATCTAAATCAATATGTAAAAGTGTTAGTGAACGTGTTCGACAATAAAAATTATAAAACAAATTTCTTCATTAAGTGTAATTTCTGGATAAGAGATTCCTTTCCATTTCACAACCTGCATAGAGATACATGTTCGACCCAAACAGCTAGCCGGAGGACATTTGAAATAAAATCATCCACAAGCTAATACTGCCACAAATTGCTAACGCAAGATGGAGCTACAAATCAAACAAAGAATGACGTAACAAGATGGCAACGCCTGAAGTAAGCAGCACAATATAAGATCTCCAAGTTCTAATAACTTACGTAAAAACATATTACGTAAGCACCATCTCTCGCAAATTGGCTCCCAAACGTGGGGCTACAATTAATGTTAAATAAATACAACATTAATACCGTTACACTGTTCATTCCATTGACACTACTGACTGTAGAGGCCAATCTTACAATAATGCAAGCAATTTGTCAGGATACTACTCAGGTTTACTGGTACAAAGAAATTTGTAGGCACATTTTGTGCTTTTTGCCACTCATTCTTTTAATAGCTGGCACCAGCTGTTGTCAGAAAATATGCTCACTGTTCTATCATGTATACTTCTTTCTATGGTTCTCACTAAGCTGGGAACATGGAACTAGGAAATAAAGCAATATGAGTTTGTCAAAAGCTTCTTAGCTAGAGAGGGTGACAATAAGGAGAGGTTGTTTCAATAATATCTCTGAGAAAGCACTGGTGTGAAATGAGGCTTCACACTTGTTGAATCAACATGGTAAATTAGAAACACGTTCATAATGGCATTCTGCAAAGATTTAATGGTGTAAATGTTTTATAGCAAAGTGTAAAAATACATACTGAAACAGTACATGGAGTATATGAATCATTATTAAGAGCTCTATTGATGACATGTTCAACTACGACTATTACAAATAAAAATCCATCGGGATGACTGATATGAATACATCTATAAAAGATCAAGGAAATGCAATGTTCATCCGAATGAAGAAATGGACACTGAAGTTCTTCTGACTGGTAGAGAGAAATTTAGAGCAAAAACATTTTTCCCAATACTGGACAAGTTCTACACTACATATATATGAGAAAATAAGTACCACTAAGACTTCTTTACAGTTTTCAATAAACTTTAGGATAGTTCACCAGATATTATTTTTGAACACAAACAAAAACTCAAAGCAAATGTGTAAATCTTATGGTGCTTCTGAAATCTTGTGAGATTTAGTGATGTACCAGTTAGAATGCGAAAATTTCTATTGAAAGGGAGGTTACAGTCTATATTGCCAAATACTGAAATTTTACTAACAATATGTTTGTGAATAGTACCTACAAATTGTTCAACATAGTGCTCATTTCGGGCTCTTTGAATATTAAGGTCGTATCTGTGCTCTACATTGTTAGAGTAGATACTGAAGTCAATGATCATCTCAACTATGAACAAGTTTGCTACCATGAAGCCAGATACAAACATCTAACAGTGGTGAGATTTTTCTTTCTTCATGCGTATTTTAACATTTTCTGACTGAAATATGTAGCTTTTTTTTCTTTTATTAATAGCTTAATTGCATATTCTAGGTTATTTTAAAACTATACATGTAGGTATTAAAACATATATTTGCAGAGGGGGCACACATTATACATTATGTCTAGAGCTGCAAAAACGTTAAATACACCACTGCTCATAAACAGTTTTTTTAAATGTTACATTTCTTGCTACTGTTTATTTCACTGTCCACTTACACAATGTAATGTATGTACAGAGTGAGCCAAAAGACTCCGAATCGGCTGCGCAGTGTTTATCCTGTCCGCTTTCTCTGCACTCGTTGCCATTTGTCGCTATCATAGAAAGGTATGGATGAAACCATACAACATTTTTAAACTACTTTTAAAGGCTTTACTTATCAACTTTACGAAAGGAGATGCTGAAACTGGCCACTGGAAACTATCCATCATTTGCAATAGTTCACGTTGAGAAATTTTCTGGCGGATATTTTGTTTTAATTCTTCCAGGGTATGTGGGTTTGTCTTATACACTTTATGTTTTAAGTTACCCCGGAGGGGTAGTTTATGAACAATATTACCGGCTGCGCAGTGTTTTTCCACTGGGCGTGTGGAAATATGACAAAAACATGATAACGCACTGCTGCTATAAGCAAAGTCACGCTGTTGTGGTTTTACTGTGCAGTATGAAGTGCAGTTTTGAGTTTACAGTGATGTGATGTAGTTCAGTTATTACGAGTTATTTATTATTTTGTCCCGTACTTAGTCACAAAGTATATTATGGCTCAGTATAGGTTTTCTACTGCACAGCGTGTATTTATATATGATTCGTATGTGTTAACTCGGTCAGCTCGCCAAGTGAAAGTACGATTTGCAGAAAGATTTCCAGGTGTAAAAGTTCCAGGCCGTACAACAATTTATGAACTTTACAGTAAATTTCAGGCCACAGGAAGTGTTTAGACTAAAAATTTAAAAAAGACAGCGTTCGGTTGTTACCAAAGAAACATTAGATGACATCGGTCATTGTTTGGAAAATTCCCCCCAAAAATTCCGTGATGGATAGTTTCCTGAAGAGGTGGCAAAAATGTATGGACAACAATGGTGGCTAGTTTCAGCATTTCCTTTCATAAAGTTGGTAAATAAAGCCTTTAAAAATGTTGTATGGTTTCATCCACGCCTTTCTATGATAGCAGCAGACGGCAACAAGTGCTGAGGACGTGGACAGGAAAAACACTGCGCAGGCAGTTAGGAGTCTTTTGGCTCACTCTGTATATCTGTACCCAGTAATATTTAGTGCCTGAATTCAAGACTCATTTGGTGTGATTTGACCAGGATATTTTATATGAGCTAGTTTTGCAAGTGTACTTAGCTTCTAGTAACACTTAAAATAATAATAATAATAATAATAATAATAATAATAATAATAATAATAATAATAATAATAATAATAATAATAATAATAATAATAATAATAATAATAATAATAAATAATAATATCTCTGAAATTAGCATTATTTATGGAGTAGTAATAATAATAAGAAGTTACAGATATGCTTCTAATTTGTAAGCAGATAAAACATAGCACCTCCTATCAGCATATTTGTTTCTACCTTGCTCATTTTCCTTTTTTTTCTCAAACAATAGGGATGGGACCACGATGCTGTCAATATCTCGATACTCTGTGCTATCGAAGTATGTCTAATACTTTGAGATAAACTTTTGATATTTTTAAATTTTTAGGTTTTGCATTATTGAAAGCTGCTGCATTTAACTTTATGCTAGATAGGAATGAAAGGAATTGAGACTTCACATTATTGACTCACATGTTTTCATTTAGACACAAGAGCCTATGGAATGTTGCATTGATTCATCCACAGGAAACATGGTCAAGGTCTGTAAAGAACTGTAGTCCAGCAACTCTTTGGGAACACGTGTTTTATCTGCTTACATATTAGGAGCATATCTAACTTATTATTATTACTACTCCATAAATAATGCTAATTTCAGAGATATTTATTATTATTACTATTATTATTATTATTATTATTATTATTATTATTATTATTTTAAGTGTTACTAGAAGCTAAGTACACTTGCAAAACTAGCTCATATAAAATATCCTGGTCAAATCACACCAAATGAGTCTTGAATTCAGGCACTAAATATTACTGGGTACAGATATACAGAGTGAGCCAAAAGACTCCTAACTGCCTGCGCAGTGTTTTTCCTGTCCACGTCCTCAGCACTCGTTGCCGTCTGCTGCTATCATAGAAAGGCGTGGATGAAACCATACAACATTTTTAAAGGCTTTATTTACCAACTTTATGAAAGGAAATGCTGAAACTAGCCACCATTGTTGTCCATACATTTTTGCCACCTCTTCAGGAAACTATCCATCACGGAATTTTTGGGGGGAATTTTCCAAACAATGACCGATGTCATCTAATGTTTCTTTGGTAACAACCGAACGCTGTCTTTTTTAAATTTTTAGTCTAAACACTTCCTGTGGCCTGAAATTTACTGTAAAGTTCATAAATTGTTGTACGGCCTGGAACTTTTACACCTGGAAATCTTTCTGCAAATCGTACTTTCACTTGGCGAGCTGACCGAGTTAACACATACGAATCATATATAAATACACGCTGTGCAGTAGAAAACCTATACTGAGCCATAATATACTTTGTGACTAAGTACGGGACAAAATAATAAATAACTCGTAATAACTGAACTACATCACATCACCGTAAACTCAAAACTGCACTTCATACTGCACAGTAAAACCACAACAGCGTGACTTTGCTTATAGCAGCAGTGCGTTATCATGTTTTTGTCATATTTCCACACGCCCAGTGGAAAAACACTGCGCAGCCGGTAATATTGTTCATAAACTACCCCTCCGGGGTAACTTAAAACATAAAGTGTATAAGACAAACCCACATACCCTGGAAGAATTAAAACAAAATATCCGCCAGAAAATTTCTCAACGTGAACTATTGCAAATGATGGATAGTTTCCAGTGGCCAGTTTCAGCATCTCCTTTCGTAAAGTTGATAAGTAAAGCCTTTAAAAGTAGTTTAAAAATGTTGTATGGTTTCATCCATACCTTTCTATGATAGCGACAGATGGCAACGAGTGCAGAGAAAGCGGACAGGATAAACACTGCGCAGCCGATTCGGAGTCTTTTAGCTCACTCTGTACATACATTAAATTGTGTAAGTGGACAGTGAAATAAACAGTAGCAAGAAAAGTAACATTTAAAAAAAATGTTTATGAGCAGTGGTGTATTTAACGTTTTTGCAGCTCTAGGCATAATGTATAATGTGTGCCCCCTCTGCAAATATATGTTTTAATACCTACATGTATAGTTTTAAAATAACCTAGAATATGCAATTAAGCTATCAATAAAAGAAAAAAAGTTACTTATTTCAGTCAGAAAATGTTAAAATACGCATGAAGAAAGAAAAATCTCACCACTGATAGATGTTTGTATCTGGCTTCATGGTAGCAAACTTGTTCATAGTTGAGATGATCATTGACTTCAGTATCTGCTCTAACAATGTAGAGCACAGATACGACCTGAATATTCAAAGAGCCCGAAATGAGCACTATGTTGAACAAGTTGTAGGTAGGTACTATTCACAAACATATTGGTAGTAAAATTTCAGTATTTGGCAATATAGACTGTAACCTCCCTTTCAATAGAAATTTACGCATTCTAACTGGTACATCACAAGGAATAATTTGGGCAAGGCCAACATGCAATTAATCTCAACCTCTTAAATCTAGATGCCCTGGGGTGATGATAAATTCATATTACGATCAGCGTCGGCCTTCAATGGTATTACATTCCAATAAAGTGCTAGATAGACCAAAGCCGCGTTTTGAAAACACCTGTTTAGGCGCGGTCGCGGCGGCGGACTTGTTTGCGGCCTAGGGTGATGACGTCAAAGAAGGGCCTAAAGTGCTAGCTAGATCAAGGTCGACGCAGCGGGTTTTAACAACACCTGTTTAGGCGTGGTCACAGCAGCGACCTTGTTTGTAGCCTTCAATGGTATTGTTTGTGTTACATGCCCTGCAGTGATGACGTCATCAGGGTTCAATGAACGGCCTAAAGAGCCAGTTATACTACTATCATAGTAGCATTTTCTTTATCCTCAGAAATAATTAAAACCAGCATTCAGATGAGAGCCCTCAGAGCTCTGCTTGCTTTTGAGGATACATTACTTAATGGAGACTGACTTTACGTAAAACTCTTGATGTTTCATCGGCCATACTCCATAGTAAATGAACTAATTATGCTTCTACCTTAGCAATAATATCCTCAACAGAGATTGTGGTAGTGTAAGAGCAAAATTTCCACCTTTGGCAAGAACGTTATATTCGTCTGTGGAAAGATGTCTGACGTTTTGACCTTTGATGAACGAAGACAGTTAAAGTTTTTCTCTTGTCGAGCGGAAGAAGGGTTCAATACTTTTTCCATCGAGCGAAAAGTAAGCGTGTGGATATTGTTGCAGCCATTCTTGTGTACTGAGTTACTGATTTGTAGATGAATGCTTAATAATGCACAGTCTAAGTGCGCAAGGTCTTTTATAGTCTGATGAATACGATCCCGCAACACAGCAGATTCAGCACGATTATACCAGGCGAGTCAGCTGCACCTATTTATTTTTTAGTTTATGCAACGTGCTAAGCGACATATGTGACTTACATCTTTCTTCAATGCCTTCTAATGGCTGATTTGCATAACACTTTATAGAAGAGGGATAGATAGCTCAGTGTTTTACGGGGCAGAATGCAATCGTCGATGCATAAAACATCCCACCCTGACACTGGGAGCTGCAATTTTATAAACTTTTATTCTTTAGCATACATTCTTGTGCCCCTTTGAAAAAATACCTGAAGGAACAACCTATCACATGCATCGGTTGAAAAAACCATTTGAAAACAAAATGGCAGATCTGCGCAGTGCGATCAATTGGATTTAAGCCGTTAGTCAATGTTGTACAGGCTTGTCAGAAAATGCTAAGTATTAGGTAGATAATTTCGTTCCTGTCACAAACTATGGCATATTTCAATTCATACAGTAAATGTAATGATTGATGCAGTTTATTTATTTGAGTTAAAATTATCAAATCGAGCTCAAAACAATGTGTGAAGCTGCAAAAAGCGTGTAAGGATTCGAGGTGGGGTCTACTTCTGCGATTACTAATTCGTATAGGAACCTAAGCTCTCAAGGTAGCATTAGCCGAATGGTATTATCATGGTTGCTTTAACACTGTGATACGTCTGTTCGGATTCAAATCCTTCGTGTTGAGTTCAAACTTTTTATTACCTTTTTTTTCATCTCTTTGGGCTTATAATTTGATATTATGATACAAATAGCATTTTTTATAACATAAGTGTGTACAAAATAGTATAATCACCATGTTTTCCACCGCAAAGCCCAAATCATCTACGGGCACTCATACGTGAAGAATGCAGGCAGATTACACCGCGCAGGTTACAGCATGCCAGAAGGTCTCTCCGGCAACGTACATAAATGTGCATTGATGAAGGGGGCCGTCATTTTGAACATTTACTTCGTTGATGAAATCCACGGTCTTTAACAATTTATTATTCTGTTTACCCGTAAACTTAGCACATTTACAACTCCTTTGTCAGTAGAAGTGAAACATAAGGTTTAAACATGAAACAAAAACTGTTAGATTTAATATCGTCGGTATCCGCCCAAAAGAATGAAAGCTAACTACGTAACACGGTTTACAACACAGGTACAGTACAGATTACTACGGTAAACCTGATGCAAAATTATCTGATTGTAATTGTTGTGTCTTTGGCTCACAGAAGAGCAAATAACAAAAATAAATAAATTAGTATACTAAAATACAGAAAATAAAGACAAGGATGAAGAAAATAAATGAACCAAAACAACCTCCGAAGCTCACCTTTGCTTCACCACATTCGGACAGGTAACCCACTCTGCTGACTCTCTCTCTGTTTGGGAGAGCATTCCTCTACCACCTTGCACACATTATATCCATGAAGAGCCGCCTTTTGCAGCTCCTTGGTTCTCATTCAAGCCTTTAATCACTAATGCTGGTTGCGTATAGTACCGAATAGAAGGGCAGAGCTACGGTAACTGTTTGTGTGCTAAAAGGGTCAATGTTTTCATATTAGAGTTAAACTGCGGATTGCATAGGTACGAATACCTAGGGGCAGCTGACTCACCTGGTATATTCGGTGCGACTGTGCATAATGAAACTTTCGCTTCATTCTTACGAAATTAGGAGTACCTAACGGTTTCGTTTCTGCAGCGTAACAGAACGGTCAAAGATGACACAAGCGAGTCATTTTCTTGCGAAGATTCTCTAAACGACGAAAACGTCTAATACTGCTTCACGGTAGAGGCAGTCTAAGGGTAAATACTTTTTATCCTTAGACCACGGCCTTCTGTGGGACATTTTAATATTTTATCGAATAACTCCGGTCGTGAAAGCCTTAGCATATATTTTAACCGCCTCTACGGGGAGGAAATATTTCGATGTTTTGGTCGCCTAGAGGAATCATTGAAAGAAAAAAAGTTCGCTAGTCATCTTTGACTTTTCTGTTACCCTGGAGGGATGAAGCTGTTACTCCTAATTTTGTAAATCGTGATGAATCTGCTTTGTTGCGGGATCATATTCATAAAGCTAGAAAAGACCTTGCACACTAAGCCTGTGAATTATCAAGCATTCATCTAAAAATCAACTCAGTAAACAAGCACGACTGAAGCAACAATACGCGCTTGCTTTTCGCTCGATAGAAAAAGCATTCACTTCTTCTTCCGCTCGACAATAGAAAAAGTTTAACAGTTTTCGTCCACCCAAGGTCAAACCGCCAGTATGAAAAAAAAAAAAAAAAAAAAAAAAAAAAAAACCATTCACAACTTAACCGACAATTTTCCACGGATGAATATAACGTTCTTGCCAAAGGTGGAAATTGTGCTGTTACAGCTACCACATTGTCTGTTGAGGATATTATTGCTAATACAGAAGTAGGGTTAGTTCATTTACCATAGTGTGTGGCCGATGAAATACGATCCGAAACGATCAAGAGTTTTACATAAAGCTCAGCCCCAGTAAGCAATATCTCCTAAAAAGAAAGGAGGGCTCTCAAAGATTTGAATGCTGATATCAACATTTTAATTCTTTCTGCGGATAAAGGAAATGCCACCGCGATAATGAACAAGTCGGACTATATCGAAAAGATTAGTGACCTACTTGGCCCTCAGCTTTGTAAAATGCGTACGCGGGATCTAACTGAGGGTATCCTTGGAAAAACCAACAAACTAATTAAAAAGTCTGCTTCATTAAACTCAGATACAAAAAAAGTTACTTTGTCGATCAGACGCTTATGCGCACCACGTCTATACGGACTGTTCCTCTTCGTCCTATAGTAAGTACAATTGGTTCTCCAACTTGTGCTGACGGCCTCACATTGAACAACCCGCAAGTTATACAAAAACTCATAACTCAGGGAGAGTACCCTTCCGACATTTCAATCAGTCTAGATATAACTTGTATTTTTACCAATGTACCCGTAGATGAAGTTTTATCTCAGACTGATACAATGTTCCTACAGATATTTTTAACCTTTTTAAGTACTGTTTGAAGACTTCCTACTTTCAATGGAACAAAGTGTTTTTATCAAGATGGCGTCACTATGGGAAATCCTCTTGAGCCTATCATTCCTAACTTTTTATGGATCATTTTCAGTCTAAAGTTCTAGACATTGCTGCATTAAAACCTAATTGTTGATATCGGTTTATTGGCGATGTCTTCCTCTAGTGGCCCCATGGTAAACAAGATCTCGCAGACTTTCTGGAATGTATTAACATTGATTCCAAGGTTCAATTAAATATGGAAAAAAACAATCAGATAGCCTTTTTGGATATTCTGGTAATAAGAAATGTGATGGATCACTGTCACACAGCTTATAGAAACCCCACCCATACTAACAAATATTTAAACAAGTTTTATAATCACCACCCACAAGCAAAGAGAGGAACAATTAAAACCTTAGTGCATAGAGCCAAATGGATTTGTACTGGTCGATATTTTAATGTGGGGATACAGCACCTTAGGCTGGCTACATTACAAAATGGACTTACGAGCAAAGATTTTAACACAGCAATTCGCCATAAAAGGAAATCACACCATGGTGATGTGTTACCTGCATGTAACGGGAAAACTTTCTTATGCTAAAATGTTACAGGCCGCACTGGAAAAATACTTAAAAAGCACAAAATAAGCACAACATATAAACAACAAAATTTCAACAGAGTTTAAAATCTGTCAAAGATAAGAGATCCCTTACGTGTTTCAAATTATATAGAATACCTTGGACATACAGTTCTGTTTACATCAGAACAATGAAAAGCAGTATAATTACCTGAGCAACAGCACAGACAGATAAGTCTGTAGTCGCCAAACACTTTGTTAATATGAGTCATCGTATCCTCTATGACGACACAAAATTATTAGGTTCAACAAAATATTATCATGCTAGACTACATAGAAAAGAAATTGAAGTATACAAACATTCCAACAACAACAACAACAATAAAACAAGAGGAAACATTTTAACACAACGGCGCATGGATACCAGCGATGCCATGCCACTGCAAACTCACCAATAAAACATATGAGCCAGTTCTGACCTTGGTGTGAGCTATAGGTTGTGAAGCATCTGCCGCATAGTTGGTAGTCATCGTTAAGCTGAAGGATGAGGGTCAACCAAGGAGATGACCGAAATGTCAGATGTAAGTTATTTTACCATTGGACGATCGCCTTCCAGCTCGGAACATTTTGATAATTTTTTTATAGTGAGTATTGAGCATCGGTGCTAAAAATCAGCATCAGTATCCAGAAATAGTGGTATCGTCCTATCACTATCAAAAACATTGTTTGCATATCTCCTAGAGATTATCCAGATGGTTACAAGTAGTATGAGTTAAAGATCCAGGTAGTGCTGAATCTATATCTGATGATTAAAGAAACTGATGCGAACCACACAATTTCCTCTAACCATGACAAATTAAGTTATACCGGGTGAGTCAGAATAACATGCAGTGATTTTAAAGCATGATTTAGGAGTTATATTTAAGTATTTTCTTATAAGGAATGTATGTCTTGTTATCATGCTAAAGGACATTAATGTTTTTCAAACATCGTGTCGAGTTAGGTGAAACTCTGTCAAATAAATCCCTATTCCTCAATGGCATTGGAATATAGCTTATGTTTTGTTTTCTTTGCATTTTAGAATATTGTTTGGATTCTGTTTTTAACATTATTTATTTCACCATTAGCCTAAAATCTGTGTTCTGTTATTTAAGTGGCAAGGGATTCCATCGCATATTATACAGCACTTATTGATTTTGCAATTCCTAGAAGAGGAGTAGGTTATCAATCTCAGCTATCGGATATGCTAAAGTACTCCGTTTACTGAAAGGACTTTAAGTTTTACAGTCTATTATAAAAATGTTCTACTTTACTTATGCAGAACTACCAGACATACATTACGTTTATGGGCTACTTGGGGAAGTGCGTAAAGGGCACGAGATCTATATGCAGAACTTTACCCAAAGAGAAATTTGCCGCATCACAGCACCTTTACTGCCGTACATCAATGACTACAAGAAACAGGAACTTTCCAAGAACAAGCACATCATTTAGAAGTCCAAAGAAATGTAAGAGTAGTGGCTCTAGAAGAGGACGTTATTGACGGGGTCTATAATTCTCTGTATACAAGCAAAAAGCAGTAGTGCATGCCATGCATACAATCCAGTCTTCGGTTACTAGAATTCTGCATGAATAGCAACTGTATCATCTCGCCTGAGTTCAAGCACTGGGGTCAGATGAGCTTCCACTTCAACTGCTGTTTGTCCAGTGGTTTCTTCATAAATGCATTGAACAACCAAGATTTCCTACAACCATATTGTGGATGGATGAGAAGGTAAAATTGAGTTTTTTTATGGACGCTCTTTACCTGCTGTGGTCCTTAGCATCCCATTCTATATTGGGCGTGAAATACCAGTAATTTTGCTCAGAGGCCTCTTTATCAGGCTTGAGGTTCTTTTACGGGACCGCCAGCTTTACTTCCCTTCCGAAGGAAGCCATGCTAAGGATTTTTACGCTCGAAAAAAATCCATCGCCCTCCGCCGGGTTTCAACCCGCGATCTCGGGAACAAGAGGCTAGCATGGTAACCACTACACCACGGAGGACGACGGATGAGAAGGTTGTTACATGAGAGGGCATAACATATACATTTGGGCACAGGAAAACCCTAGAGCTATTAGAGTTACAAACAATCTCCACGTTTAACAGGCCACATTAACCTTCAGTTTTACAACACAATTTGCCAGAATTTCTGGAAGATGTAGGAATATTTTAGCGTATCAGTTAGTACTGTCATACCAGACGCATTATTGTGTCGCATTGTCGACAGCATTATTGGGTGACTTTGGTTATTTCTTTCGGCTGAACGAGCCATCTCCTTTGGCGCCGACCACGCCAGAGAGTGAGAGGGTTGTTTGGAATTTCCGTCTGGTATGACACCGACCCTGGCTGGCTAGCGTGCCTAGACTTTGTTTCCCTGAGTGTAATGTAGATTCGCCAAGTGTTTTGTCAATAAATTACAGGTATGTGTGTGATATGATAATTGTGTATATTTGTTAAAACACCTCACGTTTTCTTCTGAATGTAAATACCAAGGTCGCGGTCCTCTCGTCGTTTGTAAGCTACGCTCCCCCATGTGCGTGTTGGGGTGATCAAAATTTAGTAATTTGCTGGAAACCTTTTGACCCTCACCCCCAGCATTTAACATTTTTGGTGCAGGCGCCGTGTTTTTGATGTACCAATTTTTGGTTGAGGCAAGGCGCCACACAATGGTGTCACATTGCTGTGGAAATTTCCGTGTGTTTGTGACCGCTTGGCGGGTGGCTTCAAGTTCTGTAATTCAAGGTAAGTTTTGTGGTATGTAAGCGTGTGTGGGATATATTTTTGTGTCTGGGTGTATGCTGCGAGTTTTTTTTTTGGTAGGATTACAGTAATGTGACAGGATTTTTGTTGAGAGGTTGCATACCACACTTACGTAACACATTTCGACTTTGTAGCGTAACCGTTATATCTGAAATTCAAAATTGTTCCAGAGGTTGGCGTGCTGCTTTCCCTTTTGGCGTAGCAAAATTCTTATTTTTACCTTTTTTTGGCTCTAAATGTCATCTTGTAGTCTGAATCAGTAACTTTGGTGTAATCGCCACATAATCTTTTGGTGTCTCTCTACATCACCCCCTTCCCCTCCTCTCTCCACTGTTTCCCATTCCTCCCTCTCTCTCTTCTCCTTCAATTCCCTTGCTTTATTTTTTCACTTTTTATAATTTTACTATTTATTGGTTTAGCTCCAAGACCCGCAACAGCGAGTTAGCAACCTTTAATTTGATGAGTATGTTCTGTATGTGAGCAGTGTCTCAGTTATTTCTATGAAACGTCTAGATTTTGTTTGCCTGATACGACTACACTAATCTTTCAGGTTTGTCCCTTGCCTCATAATAGTGACATCTTCATGTGCGTTATACCACATTGCTACTATATCTTGTGCCTCTGTTAATAATTTGTGCTGGTGCAATTATTAAGGGTTATGAATCTTGCTTTATGACAAATTTGTCACTGTAGTGCATTACAGATGTGTTGTATAACCTAAGCTTTCTGACCAGTGCTCTGATTGAATTTTGTTTTCTTTACAGTCAGTGTGCTTACCAGGGTTAGAATTTTTAGGTGCGCACCTTTTTTTCTTAGGGTATGTTAAAGCTATGCGGAAAGATAATACAGTGTGAAATTTTGTTTCTAGTTGCGAAAAGAGGCATTTTTTCTCGCACCTTTTTCTCTTTTTTGGGACGTTTGCCCCTTTTTGGCAACTTTATCCCATTTTCCCCCAACCATGTCCATAATCCCCCTTTTTTTCTTTTAAGTTTCATTCCAACTTATTCTTTAACTTTCAATTAAGGTCTCCTCAGCTTACTGTGTACGTGCAAATAGTAAGCCTACCTCTTTCAGTAAACGCCGCGCGGGAATTGAAAGCATACCCGCAACAATGCAATTGACAATGAGTGATTCTATCCCATCAGAATCAGTAGCCTGCTGTTCGTGAATGTGAGTTTGTTACTGTGAGAGACGAAGGCTGGGCACGCAGAGACCTCACCCGCGCAGTTCCGAGAATTATTAAGACTGGGGTTCTGCTCGAAATCGCTGAGACTGAAGTTCCAGCATGAATGAGAACATTGTGGTAATTGTCGCGGTGTTATAAGAGAATGTGGACAGCGAATGGGCGCAAGAGTGAGTTGTGTGTTAGCTCTATGTTACATTATCAAAAAAGTGTACTAGTACTAGATTTTACCATGCCAAGGTGTCCAGTGCTCGATTTATTGTTCTGGCTGAGGAATTCAAACAAGATTTTATAGACACTGATGGAACGGTTATGCGATGTACCAGTGATTCAGGAATTTTGTTAGATGAAAAACACCAGCGAGATCGCATCAAACAACACATTTCCAGCTCTAAGCATCAAATGAACAAGACTCTTCAAGCAAAGAAATCACGGCAACCTCTATTACGAAATGCGTTTCAACAGAGTTCTTCAAAAAGCCAAAATTTGAAGGAATTAAACTTTGATTTGTGTGCAGCTCTTACACAAGCAGGAATTCCACTCAAAAAGGTGAACCATCCAGCCTTCAAGGGATTTCTTGAAAAATACACAAAGATGTCAATGCCCGATGAGAGTACTTTAAGAAAAAAACTACATGGAGCCTGTTTACCAAGAAACCATAGAAAGAATCAAGGAGAAAGTGTCTGATTGCGATATGGGAATCACTGTGGATGAAACCATAGACTCAATGGAACGATATCTTTTGAACATTTTAGTTTTTCCCTTAGCAGGGGAGAAAGTTAAAGCCCATGCTGTTAAAAATGTACCAGCTGTAGAAAGACAATGCCAGTGCATTAATGTAATCCGTTATGGACTTCTGCCAAAAATTCTGGCCTACTGGTATTGTGATAGTAACATTGCTTACGTAATATGTTTTACGTAAATTATTATAACTTGAAGATCTTATATTGTGCTGCTTTTGTTTTGTTTGGTTACATAATTTTTAACTGCCCCACGTATGGGAACCAATTTGTAACGGTATTAGTTATAATGTTGATGCTTGTGATGTTTGTGTATGTGTGTTTACTTCACGCGTTGCCATCTTGTGACGTCATTCATTTGTTCGGTTTGTAGCTCCATCTTGTGTTAGCAATTTGCATCAGTGTTAGTGTTCGAAAGAATTTTAAGTTTCGTTTATTGTCCTCCGGCTAGCTATTATCTTATCTTGGGTCGAACATGTGTCTTGATCAGGGTTGTGTAAACGGAAAGGAATCTTTTATCCAAAAAGAACACTGATGAAGAAATTTGTTTTATAATTTTTATTGTCGAACACGTTCACTATCACTTTTACATATTGATCTAGATACTCGCCAAAATGAAACTGTTATAATAACTTCTTACTGATCACTTTTAATCAACGTACTTCAACCTTTTGTATAATTAACTTTACCATATTTTAGATCTTTCATAATTCTGCTGCGCGTAACTTGTGAATCTATATCCGATGTATGACGAACTAATACTTTCGACGAACTGACTGAAGACGACGTGTAGTGTATGAATGCTTTCGGCGAACTGAGCGACTGACTGACTTGTAATGTATGAATGCTTTCGGCGAACTGAAGGACTGACTGACTTTACCTGCAACCTACCTTATTTATACTCCCTCGTCCAGATACGCCTAAAGATTATAACTGAACTGCAATTGGCTAATAAAACGCGCCAACATTAGCGTCTATTTTAATATCCAATTAAAATTATGAATACATATGCTTTAGGGAGAACACATTCCAGAAGTTTCTACCGAAAACGCGCCAACATTACGTAACTTCCTCGTTTCCAATAATGATAAACAGCTCACCCCCCTCTCTGCATTATTGCGCTATTATTGACAGTTTCAGTAAGGTTGTATAAACTTATTTCCCAATAATATTTACAATTAATAAACATCTGAAATCAATGTCACATAAAAATGCATATTCATATTACAATCATTATTTACATTTAAGTAATTTGTGATACAAATTACTGCATCATATGCCCCACTAGAAACATAATTATAAATATTTACAACTTGTTTGGAAATTTTATAATTGTGTTTTTAGTCTCCTAAATCTTGGAACACACGCTATCACTTTCACTTAACACATCACACGCATTTAACACACGACATATGTTTTTTTTTTATCTCGCCACTACTTCCTGGCTCTGTTTTAATTAATTTAGATATTAATCTAACATTACAATTTTTTATATATATAGCAAATACTGTACCCTGAATTATTTAATTAGTGTTACAAAAAATGGTTTACTTTCTTATATTGTTACCAAAAATTTATCAAAATACTCACCCTTTATACAAATATATTTTCATCTCTTAAATCTAGTCACTGTTTCACATTTTCTGTTTGCTACATAAGTATTTGTTTTTAATTATTTTTACCCATTTTTTTTATTTTGTACTTTATTTTAACAATACTCTTGGAATTGTATTTACGTACTTTTTTTTTTAATATCCTATTAAGTTTCAATCTTTGCATTCTTAATTTTCAAATGTTGCTACAGTTACTAAAAATTTAAATTTTTTTTTAAACATTTCTCTTTTTTTATAATTTATTTCTCTTTTCAAATGACATATAAATAATTAACCCTCTTACGTTCCAATACATTTCTCTGCAAGTCATCTTTAACTATCCAGCATTTAGTTTACATCTCATTGCTATTTACCCTCCTGGATCAAATTGTGTGTGGCTAAACATTACTCGTAGCCGTATCCTAACCTTCAAATTTTTGTTCATGAATAACCTCTTGTATTCATTTGAAATTTCATCACATGATAACATTTGAAAACAATCTAAAGTTTCCTGAACAATACATCTTTTGATACGGTAATTTGTATCACAAATTACTCAAACGTAAATAATTATTTTAATATGAATATGTATTTTTGTGTAACATTGATTTCAGAGGTTTAATAATTATAATTATTATTGGTAAATAATATATGGCTTTACTGAAACTGTTAACAATAATGCAGCAAGGGGATGAGTTGTTTATCGTTACCGGGAACCAGGAAGTTACGTAATATTTCGCGCCTTTTCGGTAAAAAAAAAAGCTTCTAGAACATTCTCTAAAAATAATATGTATTAGTGGTTTTCATTGGATAGTAAAATAGACGCTAATGTTGGCGCGTTTTATTAGCCAATAGCAGTTCATTTATAATCTTTAGGTGTATCTTAAGGCAAGCCTATAAATAGCCATGCTCGAAGTCGATCGCCCCGCAGTTATACAAAATTTTCCGTACACTCCACGTCGATTCCGCAGTTCAACTACATGTCGCCAATCAGTCTTTCATTTCGTCATAAGTTACACGCAGCAGAAGTACGAGAAATCTTATAAAATATTCTACAGTTAAATATACAAAGTTGAAGTACGTGAGTCAAAAGTGATAAGAAGTTATTATAAACAGTTTCAGTATGGCGATTATCTAGATAAATCTGTGAAAGTGTTAGTGCACGTGTTCGACAATAAAACATTATAAAACACATTTCTTCACTAGTAATTTTTGGATAAAAGATTCCTTTTCCGCTTCACAACCTGTAAGAAAAACATGCCTACCCAGATCAGATGATAGCTAGCCGGTGGACATTTAAAACTGATACAAATTGCTACGCCAGAGGAATCTACAAACAGAACAAATGAACCAACCAACGTATGACGTCACACAAGATGGTTTCGCGTGAAGTAAACACATATTTGCTCTCGTAAATTGGCACCACAACGTGGAGCTAACTATAAGATCTTCAAGATATAATAATTTACGTAAAACAGAATACGTAAGCTATACCTCTTTCAAATTGGCGCCACCAACGTGGGGCGAAGCGACCAGGAAAGGAATGAAGCAGAGTAACCAGGAATACAGCGGTGAAATGGTCTACAAGACGCAGATTCCAGAGACGAAAGGGACGACTGACTTCGATTGTAATTCCGAGATTGCGATGCAACAAGGAATTCAGCTACAAGAAAACATCGAAACGACGTAGATTCATCATCATACAACGCAGAAGCGACATACAAATCTAGGAGAAAGGGGCAGAACGCTGGACATCAAAGATACATCAGCGGACAGCATTAGTAAGGTTAGAGTATCCTAATTTTTTAAGTGTAAATAACTTTCAATGTTATTGAGGAGTGGTAGGATAAAAAAAACAATGGCTACCAATAATTCAGAGGAAATAATTATGGAAGATGAAAATGTTAGTACAGGAAATAGCCCAGATTTTTTGGGATTTGAAGATGAAAATGTTAGTGTAGAAAGTGAGAATAGAATAGCAGGAAATGTTAATTTTGATGTTAGTATGATGGAAATGCTGAGAAATATGAATGAGAATATGAAAAAATTAAGGGAAGATATGGAAAAGAATAAGAGGGAATTGAGGGAAGAATTAAGGGAAGATAGTAGTAAGAGTAATGAGAAATTAGAACAAAAACTAACTCAGAAAATGGAAATGAATAATAAAGAATTGAGGGAAGATATTAGTAAGAGTATTACAGATGAATTAAGGGAAGAAATTTGTAAGAATAATGAGAAATTAGAAAAGAAAATAGATCAAAACAGGGAAGATATGCAAAAGAGTCATAGGGAGTTAAGAGAAGATATTGGTAAAAGTTTAGAACAAAACAGGGAAGAAATTGAAAAGAAATTCATGGAGCTAGATAGTAGTATGATGAGAATGAGAAATGAAAATCAGGAAATGATAGCAAATGAGATAGGCGAGGTTTCAAAGAAAATGTTAGACATGAGCAGGGAAATATCTAACCAAAAAAATGAGGTTAATGTAAAATGTACAGAGCTAGGTAGCCGAATGAGTAGCATTTCAAGTGAGTTAAAAGGGATGATGGAGGCTACAAATGCAGATTTAGTACAGGTGCAAGTTAATTTCAGAGGGGAAATATCTGAAATTCAGAAGGAGTCAGAAAAACAGAGAAATAAGTTGTCTGATGAAGTTAAAGATTTGTCTAAAGATTTGAATCAAAAGCTAACTTCTGAAATTAACAAACACCAAACTGTTCAAAATGAGAATAATAAAAAATTGGAACAGACAATAGAAAATCTGCAGGGTACTGTAAATAGATTAGAATTGAATTCAAGGGCAAATATATGTGATGTGAATGTATCAGATGTACAACATAATGATAGAGGTAGTTCCTCAGGTATGACAAATAATGTGAGTGATGCGGCAGCTTCATCTATAGCTAATGCTGAAACTCAGAGTATACAAGTTACACTAGAGAATTTAAATATGGGAATAGGGAATTTGCAAAATTACAATCATATCTTAAGTGATTTTCCACTTCCAAAATTTAATGAAAACTCCAGTCCAGTACAGTTCATTGCAGAATTATCAGAGTATTTTCAAATTAAAAAGATACCTGAAGCATTGAAAATGATAGTTGTCAAAAGATGTTTGGACCAGAAAACTTTAGATTGGTTACAAATGGTATCCGGGGGTGAAATATCATATGAATCCTTTAAGAGATTATTCATGAACAGATTTTGGAATGTTACGGTACAGCAGAGAATACGGGCAATGCTTAGTCATGGTCAATTTAATCCACGAGAGGGAATATCGATGACTGATTACTTACTAAAACATGCAAGTCAGGTTAGAAACTTGTCACCTCCAATCAGTGAGGAAGATTTTGTGAGTTTGCTCGCAAGGCATTATCC
This sequence comes from Deroplatys truncata, assembly GCA_030765065.1. Classification (NCBI taxonomy): domain Eukaryota; kingdom Metazoa; phylum Arthropoda; class Insecta; order Mantodea; family Mantidae; genus Deroplatys; species Deroplatys truncata. The sequence goes on from CM060980.1 coordinate 2,083,347, forward strand.
TATAAGGATACAAAATTACTTATTAATTGCAAAACCACGGAACATCTATGAGATGACAGAACTAATAACAGCTTTGGAACAACAGGAAGAAGATATGTCTCGGGAGTGGGAACATAGATTTTTAGATGTACAAGATAGAAGAAATTACCAAGGTAGTTATCAACAAATAAGGGGACAAGACAGACATCATGAAATTAATACCAGACAACGGTATCAATCATATGTTCCACAATTTGAAAGATCAAGGATAGATAGGAGACCAGGGCGGCAGGAACAAATAAATTATGTCAGGACAGAAAGATTGCCTGAAAGAGGGCAAAACTATGGAAGGAGGTATATTAGACAGAGGGGAAATTTCACTCACTGGAGGGAAAATAATAACCGTGAAAGATCTGAGGAACGGCAAGAAAATTACGTGCCAAGGGGACATAATGTCAGAAATCGAGGATTTCGAACTCGAGGAAGGGGAACTCAAAACAATGGTGGTGACACTGAGATAGATTTAGCGCCTGTTAGGAATGGCAGTCCCGTACGTGAACATGGAAATAACCAGGAAAACTGTTAACAGACTCCTGTGTAGTAGGTTCTCAGGACGTCTTTAATAATTCAGTATCCATTACCAATACAAATCATACACCTACACATACACCCTGTAATAAGATTACAGCAACAAAAGATAAGGGAGAAAATTTTGAGTCACCTCATGTTAGAATGGAAATTGCGAAGAAAGAAATAATTGCAACCATAGATTCTGGTTCATCAGCTTCAATTTGCTCACAGAAATTTTACATAAATTTGATTAATGAAGGTAACAAGATTATGGCTCTTCCCACTAGTAATTTAGTTTGTCGTGTTGCAATTGGAAGAACTGCACAGGTCATAAAAACACAAGCTCTACTTAGCATACTTATTGGCGGAGAGAATTTTGAGGTTATGTTTCTAATTGTAAACCATCTGATTTGTGACATAATTATAGGATGTGACTTCCTACATGAATATGAAGCATGTATAGATTTTAAACATGAAGAGTTAAAAATAACAAAAGGAGATAGAGAAATAAGGGTACCATTTATAAAAGAAAAAGTTTCTGTAATCGATATGACAAAGGATGAGAAAAATATTTGTGACCAAGAGTTTTTTGTGCAAATAACAGAAACTGATAGAAATAGTCAGATAAAGCAGGTAGTCACAGAATATGAAGGGAATACCACGCCATATTTTCAACAGCTAGCAGAAATGCCAGAGAAAGTAGAGGAATTTACAATCCAAACAAAAGACGACCATGTGAGCGAGACAGATAACAGCTGGAAGGAGAAGAGAAATGAGGAAATAATGTACAAGTGTGAAGAAGCTTATAATCTTACGATAATGCAAAAACAAATCCTTCATGATGTTTTGATGAACAATAGTTCAGTATTTAGTAATATCCCAGGCAGATGTAATGTATATCAGCATACATTTCAAGTAGAAGACGTACCACCATATAGGCACAAGTATGACAATTTACCTATAAGTCTTCGAGACAAAGCTAGACAATTAATAAATAGCATGTTAGAAAATGGGATTATTGAGCAAAGTAATTCTCAATACATAAATTCAATCTGCTGGAGTATTAAACGAGATGGTAGTTTGAGATTAACTTTAGACGGTAGATATGTCAACAAGTATATGAAACCAGATCATTTTCAAAGTGAGGGAATTGAACAACTAATTACAAAACTTTCAAGAGGGAGATTTTTGACATCCATCGACCTCACTGCATCCTATTGGCAAGTGGAATTAGATCCGCAAGTGCGTGATTACACTTCATTTCAGTACTCAGGGATCCAGTATCGCTTTTGTGTAAATCCTTTTGGTTTAAAAAACTCGGGAAGTGGATTTTTGAGAGCCATTCACAGTATCTTTGGAAATTCTGCAGATGACTTTTTAATAAAGTATATTGACGACTTCTTAATCATTAGTCAAACATTTGAAGAACACATGAATAATGTCCATTATGTGTTAAATAAACTACAACAACATGGTATGACTGTGAACATACTAAAATCAAAATTTTATGTCAAGGAAATAAATTTTCTGGGTTATGTAGTGGATGAACGAGGTATAAGACCTGATCAGAAAAGAATAGAAGCAATAATGAAAATTCCGCCACCCAGGAACGTAAAACAAATTAGACGTCTCTTAGGGGTATTGAACTTTCAGAGTAAGTTCGTACCAAGATATTCGGCTGAAATAGAACCACTGCGGCAGCTACTCCGAAAGAACAATAAGTGGAAATGGACAGAGGATCATCAAAAATGCTTTGAGAGAGTAAAGGAACTCTTTGCTAAGTCCATATTACTTGAGAGGCCCAGAGAAGATTTGGAATATGAAATTTATGTCGACGCATCAATGCAAGGATATGCCGGAATTTTAGGACAGCGAGACATCAACAATGACTTTCACGTCATTAGTACAGCTTCAAGAGGACTTACAAATATTGAGAGGAATTCTTCAGTGACTCAGTTAGAAATTGGAGCACTATATTTCTCATTAATTCGTTTTAAAACCTATATTTATCAGAAAAAGGTGAAAGTGTATTCAGACCACATAAGCTTAACTTTCATACAACGGTGTAGATTATGTAGTGGAAAACTTGCTAGATATATTCATGCAATATCTGCATTCGATATTGAGATTATCCACATTCCTGGCAAAAACAATACCTTCAGTGATTTACTATCAAGATTGAACTACAACCCACAAATTCCCGAAAATATTGAAAGGCCTCGAAATGAAGTCAAAATATTGACAATTGAAATTCCTTTAAGTAAAGAAATGATTAAAAAATTGAAAAATATGGGGGAAATTCAAAATGAGGATGCAAAATTGTTTGAACTTAAAGAAAATGCACCATTGATTGAGGAGGCAAAGAAAGAAATTATAGCAATTCGAGATGGGACATTATACAAAAAGCATGGGAAAGAAATGCCTAGTTGGAAGGTAATGGTTCCGAAAAGCATGGAAAAGGAACTAATTAAGAATTTTCATGAAGGGTTAGCACACTCAGGGACGGACCGAACAACTTCTATGATTTTAGAGAATTTATACATATCCAAATTGCGTCAGAAAGTTCGGAAATTTATATCGTGCTGCAACCTGTGTCAGAAGGCAAAGCAAATAAATGCAGCATATGCATTTGAAACTAATTCGGTTATAAGGGATAAGCCGAGATGTGTAATTAGTATTGATATTCATGGTCCGATGCCTCCAAGTCAATTTGGAAATAAATATATATTTGTCTGTTATGATATATTCAGCAAATATGTAAGAATTTACCCTTTGAGAAAACCTACAGGTTTAGCATGTTTGAATAGACTACTCAAGTCATATGTGATAGAAGAAGGACCTATTCAATCTGTATTGAGCGATAATGCTTCGTACTTCACAGGAAAAAAATTTATGGATGGACTGAAAGAAAATGGCATTAAACAATATTTTTCGTCAAGATACAGACCGAACTCCAACCCAGTGGAGAGGGAAATTAAGGAAATTTCAAATTATTTAAGGGTGTTATGTCATCGAAAACACATCCAATGGTATGGATACGTGAACTTTGTTCAGAACCTACTAAATGAAACCATAAACAATGTAACAGGATACAAACCATGTGAACTTAAGTTGGGAAAGAAGATCAATACAATGTGTAAAAAAATTCCAGAAGCCATTCCAGATGCGCATTCAATACCACCAACAGAAGAAGAGATGTTCCGAAAAGCATTCGAGAGGATGAAGAAAAAAGCCATAAAAAGAAAAATGAAACATGAAGAAAAGACGAGAAAGGAATGGAGGATCAAAATAGGAGATTTAGTTTTGGTTAAAACCAAGAAATTATCGGATAAAGAAAATAAACTTTATTGGCGAATGTTTCTCAAATACCATGGACCATATGAAGTTGTTAAAGTATATGGAACTAATACGTATGAGTTATGTAATCCAACAAATCGAAAAAGCATAGGAAAGTTCCATATTGAGATGCTGAAACCATACAACCATGAAGATCATGGTGAAACAAAAGACAAAGATGATAAATAATAAATGCTGAATAGTTAAAGACGAAATGCAGAGCAATGTATTGGAACGTAAGAGGGTTAAATAAATATGTACGTCATAGGAAAGGAGAAATAAATTGTGGACATGATTAAATGTTTGAGAGGAAAATAACATTTTACTAGTAACAGAACATGTGAAATAAAGCATGATGTTATATTAAAGTAAAGTACATAAATACTATTCCAAGAGTATTGTTAAGATAAAGTAAAAAAAAAAATGGTAAACATAATTAAAACAAATATTTATGTAGTAAATAGAACATGTGAAACAGTGCCTAGATTTAAGAGATGTAAATATTTGTGTTGAGGGTGAATATTTTGGTACATATGTATAATAATTACAAAAAATCTTAGATGTATAAATTTTTGTCAACAGCTTAAAGTAAACAATTTGGTAGCAGTGATTAAATAGTTTAGGGTATAGTATTTGCTATAAAAAAAAATTTTTGTGATATCAGACTAATATCTAAATTAATTAAACCAGAGCCAGTAAGTAGTGGCGAGATAAAACATATGTCGTGTGTTAAATACGTGTGAAGTGTAAAGTGAAAGTGATAGCGTGTGTTCCAAGATTTAGGAGACTAAAAACACAAATTATAGAATTCTAAACAAGTTATAAATATTTATAATTATGTTTCTAGTGGGGCATATGATACGGTAATTTGTATCACAAATTACTGAAACGTAAATAATTATTTTAATATGAATATGTATTTTTGTGTAACATTGATTTCAGAGGTTTAATAATTATAATTATTATTGGTAAATAATATATGGCTTTACTGAAACTGTTAACAATAATGCAGCAAGGGGATGAGTTGTTTATCGTTACCGGGAACCAGGAAGTTACGTAATATTTCGCGCCTTTTCGGTAAAAAAAAAAGCTTCTAGAACATTCTCTAAAAATAATATGTATTAGTGGTTTTCATTGGATAGTAAAATAGACGCTAATGTTGGCGCGTTTTATTAGCCAATAGCAGTTCATTTATAATCTTTAGGTGTATCTTAAGGCAAGCCTATAAATAACCATGCTCGAAGTCGATCGCCCCGCAGTTATACAAAATTTTCCGTACACTCCACGTCGATTCCGCAGTTCAACTACATGTCGCCAATCAGTCTTTCATTTCGTCATAAGTTACACGCAGCAGAAGTACGAGAAATCTTATAAAATATTCTACAGTTAAATATACAAAGTTGAAGTACGTGAGTCAAAAGTGATAAGAAGTTATTATAAACAGTTTCAGTATGGCGATTATCTAGATAAATCTGTGAAAGTGTTAGTGCACGTGTTCGACAATAAAACATTATAAAACACATTTCTTCACTAGTAATTTTTGGATAAAAGATTCCTTTTCCGCTTCACAACCTGTAAGAAAAACATGCCTACCCAGATCAGATGATAGCTAGCCGGTGGACATTTAAAACTGATACAAATTGCTACGCCAGAGGAATCTACAAACAGAACAAATGAACCAACCAACGTATGACGTCACACAAGATGGTTTCGCGTGAAGTAAACACATATTTGCTCTCGTAAATTGGCACCACAACGTGGAGCTAACTATAAGATCTTCAAGATATAATAATTTACGTAAAACAGAATACGTAAGCTATACCTCTTTCACTTTTAACAACTTTCATTTTCAATTCTTCTACTATCTCTTTAATTTGAGAGTACTCTGACAAATCTGTACTAAACTGTACTGGACTGGAGTTTTCAATTTGAACATCTTGGTACTTGTTAATTTCAGACGTTAGCTTTTGATTATTTACAGGCAAAACTTTAACTTCTTCGTACAATTTATTTCTTTGCATTTCTGACTCTCTCTGTATTTCTGATATCTCCCCTCTGAAATTAACTTGCGCCTGATTCACATCTACGTTCATAACCTCTTTCATCTCTCTTATCTCACTTGAAATACTACTCATTTGACTTCCTAACTCTGTACTTTCTACATCAACATGTTCACTTTTAGGATTAACCTCACTTTCTTTGTTACCTATTTCCCTGCTCATGTCTAACATTTTCTTTGAAACTTCTCCTATCTCACTTGCTATTACTTCCTCATTCTCATCTCTCATTTGTGGTATACTACTATCTAGCTTCATAACTTTCTTTTCAATTTCTTCACTGCTTTGATCTACTTTTTGCTCTAATATCTCATTACTCCTACCAATACTTTCCATTAATTTCCTATGATTCTTGTCCATAGCTTCCCCTAATTTCTCAAAACTCTGATCTATTTTTTTTCTACACTCTTAATAATATCTTCCCTTAATTCCCTATGACTCTTTTGCATATCTTCCTTCAAATTTTTCAGCATTTCCATAATCATACTAGTATCAAGATTAACATTTCCTGCTATTCTATTCTGACATTCTGCACTAACATTTCCACTCAAATCCTAAAAAGTTTGAGCTATTTTCTGTAACCTGTATTGAATTACAGCTAACTGTTACATTATCTCCCTCCATAATTATTTCTTCTGTATTATTAGTAGCCATTGTTTTCTTTATCCTACCGCTGCTAAGGTACATTTAAATTTTTTTACCCCCCCTTTTTTTAAGAATTAACATAACATTTTTCTAACCTTTCTGATGCTATCTGCTGATGTTGCTTTGATGTCCAGCTTTCTGCCCCTCTCTCCTAGGTTATATGTCGCTTCTGCGTTGTGTTATGATGAGTCCACGTCGTTTTGTTGTCCTGTAGTTTGGAATCTGCGTCTTGTAGATCATTTCACTGCTGCATTCGTTCCACGTCCTGGTTCCTTTCCTGGTCACTCTGCTACTTTCCTGGTTATTTTGCTTCTTTCCTGGTCATCGTGTTCCTTTCCTGGTCACTCTGCCCCTTCCTGGTTATTCTGATCCTTTCCTGGTCATCGTGTTCCTTTCCTGGTCATCGTGTTCCTTTCCTGGTTACTCTGCCCCACGTTCTGGGTGCCAATTTGCGATAGAAAGTGCTTACGTAATATGTTTTACGTAAATTATTATAACTTGAAGATCTTATATTGTGCTGCTTTTGTTTTGTTTGGTTACATAATTTTTAACTGCCCCACGTATGGGAACCAATTTGTAACGGTATTAGTTATAATGTTGATGCTTGTGATGTTTGTGTATGTGTGTTTACTTCACGCGTTGCCATCTTGTGACGTCATTCATTTGTTCGGTTTGTAGCTCCATCTTGTGTTAGCAATTTGCATCAGTGTTAGTGTTTGAAAGAATTTTAAGTTTCGTTTATTGTCCTCCGGCTAGCTATTATCTTATCCTGGGTCGAACATGTGTCTTGATCAGGGTTGTGTAAACGGAAAGGAATCTTTTATCCAAAAAGAACACTGATGAAGAAATTTGTTTTATAATTTTTATTGTCGAACACGTTCACTATCACTTTTACATATTGATCTAGATACTCGCCAAAATGAAACTGTTATAATAACTTCTTACTGATCACTTTTAATCAACGTACTTCAACCTTTTGTATAATTAACTTTACCATATTTTAGATCTTTCATAATTCTGCTGCGCGTAACTTGTGAATCTATATCCGATGTATGGCGAACTAATACTTTCGACGAACTGACTGAAGACGACGTGTAGTGTATGAATGCTTTCGGCGAACTGAGCGACTGACTGACTTGTAATGTATGAATGCTTTCGGCGAACTGAAGGACTGACTGACTTTACCTTCAACCTACCTTATTTATACTCCCTCGTCCAGATACGCCTAAAGATTATAACTGAACTGCAATTGGCTAATAAAACGCGCCAACATTAGCGTCTATTTTAATATCCAATTAAAATTATGAATACATATGCTTTAGGGAGAACACATTCCAGAAGTTTCTACCGAAAACGCGCCAACATTACGTAACTTCCTCGTTTCCAATAATGATAAACAGCTCACCCCCCTCTCTGCATTATTGCGCTATTATTGACAGTTTCAGTAAGGTCGTATAAACTTATTTCCCAATAATATTTACAATTAATAAACATCTGAAATCAATGTCACATAAAAATGTATATTCATATTACAATCATTATTTACATTTAAGTAATTTGTGATACAAATTACTGCATCAGTATAGGGTTTGAAAAGCTTCTTCTTGTGGTTATGGACCAGGCTCCATACATGGCTTCAGCTGTTAACCAATTGAAACCTTTATTTCCTAACTTTAAGCATGTGACATGCTTGGCTCATACCCTTCACAGGGTTTGTGAATCCATAAGGAACGATTACGACATGGCAAATCAATTCATCTCTGCCTTAAGAAGATTCTACTGAAAGCTCTGAGCCGTGTTGTTTACTACAGGGAAATCACTGGCCTGCCTCTTCCAAATTTCCCGGTCATTACTCGCTGGGTATCTTGGATTGCAATTTCCAAGGCACAGCAACTTCTGTTACCGGAGAAAATACATAATTTGCAGACAGAACTATTTGTGTCCATAGTTACAAGTACCTGCCTGCAGCTACTAAACTATTGGAAGAACAAGGTCCGGAAAAGTAAAACGAATGGGATATTTTTACTTTCGTGAGGGAGCAGTTAGATGGCTTTGCCAAAGACAAACTTGAATCTAGTCTTCAGAAGAATCCAGACATTGAGGAATTCGCCACATCTGTAGAGTTGCCATTCGGAATGAATACAAGGTTTGCCCCACTGGTTTCTGTGGATGTTGAAAGAAGCTTTAACATCTACAAAGACATTCTGTCTCCTAATAGAAACAGACTTGGTTTTAAAAATGTGGATATGCTTAATGTCTTGAAGCACAACAGCTTTGTTTTTTCCTTCTTTTGATGAGTGACATTTGATGTACTTGTTTGTAGTTCAATAAATTAGAATAGAGGAAAGAAAAATCGTTGAATTAGTTAGGGGATGTATTTTAGAATCCACTTTTATTTTTGACCTAGCGAACACTTCAGGATCGTTACAAGACTTTTTAAATACCCTTGCATATTTGGTTGCTAGCTGTTTATATTTTTAAAACTTGATTTTAAGGCCTTTCTTATTTTCAGCATTTCTGTATATTCAAAATGTTCCACACGATGTAGGTTTCATTCATTCATATTGACATTCTTTATGCTTATTTCAAAAACCCAAATAAATACAACTGTCATATAATTTTTCTGTGCAATGAATAGTTTTTGCATTACTAATTTTTGAAGATAACAATGTATAAAAAAAACCGAAAAAAATGCAAATACAAAACTGCAAAACTTTTTTTCTCTTAAACTAAGAATGGTAGAAAAAAAATTATATGACAGATTTGTAGTTCCTCGACATAGAAGCAACATAAGATTTTTTTTGAAAAATGCATCATGTGTTGTATTTTGCACATACCCATAATTTTATATTTTGAAAATTAATAACTTAAACTAATTAAGATTTTGGATTGAAATTCACAAAACAATTATATCTAAAGAAGACTGACATGTGGTTAAAGTATGAGCCCAATTGAATGGATAGTTTAGAAAATAGCAATTTCAGTTGTGCATCCCCTTAAATAAACCAGCACCTTATTGTCCCTTTTTCACCTTTTTGAGCACCTTTAGTCTTTCTTTTTTAATCTGAAATTTGCACCTAAATTCCTAACCCTGGTGCTTACTGTTTTAAATTTCAGATACTGTCAGCATCATTTGTGTATGATTTTAACACAGGCATTGCTAGTTTATGCTGAATACTAGGGAAATTTCTTTTTCATTTACCTTGCTACTTTGATTTGGTTCATTATAGTGGATTTGACTTTTGTACACAATTGTATTACTGAAATTATGTTCATTTTTCTCATTAAGCTTATTTGCTTTTAGCTTCAATATAACTATTTTGATTTCATTCAACTGTGATATAATACTGTAATCATTTGTCACTGTCCTATATGTTTCTGTGAGTATTACTGGCCTGTACTGCTTCATGCTGAGTGTTTAATTATTTCCTGTGTGTACTATTGACTTACACATTTGACTTATTGGTAATTTATGGCATTGTTTATGGAAATGTTTTTTTAACTGTTTTTTTTATGAATGCAAATTCTACCTCTCTTACAGCATTGATATTTATGCATTTTGCTCATAGCTATTTTTGTTTCTGATGCAGTAATATTTTTACATGGTGTATGTCTATTCATCCTTTTCATTACAGTCACTGTTTAATTGCACGCCTGTGTGTAATTATTTTTTATTGCATTTCTGTGTTAATACTGTGCTATATAGTTTGACTATGCCAAAGGGAAGTACCAGACAGTCTTCAGACATGCCTGTGGACAACCCTCCTCCTACGCCTTCCACTAGTGCTGGGTCATCGACCTTGGTGGCCACCAATAATGATTTAACTACACTTGTTGTCCAGAGTACTGTGTCCGCCATACAATCATCTGCTACTCGATCCTCCTCTCTTTAATGCTGCAGTAGATAATCCTTTTGATTTTCTGAATACTTTTGAAAGTGTAGGCTTTGCTAATAACTGATCAGAGTTGCAAAAAGTGCAGTATTTACCTTGCTACCTTAAAGGTACTGCTATACAATGGTTTCAGACATTGTCACAGGCATCCCTGTCATGATTGGTCTCTTTTAAAATCTTCTTTTATTACAGCTTTTCAGGTTGCTCACCAAGATGAATTATTAGAAATCAAACTCTGAGAAAGGATTCAGTTAGATTCTGAACCTGTTTTGCACTATGTTTATGATGTTCTGTCATTATGTGATCAGATTAACCCAAGTATGTCTCAAACTGAGCAAATAAGAAATTTATTAAAAGTTCTGAAACCTGAGTATGTGAATATTATACTGGCAATGAACCCTATGGCGATGATCTTTTACAGGTTCTTAAGCGGGTGGACAAAGCACAATTTTATATGACCCAAAGGGAACACTTGGCTGCTGCACAGTCACAGTCTTCTGTTCATGTTTCGGCTCCTCTGCCTCTGACTTTACCAGCTGGGACTACTAACCCATTTTTTCAGGTCATTCACCTTTGCCTGCCCACCCAGCCCCTCCTAATAGTGATGTCAATGAGTTAGCTGCAAAAGTGGACCTGTTGGTCAGCCAGATATACTCACTGAACACATAATCTAATCCTGAGAGGAACACACCATCATCTTCCACATGAAGAGGGCAATGGCAATCGCATTCACCACCTCAACATCGCTGCCAACCTGTAATTTGTTTCAAATGTGGCAAACCAGGGCACACAGTGAGATTTTATTGGCAACAGATAACTCAGTCAAAAAACAAGCAGTGCCATGCCTCACAGCCACCCAGGTAGTGCCGCCTCGGTGATGGGAGCAACCTACTGTTGCCAGTGCTTCTCTTCCTCTGTGCCACATTCTCCGCAGATCCCTGGACTCATCAATGGACAACAAATTAACATTCTTTTGGATACAGGCAGTGCTGTTAACATTATCCATGCCCACCATGTCCATGACGTTGCCAAACTGCAGCCTGGTGATATGCTACTGCGCACAGCTGGAAACAAATTGTTGGATGCTCCTTACCACACTGTTTTGCCTTTCCATATTAATGGTTTTCTTTCCAGGAAGATGTTTTAGTAGTAAAAGATTTAGTACGTGATTTCATTCTGGGCAATACTTTTTTTAAGTGAACATAAAGTTGTCATTGATTATGCACATAACAGTTGCTATTGCAGTAGGAGATGCTATTTGTGAGGTTGATAGTTTAGAAAAGGATGTTTTACCTTTGTCTGACATAGTTTTAATCCCATTATTGGAACAACCCTGTGAAAAATCCACAGTTAAGGCTTTTGTTAAAAGTGATGTCTGAATACCTCCTTTTTCAGTTTGTAATGTATCAGTAAAGTTTTCGGAATCTCCCTCTCATGCTGTTATGTTAGAGCCTTCACAAAGCATTATGCACAAAAAGCATATTGCTATTCCATCTATTGTTTGTGATGAACCAAAGACGAACTTTTTCTTCTGTTCACAACACTTCTGCTCAACCTCAAACATTATTTACTAATACTGTTGTCACTACTGTGCAAGGTGTTGCATTTGTACAGAGTAATTCTATCTCTCCCAGGGATGTTTCTACATTGAAAGCTCCTAACTTCAACTTTAATGTTAATAATAAACTTTCTAGTAGCCAGTCTGACCAGCTTCATCAGTTTTTGCTTACTTATTCTCATGTCTTTGCTACCTCATTGCAAGAATTAGGGACGACTGATGTTGCTGAATCTTCTATACAGGTCACTGACTCCACTCCTATCAAACGACTCTATAAGGTTCCTCATAAGCAGAAAGAAATTATTGCTCAATAGCTTCAAGAAATGCAGGATTACTGAATCTCAGTCTCTTTGGGCATCTCCTGGTGTACTTGTTAAAAAGAAAAATGGTCGGGTCCATGAGATTTTGTGTTGACTATAGGAAGTTAAATAGTGTAACAGTTACTTCTTCTTTTCTGTTACCCATCACTGATGACTTGCTCAGTTGCCTTAATGAAGTCTGCTGTCTTTGTTCTCTTGATTTATTGTTGGCTTACTTTCAGGTGCCATTAGAGGAAAGTTCTACGCAGTTCATGAGTTTTGTCACCCATCACAGGCAGTATCAATTCGAGAGACTTAGTTTAGGGTTATCTATAACTCCACACTTTTTCAGTTACATTGCTGATAAACTACTAGGTGACTTAAACTTCAAGAAGGCCCTGGCATATCTTGATGACATTTTGGTTTTTGCCAAATCTTTCCAGGAGCTGCTCAACAATCTAGAGGCTGTTTTACAGAGACTGGAGCGACATAATTTTAAGCTCAAGCCTGAAAAATGTTTTTTTTTGGGGGGGGGGGTGAATAAAGTTAAATTGTTATGTTTTGAAGTATCTAAAGACGGTCTTCCTCCAGATCTGGACAAGGTTACGGTCATCCAAAAATTACCCAAGAATGCTTGGGATGTTCATAAGATGTTAGGTTTATCTAATTTCTACAGGAAATTTGTTTAAGATTATGCACAATTGCTGATCCTTTAACCCAGCTCACTAGAAAAGACCAAGACTTTTCTTGGGGCCCGAACAACAACAGGCGTTCCAACAGTTAAAAGATGCTTTATCTTCAGCACCAGCTCATTACATTCCTGGGGCTTACACTGAACTCCATACTGATGCCAATGGTCTTGGGGTTGCTAGTATTCTACTTCAACGGCAGGATGGTCATCTTCAACCGGTGGCGTATGTGTCTCAGACACTCTCCAAGTGAGAAAAACTAGTGTTCCAGAATTGGAATTATTGGCCATTGTTTTTGGGTTGACACATTTCAGATGTTTTGTTTATGGATACAATGTTCATATTGTTTCGGACCACCATTCCTTAGGTTATCTCAACAACCTTAAAGATTTAACAGGAAGGCAGCTCGCTGGAGTCTTAAGTTGCAAGAGTTTGATTACACCATCTGTTATAAATCTGTCAAATTGCATAGTGATGCTGACACTTTATCTCGTTTCCGTCTGGCAGCCTGAGGAACATAAAATCAAAAAACTTGATGACCTCATTACTTGTTTGTTGTCTCCCCTTGAGATTGCTGAGAAGCAGAAAGCTTATCCTTTTCTGCGACCTCTCATTGACACTGTACAGCCTGGTTCGACTGCCTCTCCAAAATATGCAGCATCAGGCATCTACCTATACACTTAAGTCCTTTAATGTCCTTTATAGGAAGAATTATGGGCCACTCTTCACCTGTCAGTAATTCCTGAGTCTCTAAAGCACGAGATTTTGTCTTCATGTCATGACGACCCTCTGCCCGGTCATTTAGGTTTCTCCAAGACCTTCTCTAAGATTAATCCTTGCTACTACTGGGTAGGCATGAAGGAGGATATGGAACACTATGTCCGTACTTGTCCTAGCTGTCAATCTCGAAAGGTTCCCAAGAATCAATGGCCAGCTGGTCTTCTACAACCCATTCCTCTGACCGCTACAGGTGAACAGTAGGGCATTGATCTTTTAGATCCTTTACCATGGTCAAATTCTGGCAATCATCATATCATCGTCTGCACAGAGTATGCTTCTTGCTGGGTGGAAGCCGGTGCCTACCTCCTGCCACTATTCCCCATGTAGCCAAGTTTATTCTACATCACATTATTTGCCGCTATGGTGCTCCAGCAATGTTGCTTTCTGACCGTGGATCTGTCTTCATTAGTGAGGTGATGCAGGAACTGCTCAAATCCCTATCAGTTTTGCCACACTTCACAAGTTCGTATAATGGCCTCACTGAGGGCTTTATCAGACGCTGGCTAATAGGCTGAGTCACTTTGTTGACTCAAACCAAAGAAACTGGGACACCTTTTTGCCATATGTTATTTTCTTGTACAACTCCTCAGTTCAGCAAACTACTAAGTTCTCTCCCTTTTTCTTAATTTATGACTGAGAACCTACTTTACCTCACCAGGTAAAACTCTAGTCATCTTCTAATAATTTGTTTGTCTGTAATACTCTACAGGAGATACAAAAGGGCAGGGAAACCGCCTGTCGTCCTCATGGTGTAGTGGTTACCATGCTAGCTTCTAGTTCCTGAGGTTGCGGGTTCAAATCTGGCAGAGGGCGATGGAATTTTTTCAGGCATAAAAATCCATAGCATGGCTTCCTTCGGAAGAGAAGTAAAGCTGGTGGTCCCGTGTCGTAGATTTACGGCACAAAAAAAGAACCTCAAGCCTGATTAAGAGGCCTCTGAGCAAAATTAAGGTCTTTCATGCCCAAAATACAATGGGACGCTAAGGACCACAGCAGTTAAAGAGCATCCATAAATAAAACTCAATTTTTTAGGGAAACTGCTATCGCCAATATCAACCAATCTCAACTGAAGCAAAAGCAGAGATATGATATGAAGCGTTATGATGTGAAATTTCAAGTGGGTCAAATTTTCAAAGTCTTTACTCTTTAGAAAAAAAGGAAAATGTACCAAACTTCTCCATCGATACCCTGTCCCTTTGAAATTGTTAAGCAAATTACAACTGCCATCTACAAAATCCGTCGCCCTAATGCTCGCAGGACCAAAACCCAGCCAGTACATGTTTCCTGCATCTTCCCTTACTACGATGCTGTAGGACCATATAGGTTATAAACTGTTAATTGCTCTCTCTTCCAGATAAGTTTTTGCTTATTTCTCCATGTATTTTGTTGTGACATACATTTTGTTTTGGGTGATAAATGTAACAAGTACTTACCAGGATACTTTAATGTGATTCTTTTCAGCATTGTGAGGGTATTTTAATGTTGCGAGATCAAAGGGTGATTCTTTTTTGTTTTCTTGCTAATGCGCTGCTATGTGTTTAGCATGATGATGTACTTGCTGTATATCCACAGTAATATAGGATTGATATTAATGCACTATCTGAGCTTAGTTGCAGTGACAATCCGGTTGTGTCCACTATGCTGGATGTGTTAGCCCTCCCTTGGTATTCTTCCAGAATGAGGGAAATGGTCAAAGTGTCATTCTTCTGTCCAGCAGCAGTGTACATGTCCATTTTCTACAATTTCTTGTTTGGGTCTCAAAATTTGAAGATCTTTCAATTTATGTCACAATGATTACTTACAATAATTTCTTTCTTTTGGTCAGTTCCAACTGTTTTCATTATCTTTTTGTATGTTTCTAAGAATGTATTTTTCAGAATCTTTTGACTGGGGTTTGGTCAACATTCCAACCATGAAAAAAGAGGCTATAAAGAGTTTGAGCTAGTCGCTTGCTAAGGACTTTCCTTAGTATAGCTTGGTGATGGTCCCCCTACCTATGCTAGGTTTTGTAGTTAGTATGTATTTGCATAGCTATGTTGTAGTGTGACTTAACAATGTTTTGAGGACGACATTTAAATCCTTAGTACAAATTTATAAATGTGTCTTGGTCCTTATTTGTGTTGACTGTCCCAGGATAACATCATCACTATGTACAGCTTCCATTGTAAAATATCAAGAGGCTTAATTTTATTGTGTCATAAACTATTCAAAATTCCTGTCATTTAATTTTTGTTTGGTTGGCTCTAGTTTAAATATACTGATCAGTATTTGTTAGTTAAATCAAATAATTGAGCGCTCAAAATATACATATATATATATATTTTTGCTCTAGATTTAAGTTTTATTAGTTTTGTGTGTCCCCTGCCTTTTCTTTATAATGTTTGTATTTTTTTTGTCTATTGTGAAACCTGATGCTTCCCGAATATTGTTGTAGTGAGCTGGTAGCCCCAGGTAACAAAAGAGGACAACTCCAGCATCTATGAACTGTCTCACCATGGCATGCTATCCCCTTTTGTCTATTGTGAAACCTGATGCTTCCCGAATATTGTTGTAGTGAGCCGGTAGCCCCAGATAACAGAAGAGGACAACTCCAGCATCTATGAACTGTCTCACCAAGGCATGCTATCCCCTTTTGTCTATTGTGAAACCTGATGCTTCCCGAATATTGTTGTAGTGAGCCGGTAGCCCCAGGTAACAGAAGAGGACAACTCCAGCTCACCCGGCCACACAGGTGATCCAGCAGCATATCAACATCTATGAACTGTCTCACCATGGCATGCTATCCCCTTTTGTCTATTGTGAAACCTGATGCTTCCCGAATATTGTTGTAGTGAGCCGGTAGCCCCAGGTAACAGAAGAGGACAACTCCAGCTCACCCGGCCGCACAGGTGATCCAGCAGCATATCAACATCTATGAACTGTCTCACCATGGCATGCTATCCCCTTTTGTCTATTGTGAAACCTGATGCTTCCCGAATATTGTTGTAGTGAGCCGGTAGCCCCAGGTAACAGAAGAGGACAACTCCAGCATCTATGAACT
The DNA here is from genome assembly GCA_030765065.1 of Deroplatys truncata. Taxonomy (NCBI): domain Eukaryota; kingdom Metazoa; phylum Arthropoda; class Insecta; order Mantodea; family Mantidae; genus Deroplatys; species Deroplatys truncata. Next base: position 2,100,193 of record CM060980.1, read on the forward strand.
GTCTCACCATGGCATGCTATCCCCTTTTGTCTATTGTGAAACCTGATGCTTCCCGAATATTGTTGTAGTGAGCCGGTAGCCCCAGGTAACAGAAGAGGACAACTCCCGCATCTATGAACTGTGTCACCATGGCATGATATCCCCTTTTGTCTATTGTGAAACCTGATGCTTCCCGAATATTGTTGTAGTGAGCCGGTAGCCCCAGGTAACAGAAGAGGACAACTCCAGCATCTATGAACTGTGTCACCATGGCATGCTATCCCCTTTTGTCTATTGTGAAACCTGATGCTTCCCGAATATTGTTGTAGTGAGCCGGTAGCCCCAGGTAACAGAAGAGGACAACTCCAGCTCACCCGGCCGCACAGGTGATCCAGCAGCATATCAACATCTATGAACTGTCTCACCATGGCATGCTATCCCCTTTTGTCTATTGTGAAACCTGATGCTTCCCGAATATTGTTGTAGTGAGCCGGTAGCCCCAGGTAACAGAAGAGGACAACTCCAGCATCTATGAACTGTCTCACCATGGCATGCTATCCCCTTTTGTCTATTGTGAAACCTGATGCTTCCCGAATATTGTTGTAGTGAGCCGATAGCCCCAGGTAACAGAAGAGGACAACTCCGGCTCACCCGGTCGCACAGGTGATCCAGCAGCATATCAACATCTATGAACTGTCTCACCATGGCATGCTATCCCCTTTTGTCTATTGTGAAACCTAATGCTTCCCGAATATTGTTGTAGTGAGCCGGTAGCCCCAGGTAACAGAAGAGGACAACTCCAGCATCTATGAACTGTCTCACCATGGCATGCTATCCCCTTTTGTCTATTGTGAAACCTGATGCTTCCCGAATATTGTTGTAGTGAGCCGGTAGCCCCAGGTAACAGAAGAGGACAACTCCGGCTCACCCGGCCACACAGGTGATCCAGCATCTATGAACTGTCTCACCATGGCATGCTATCCCCTTTTGTCTATTGTGAAACCTGATGCTTCCCGAATATTGTTGTAGTGAGCCGGTAGCCCCAGGTAACAGAAGAGGACAACTCCAGCATCTATGAACTGTCTCACCACGGCATGCTATGTCTTAGTCTGGACCGACATGGTCACAAAACAGGTTTCCAACTATACATCAACCTTGCTGTGTTTTGCCGTGGTGACTCACAGACTGCGTTTACACTAAGCTATCTGATACCTTCCCAAACACTTACTATCTGTTCTCTACTCTTTCGTCAGCAGGTGTGGTCTAGTTCTGGGTGAAATTCACCGGACAATGCAGTGCTTCTGCGCCATTCTCCAACAGGCCTCAAGAATTTTGCATCATAAACTGTTTCTGTGCAGAAGAGGATTTGCGAGCTGGGGGGGGGGTTTCCTGTGGGACCACATTGTCCATTGATCCATTATTAATGTTCATGTGGGGATTCATTACAGATTTTACAATTGCATTAAATTCAATTCATTTATATTCAAGTAATTTGTATTTCTATGTTTTTCTCTGTTCCTTCTTGTTTCTTAGCTTTTCGTCGGGGATGCCTCACTTTTGTAAGTGGGGGGAGACGTAGCACATCAGTAAGCATGTCATACCAGACGCATTATTGTGTCGCATTGTCAACAGCATTATTGGGTGACTTTGATTATTTCTTTCAGCTGAACAAGCTTTCTCCTTTGGCGCCAGAGAAACGCTTTGTTTGGAATTTCCGTCTGGTATGACACCGACCCTGGCTAGCTACATTGCCTAGACAGGGTTGGAGAGGGGGGATATATAGTTAGCGTTACTTTTTGTAAGAAGCTGGTCACGTGTGTACAGTCCTTGACTTCGGGGCATCTCCCCTCACTCCTTTGTTTCCCTGAGTGTAATGTAGATTCGCCAAGTGTTTTATCAATAAATTACAGGTATGTGTGTGATGTGATAATTGTGTATATTTGTCAAAAAACTTCACGCCTTCTTCTGAATGTAGACACCAAGGTCGCAGTCCTCTCGCCGTTTGTAAACTACGCTCCCCCATCTGCGTGTTGGGGTGCTGGGAACCTTTTGGCCCTCACCCCAGCATGTAATAAACTTCTGGAAGATGTAGAAATAAGCCAGTTAATGTGGTTCCAAGGCGATGGGGCACCTGCACATCATTCCGGTGATGTAAGGCATTTCCTAAGTGTAACGTATCCTGATCATTGATCAGTAGAGGAGCACCGAAATCATGGCCGGCAAATTCACTGTATTTAAATCCTTTGGATTTTTTCCTCTGTCTGGGGATATGTGTATGAGATGCCGGTTAATAGTGAAGAGTCAAGATCCTTGTAGCATTTGATGCTATTTGTGAAATGCCAGCATTTTTTAAAGAACTCGGCAATCATTAAAATGATGCAATCAAGTATGCGCTGAAGTCAAAGGTGTGACAAAGCAAAATTTGTCAAAGGTGTGACAAATTTTGAACATCTTTTATAAACACTTATGCACTTGTTCAAATTTTGTTTTGCTCTTAGTTTAACTATGTTTGAAACCTTTTAAAAACATATATTTGCTACCCTTAGCATTGCTTTAACTTTTCTAAAGTAACATGTATAATGGTGGAAAAAAAAGTGACCAACAATATTATTATATACATATATTATTGACAACAACCTGTATTTACAGCTGCAGATAGATTATAAAAAGCTTTGACCTACTTCAGAGCACATGGATTTTGTGTCATATGATTAAAATTAAAGATACCGGCTACTCTTTTTTCAAAACTTTCCCAATGTCTTGTAGCACAGGATTCGTAGCAGTCTGTTTGGCAGAATTTCATCTAAGCCAACACAGTTAAAAGTGTTAATGCCCTCTAGTTCGACAAGACATATATGGGCATACATTATCTAAAAAAAAAACCACTCAAAGAGAACCGCTGAATCATACCTTAGAATTATTCAGTGTTATTCTAAGGCACTCTGTACATTAATATTATTGATATTCAGAAAAAAAGATTATTTTTCTATCCCTATGTTGTTCACAATTCATTTTTAACTCAAAACAATTTCATATTAAGCAATCAGTACTTTGTTACTTAAAACATGCAGAAACAGTATTCACATACTAGCCATGGTATGGGTTGGGCTCTAAGAAAAAAAATTTGATGTGCTACATTCACATGACCTTCTCTGCCCTCTTATCATTTATTAGTGGTTATACAGACTATTCCTAAAAAATCTTTTACTTTTCTATCTGCTTCATTTTAATCAAGATAAATGCTATATGTTGTGCTTGAATTCCATAATGTTTGCATGCAATCTCAAGAAACAACTGAAGATCGACAGGATTTCAAAAAGAATGACAAAGTATTGAACAATTTGAGCCATTAAGAACAGATATCTCAGAAATGGCTTATGTCATAAAAAAATTACTTGAAATAAATGTTTTAAAGAGATCTACATTTTATGTGTAGTATGCTTTTGTCCGTTGCTTAATGTAAACTCCTTGTGAATGAAGAGGAGTTGACAGGCTATCCCCAGTAAACTAAAGATATACTTTTATTTGCCATATTTAATATAGGACATTTTAGAGCCATTTTTGAGAAATGTTCTCTATAAAGGGTAGGCATTTTCTTGAAAATCTTTGTGCCGCATCTTTGAGTTTGGTGTGGATGGATACAAAAAAACAAATTTTTGTTTTTGAATTATGCTGTTCACACACACACACAAGGACCTTTTTATAAAAAAAGGCTTCTTTAGATTAATGGATCTCTTTATGGTGAAATATCAGTATCAAATTTTTGGGTGGGATACAATATCTTCTCTACTTACTACGTACATGGTGAAGAAGCAAAAAATGGATCACAAACTCTCAAACATGTTTTGTCCTGGAATATTTAAAAAAAAAACACTCATGTGTTATACTCACATTCTGTACCGACTCTTTTACCTAGCATTTTATGTTAAGATAAATATTTGCAGAAATGCTTTTATTATAATTTTGCTGCAGGTACAGTAGGGTTTACTGATAGTGGGTCACTAAATGAAAACTGAAATTTTGTTTTCTTTGCATGACCACGAGAAAAAAAATCTGATGTGTTACACTCACATGACTTTCTCTACTCTTGTACAAACGCTTATTCTCCATCTACTTAATGTTAATCGACATAAACATTTGCAGACTCTATCCTATTGCTAATTTTCTTGTAGATGTAAGGGGAATATATATTTACAAGGGCAATATAGAAATACAGTAGCCTTTAAGCACATACATCTCTCTTAATAGTTGGTTGCTAGGTGCAGCACCATTCCCTTTCCCACAGATTAATACTCTTTGCATATCCAAGACAAAAAAATTAATAACGAATTCTCATTTGAGAAAATAAGTATTGAAAAATTTAAGGGAATAACAAGCAATATCTCAAAAATGGTTCACTCAACAAAAATATGTATATGACATAAATTGTGTATTTTAACGCATTCTACATTTTTTGTGTAGTAAAAATTTGTCTATCTCTTATGGTTTACCAGTTATGCAAAAGTCGTTCACAATGAAGAATACTTTTGGAGACATTCCCAGAAAATTCAAGATATACATTCTATTTGTCATGAAAATATCTTAAACATATGATATTTTAATCAAAATCGTTAGAGCCATTTTTGAGAAAATTAAAATTTTTGAAAAATGTTCCATGTAAAGGGTACTCTGTGGTGGGGGGATTTTCTTGAAAACCTTCGTGTCGCATCTCTGGAAGATACTGAACCTAAATACCAAGTTTGGTGTTTATCCGACTGTTCGTTTCTGAGTTATACTGTTCACAAACAGATAGACACACACACACACACACACACACACACACACACACACACACACACACATGTTTCCAAAAATGCTTTTATAGGATTCAGGGGATCTCAAAACATGTATTTCTGGCGAAATCTCGGTATCAAATTTTTGGGTGGAATACAATACTTCCCCTACTTACTATACTTAGTAGAGAAAGTAAAAAGGAATAGTGAATGAGTTGAAAAAGGTGTAAAGTATTTGAGAATTCAAACCAACTATAAAGTATATCTTGGAAATGGTTAACATTACAAAAATATTTATGTGACATAAATTGTGTGTTTTAATTCAGAATGAAGAGGACTTCAGAGACAATTTACAGAAAATTTAATATGTATGTAGATATATTTTATTTGTCACGTAAATATCTTAAACGTATGGTATTTAAATCAAAATCACAAGGAGTCATTTTTAAGAAAAATGTTCCATATAAAAGGTAGTTTGGATGGGAGGATTCTTTTTTTAAACCTTTGTGTTGCATTTTTCGAAGGCATTGAAGTTAAATACCAAGTTTGGCATTTATCCAAGATTCTTTTTAAGTTATGCTGTTTTCTCTCTCTCTATCTCAAGCATACAATACCTCCCCTACTTATTATAGGTTTTAATCAAAATTGCTGAAGCCATTTTTTAAAAAAATAAAAGATAAAATTGTTTGTTTTTGGAGTTTAGTGGACCTCCAAATGTTTATTTCCAGTGAAATATTGATATTGTATTCTTGGATGGAATACAATACTCTATCTATTAGAGTAGAGGCGGTGCCGTGGCCGAGTGGTTAGACCGCTCGCCTCCCACCGAGGCGGCCCGGGTTCAATCCCAGGGACCTGCATGTGGGATTTGTGGTGGACGAAGCGGCGTCTGGGCGGGTTTTCTCCGGGTTCTCCGGTTTCCCCCGCCATTCATTCCACCAACTGCTCCATCATCACCTTTCCTTTCATCCATTTCACCAACATTTCGATTCATCTACTTCCTTCATCCCATACCAGGCATTGGGCTGATCACCCATCCTGGATGCTCTGTCTGATCCATGAGTGTCTGCTCCTCGACGGGCCTCTGACCCCAGGCCCCGCTTGTAAGTCCTGGGGGGTGTAAGTCCTACATAAGAGGAGGGTAAACAGATAATGAATGAATGAAAATATCTATTAGAGTAGGTGCTAATAAAGAAGTTACATTAATTCTCATTCTTTTCTGGCTCAAAGTGAATTTTTTTTAGTACAACTTCCTAAACTAGGTAGTTGTGGTTGTCTCCCAGATAGTCTTTATTGTTATTTTCTTACAGAAACATGTACTTTCAACATTACTTACATTATTACCAGAAAGGAAAGCTGTGCCAGCACTTTTTCAGCTACAAATTTCTTTATTATAAACTTCAGCTGCTTGTGTTGGGTGAAAGAAGACATACAGAGAAATCAAGGCACTATCAAAAAGTGAACAACATGCAAGAGGTATTGAGATCTGATGCAGCAAGATCTCATTTGCTACATATGAGTCATTCCATGTCAAGTCGAACACCCATCAAACACGAAGTCATCAAATCTTTATAAAATTTGTTGCATGTATTTAATGCTTTGAGATAGCATGTAGTTTTTCTTTTTGGTCCCTAACTTCAACATTTTGAATATCAGCCAAGGTAAAAGTTTTTTGGAAAAGTGGGTGTGCCCCCAGACATAATTGCTTTTATCTTCCATTCAAATTCTTGTATAAACTCCACATTGGACTCATTTTAAAGCTTATGGAATCCACTTTAAACATATGCTAGAACAGATTAGTCATATATCGCAGAAATTTGAACTTTAAAATTTGATTTTGTGTTATATACTGACAACCTAAAGGTATTTTTAAAATACGTACATATTCTCCATTTAGTAGTGCATACATGTGCAAAGTTTCAAGAGGGTGTTCATTTAAATATATCTATGATATGATATATCTTTGACATATCTTTATTGAGTGTTGAGCTAATACAATACATTTGGGCATGATCAGCGTCGAGCCCTGGCTCCTATTGCTGATCATACCCAAGTTTCCACATTTACAATCATGTGTGCTTCATTGCGCTAACAGTTTCTCATTTAAAGTCAGTATACTACTTAGTGCTTTTCTCCCATTCTCATCTCCTTCCCCTACTTCCTCTTATCATCTTTGAATCTCCACTACCAGCAGGAAATGGCAACTATTAGATACACATCTGATACCTTATTATGTACCCCGTGCTGATCGTCCATAATGACACTTGCTCATTCATATTAAGAAAAGTAACTCTCCCTCCTAGCCCTCTCTGTATTTCCGTCCATTATATCTAGATGATTCATTCACGATTTCATATAAATCTATCACTTGTCTAATTTGTTCCCTTCTAGATCACGATTCATTTCCACAACATATTCATTCTATAATCACTCTCCCTCCCTATTCTAATATTAACTCCCTCATTATTATTGCTTCCATTCCCATACTTCTCTCAGAGCCTGTTCCATTTCTATATGTATGGCACTCTTTCCTACTCCATAATTCTATTCCTGTTGGTTCCCTTAACAGTCCCGCTTTGTTTCTGTCCAAAATCTGTAAACTCCCATTGGGCGTCAACAAAATGCTTTCTTCTCCCACCATTTCTACACTCTGCCAGCACACCTGTCCTGCCCACAGTAATATCACATGGCGATTGAACTTCCTTCCTTCCTTCCTCCTCGATGATATCATTTTCCTGGCTTCGCCAGCTGTTGCCCTTACATCACTACGTCATCTCCCATTCTTCTCTTTGACACAACCATCTTCTTCTGCCAGCCCCACGTAGCGGTGATGTAACTTCCATGTGTCAATCCTTCTCCAATTTCCAATCGCTCTTTGGTCTTCCTTCCGATCTGCATTCCTTCTCTCTGGTCTCGGATGTATTTAGCTGAATCATTTCCTGCTCCTGCAATCTGCTGCTCCATGTTCCACCATGTGCCCATCGACTCACAACCGTAAGTTCTTTATGACGGCCCATTTCCCTTTCATTCTTGCCAGCTTCATTTGTTGTATTAAATCTTTCTTCAAGGCCCATTGTTCCACCAATAAATCTCTGTTTATAAAGATATTTGTTCTTTTTAGTTGCTGTTTTCTTCAACACTTCATAAACAAACTGCAGTGACGTAAATCTTGCAACTATCTTGATCTCCCAGCCCTGTAGCACCATTCCTTCTATAATCTCTCTGACCTCATTCCTTTCTTTCACTCGTGTTATACCTAGATTGTCTCTCTTCCAACAGCTCTACTCTTCTTTTGAGTTTCTGTACCTCATTTCTTATATCTTGCATTTCATTTTTGATCTCATCCTTGATATCTATTAGTTCCTTTTCCACTCCATTAAGTTTATTTTCTAATTTCTCATCCATATTTTTTATACTAGCCAAAATTTCGTCCATGATGTTTCGATTCCCATTTGGCCCAGGATTAATTTTGACTCCAGCAATTACAGTAGCATGCCTAATGTACATGTGAGAAGAATCATGTTTACCATCTCTTCTATACCTTTATTTATTTTAAAATCATTCCATTATAACTTGTTGAAAGATTCCAATTCTTCCTCTGTACTCTTCGATACTGATTCCCATAGTCTCTTAAGCCCTTCTTTTCTTCCACTCCAGGAGCTTCCTCAACACACTGCTTGCTTAGCACTCAAATATATTTATAAGAAAATATTTTCTCAGCTGGAACCCTCCTCAAGATAATGTAGCACAGCAACTTCCCCCTGGAGTGTGGCAAGGTTACTCTACTCAATCACTTCCAAAATTAAAATACAAACAAACCTTTATCACAGATTAGGCATTTCCTTCCACAGAGTCCTTTCCAAGTCCAGAATATTTAGTTTGTGGAGAGAGACCATCGTCTGCATCTATTAAATTTAGTTGTGCATATTCATTAAATATTATAAGTAGTACTGACAATGGTACAAAAACGGTATGATTGTTGCTTTAATCCCTTCAATATTAGCAAACACATGTTCAAGAGAAAAAAGATTTTGCAACCAGTGACTTGTAAAATGCTTTTAAAACTGAAAATAGAGAATGTAGAACTGTCGCCTCAAGTAAGAGTGGCATTTGTGTTGCTGGAGCCAGTGCCTATGATATCTTGGTAGATCAAGAAATTGATAACTCACCTTCAAATCAGAGTAGTGATGCAAATGAGATCAAGTAGGTGTTTCAATTCTTAATACTAGCTTAGTACCAATCTTAGGTGAATCTCCCATAAAGAAAACAAAACTGTCTAAAATAATTGCCATCCCAGAATTTACAAAAAATAAGAGAAAAACTTCAGATGGTATTTCATATTGAAGGTGAGTCAGTCTGAGAAGAAAAAGAGGATTCACAAATAATTCAAAACTGATAGATTTTATAGTATAGATGATTGGAGCTTAAAAATTCAGATTTTGACTATTTTTGAAAGTTGGTCTTGCAACCAAATTAAGAAATATTTTGGCAATAATGTTTTGAACCATACAATAAAGGTAGCAAAACATTAGCTTCAGAGAGAAGTGGCCATGGTGTCAAGTTGCACATTTATGTATCTCAGCAGAACAAATTCTACTACTTGTGACATACAAACACAATAATATTTAGTTTCAACCTCATCTAAAGTCATAAACATGTAAACAAAGTTACTCTCTTGGTACTTGTGTGTGACTGGTTTACATAACAGCGTCGAACACTTCTCTCCCCTTACAAGATATATTGTGTGTTGTGTGCTAGGTCAGAGAGCTTGTTAAGTAGAACTGAATTGCTAATAATAGCTGTTTACTTGCTATGAAAAACAAGAAAGCCCCTTTCACCATTCCTAGCAGAACTATATATGAGCCAATTTGAATGCCATATTACTAAATCTTTCCTAAAGCTATTCAAAACCTGGTATAGGTTCATAGATGATATTTTTGCTATAGTTCCAAAAAAACTTAAAGCACATAACAAACTAACATTTGGCATTTACAAGAAACCAACTCACACAACAGCAAATAAGAAGATAAAAAAGTTTGAAAGACAGAAATACATCTAACAAACAACTACTTTACTCAGACAACAAAAACCACAAGCATATAGGAAGTTCACTTACCACCCTTGGACATATCATAAATTTCAAAGGATTTTCAAGAAATACACCCTGTCTCCACAGAATAACCACAATATACAGAAACTACTATGAAACAGAAAAAAGACCCTATCCCTAACGATGTCAGCTGGTATATATCAAATTGTTTGTAATGACTAAGCTGGTACACATAGAAAGAACCAAAAGAAATCTGGAAATAAAGACTTAAAGAGCATATGAGATGCATTTACCTAAAACAGCCAGATAAATCAGCAGTAGCACATCATTTCTGGTCTTCAAACCATGATATCACTCCAAACATAAAACTCTTAAAACCGATCAACAGCAGCAATGAATTGGACATCTGGGAAAAAATACATATTGCCAAACACAGGAATCACCTAATGAATTTCGAACAATCGCCACCACCCAGCAGCCTTTGGAGGTTCATCAGCCCAGCACCAGAGAACACCACAAACATCCCCCGGACAATAACCGGCAAAATCAGTTGGAAACAAGCTGACGATGGGAGCAAACCATTCTCCCGAAACTAATACAAAGTCAGTACCTTTTAGTGAAACAACCTCCAACTCTCTTTATTTTAAATTATAACACATCACTGTTACCAGCTTCTCAATCTTCAAATTAATTGAATTTTAAAGTTAATCTTAGGTGTGGGAGAAGCTCAACTTCAAACATAAAGAGAAATTTCCATGTCGTTTCATTTAATTTTAACTACATTACAGTTCGCAGTATTATTAGAAGCTAGATTTTGTTTCTGGGGCATTGATAAATGTTTAAACATTGTATACAGTTAGCCATATAAAATGCACCTGTTTCTGTATTTATTTTGCAATCAAAATTGTTAAAATGTTTCCCTTGATAACCACAAAGACAATGAAAATGGTTGACATACACAAATACTTAGTAGTAAGGAAAAATTCATGTAGTTTCCTATACAGTATCCTAGCTAAAGTTTTAAATGGCAATATGTGGCACAGTGTTCCAATTTTATTATTTTAAAATAAGTGATATTTCAGTTTTTTTAAAGTATGCCCCTTTATAGCCTCACTTTGGGGAAATTGCTAAAATGCCACAAATGTCTAAGTGGGACAAAAAGTATGTTTATATATCTAATTTCATGCAACTGATGCAAGCAAACATATTAAAAATGCAATTTTTGGCTTCAGTTACTTATTCAAAATTCATCAGACAAGTTTTTGGTATAGTTATATTACATTTCATCACCCTCAGGCACAGGCATGTATAGGTTAGAAAAACCACAACTTGAGCAACTATTGCAGCCAGAGATGAGTTCCCCAGGATTGACATAATAAAAAAGATGAAAAGAGGAAGTAAATTTTTATTAAAGGTATAATTATAAAATTAGGCACATTTCAATTACTGTGATCATAATATCTTATTTATTTGAAACAGCTACCTGCATCTTATATTCTTATGAGACACTCATATATGAAGTAGATATGGACACTTCACTCATCCAATACAATAGGTGTAACATTTAAAATACAGTTGAAGGTTGTTACACTACATCACTAAAATGTTCTTACTTGAACGTATAACATTGGTGTAACATTGTTATAAATAAAAGATTATTAGATGCACTTCAAGTTAACATGATGTGGGAATTGACCAAAGTAATATATAACGATGGTTCACAATGCTTGCAAGATAATTCAGCAAGTGCTTGCTGCCTTCTATATTGAAAATCTCATATCAAAAACATTTGAACTACCATCTTCTACATCTATATTTAATGCTGAAATATTTGCTATAAACAGACTATTCTTTATGCAACTCAATTATCTAAAGAACTTAGTAATTTTAACAGATTGTCTTTTAGCTTTACAATCACCAAAATCAGTTTATTACTATTCCAATTGTAACAGGAACTTACTGAATTTAAAGTACTTAATATTTAAAAACAAATATAATAAATAATAATTTGCCCATAGACATAATACAATGTGTTTTGAACATTGTGAAGCTACAAGTAGGATAAGTACAACAGAATTTACATAATCAGTCTTAAAGTCATTATATTGTGACAATGAGGACATTATCAAGTCAAATTATACTACTAAAATTTCAGTTCATCTATACAGTAAAAACATTTTCCTATTAGGTATTTCTTTAATTCTTTTTTAAAGTTTACTCCTTGATTAGCTCTTATAGCAATTGGTTGTAAAGTTTCACTCCACTAATAAATGGGTCACATTCACTTGTTCTTTTATTAACATTGATCCTATGTACATTCTTATTTCCACGTGTATTAGAACAGTATTGGTTATTACAATTGGTAATATGTACATTTTTATTTACAATGTATATTATTACTCTATACATATATAGAGAAATTACAGTTAACAAGTTGTTTTCTTTAAAAGCATACGGCAGGAACTTACATCAAGTTCTTAAACAATTCTTCTGTAGAATTAACAATTTATTTAAATTGTGCTTACTAGTACTTACTTCACCAAACCTCTATCCCATATTGGAAGTAAGATTACTTCTTAAAGCAGCAGTATCTAGATATTTGGATAGTCTCCTTAAAAGATATAACCCTAAGCTTACTCTACTACAGATTAAGTCAATAATACTATCAAATGACAAATTTTTATCTAACATTAGTTCTAAGAATTTAATCTGCGGTACATGTTCAAGTATTGCGTTTTATACACTTACAATTACAGAGTTATTTCTGCTTTGATTATGATATTGAAAATGAAGCAATTTTGTCTTTCCTAAATTCATATTCAAGTTGTTATCTGCTAGATATTTCAGAATGATTTTTAATGAGTCCGCCATTGAATTTTCCAAGACATTTAGTGATTTTTTCCAATGTGGTATCATCAGCATAAGATACATTTTTACAATTTTCAAATTCAGGTATGTCGTTTCTGTACAATAAAAAATAAGAGAGGCCCCATACTGATCTTTGTGGCACTCCAAACCTTACAGTGTAAAACGTTTAATTGAACCATTAAGTTTACTTATCACTGTACATTACTTTTGATTCATTAAGTAAGATCTTATTAGCTTGTGCATTTTGCCCCTTATCCCATAATGTTTTGGTTTATCCAATAACATTTTTATTTATACACTATATCATACCTGTCAAATTCTTTTGTATTCCTGGACATTAGAACATTAGAGGCAATAAAACGATAGCTAAATTAAATATTAGGCAGAGAAAAAGGAGAATTCTTTGACTACAGTTTACCATAAACTTAATTTTTAAAACAACAAACAAATTAATAGTTGATAATTAGCAAAAAAATGGGATCAACTAAATTGTGCAAAAGCTCTTAAGTACCACAATATTCATAAAATTATACCGAATATTTCTTGGTTCTATCACCAGTTACTATTCTTATAATCAGATCACGTACATATTCACATCTGAATACACAGAATTAAAATAAAAACTGACTCCTACTGTAACTGTGGGGAACAAGGTTCAGTAAATCTTTTTTTTTTTTTTTTTTTTTTTTGACTGTCATAGAGTGTAAAATTAACTCTATTTCGAGTTAATTACTAACAGTTTTGAAACTGCCATAAGTATGCATTCTTTCTTAAGCATACCACTTCCAAAAGTTTGTAATATATTGTTTAGATTTATTTTAAAATGTAAAATGAAAATTTAATGCAGAGTGTGTGTGCGCGTGTGTGTGTGCGCGCGTGCATGGGCATGTACGTATTTAAAATCTCATGTTTGAATGTAGACTGTGTCATTGCATAATTGAATACGATTCTAACACTGTAACTTATATTTTTAGATGCATATGTAGGTTGATTTATTCATGTATTTGTATAACAGCTTTCTTGCATTTATTGTGAATGGACAAAATATTCCTGATAATAGGATGCATCCAACTTATATTGAAAAACCACTGACTTTTAGTTGATTTATGAGGAAACATTTTAATATCAGTATAAAATAGGCACATTTGAATTCATATACAGAGTGTATCGTAATAAACTAATAACTATTGCTGATTTTCTTAATAAGGTAGTGTTTGAAATGCTTCATTTTTAATCTAAAATCTGAAAGTGATTTCTTATTAATTAAGATATTGTCTGATATCTCACCAATTACTTCATATCTTAAGCTTTCCAATTTCAGAAGTTCAAACAGGGTTTCAGCTTTTTAATATTCAAATGAAATTATGCCCCTTTTAACTGTATGAATACCACATTATGAAAATATTCAATAAAAACTAAGGTAATTAAAACATGGCTATGTGAGTCTCTTAAGTAATCATTCATGAAGTTTTACTGACAATTAGAACGGTCAAACATTTTAACATGTGGAGCATTTTAAGCAATGAAAAACTACATTTAAAATTGGAATGTGCCTTACAGTACTGTGTTCACGAGTATTTAAAAGCCACACAGAGTATTAAATATTGCTGAATATTTACTACTAATAATAATAATAATACTTAAAGGCACCGAATGAAAGTATGGAGTGTAAGCATAATAAAAAGAAAGAAAAAAAAATTAGTTTTTGCATTTTTTCCAGATTTTCACCCCTTTCATCTCATTTGCCTTAAAGCATCCTCTATTAGTACAATGGGTTGATTGCTGAAATTCAGACAAAGATCATTAAGAAGTGATTAGTGTTACTGTTGCTACCAGCTTCATGTTTTCCACCTGATACAATTCAACATCATGTACAAAAACTCATAAAACCAAGTACTTGTAAAGTATAGCAAAACATTCAACTTTTGGCACTAAAACTGCATTTGTTTTCTAATAAACCACTCATCATTTAGTTCACAGCTAGCAATCTTCAACCCTCAGGCTCTCTGAGTCATTTTCCAAGCACTCTTCGGGATCCTCTTTTTTGAAGTAAAGGGCTTTGACAGATAGAAAGGACATCCAGACAAAAGAGAAGGTACCTGTAACGAGTTAAAGAATATACTTAATGAAAATCTTTAGTGGCATATAACTAATAACCAAATTAATTACACAGCACACCACAACAAAATACTACATATCACCATCTTACTCAACATGATGAAGATGGACAGAATCTTTATTATTCTAACAACAACAAACATGTTTGCAGCACATAGCAGTGTATATGAGTGAAAATAATTAAGGAAATAAGATATATTTTAACAATCCACTTGATAAAACCTGTAAATGGTTAGTGACATTCTTTAACATTTCCTGTCATCAGTATCCTACTCTACTTAGGATAAAGGTCAGTAAACTTTTGCTCAGAAGCTTTTTTATTTTCCCCATGCTCGAGGGTTTTTTAGTGCCTTAAATGTACGATATGAGGTCCATGGCTTTAATTCCATTCCAAATGGTTTGAATCAACCCAACTTGCTCAGGGTGATAGAATTATTTTAGGGATAAGCAAGCATATGTTTCAAATATTTACACCTACATCATATTTATCTTATTAACAATACAAAATATTGACCCTGGTTGCTACTTTTGTGTTTTTTTATTACACTGATACTCCTAGAAACCGAAATGATATGCTTAACATTTACTCATTCATTTGTTATACCATTTGTTAAACACAGAGAATATGTCACTGCTTTAATTCATCATTGTACACTTTCACCTGAAAATATGCTTATGTTAACTGCAAACTATTACTTAACTGGCAAACATAGCAAGCACAATGAAGCTAGGTTAGGTTGGGGTGTGTGATCAGTGTTACTGTAATTATAACAGTACTCTATTTGTAAAACTATGGTTATGCATATAAACTTTTTTTTTTTTTTTTTTTTTCCATTTTCTTCCATCTAAAGACACCTACTTTAATTTATCATTGTTCACTTTCATTTGAAAATAATCTATATGCTTAACTGCAAGTTATTACCTGCTTAAGTTTATTAAGCATGGGAGGCAAGCACAGGCCAACACACTATAGGAGGCAGAGTGTAGCAGTAGTGGACCTTGCGGTTTCTAGGTTACATTTGGTTATGTGTGTATATGAATCAATATTAGTGTAATTTGCTGTTTTACTTACTGCTTTGTTTGTGCACATCAAACTTTATCTTTTCATCTTCTTCCATAGGCAGTAACAGTTAAACCAAACTGTGGTAGGTGTAAAACTCAATAATCCACTGCAGATTATGCTGAAAATTAAATGTTTGTATTATTGCAGCAGCTCATATTTCATCTTGCGCCTTACCAGCTTTTTAAATATACTCTGATTAATGGTATTACTTATAAACTTATGGTAACTATGTTCCTTTATGTATGGTATTGATGGATATGGCTATGAGAAATAGGTATGTATGATTACTTCATACCGATCCTCATTTATTATTTAACCATTTTTGGGCGTGGACAATCTTAGTGGAGCTGTAAGTTGTTTTCTAGTCTTACTGTTTTACAATGATACATTTCTTTCTATATCATGGGGTTGAAAGTGCTTTTCACAAACCTATAAAAGCAACACTTGTTTCAATAATAAAAGTGAGAGCAAATTTAACATTCTATTATATGCATGCAAGTATAGGTTAAAAGATGTAATTTCACATGATATGAATAAAAGCAAAAAGAGTTGTTAATGTATCTAGGTATATAATGTCTTATTAAAACTTACCACAGTGTATTCTGTAGGAAAGAAATTATCCCAGTGACAAGGTTTTGGTTATCCCTTTTGTTCTTAAGGCTTTGTCTAATGGAAGCTTAAACATACGTACTTTTGACCCCAAAGAATAATTTCCTTTACACTTGGGTGTGCAGTATTTTCATGGTATTGTCACCAATTATGTTCTACACCAATAAAACACATTAAAAGTACTTGAAATCTTCATATAGCTATGTAGCTTTTAAGTACTTATTCGATTGTGTTATCAGTAGCCCAACATACTTCAGTGTTGTGGACTAGATGTTGGTTTGATACACAAGCACCAAATAGTGCGAATGTTACAAAATACAGATGTAATAATTGTACTTCCTATTGACACGTTAACAACTGGCCTCTTTGGTAGTCAAGAATAGTTGCACTCAAATAAGTAATCTTGTCTCATTCAAATCTGGTAAATAAAAAAATCAGAATGAAGAAAAGTGTCATGCTGGAACTATGGGATAAAAATTAGTTGCAGTTTCTTTGGTTAAACTCAAATATTAGCATTGAATAGCTCAGACACACAGGATAGTTTCCTAGCACAGCAACATATTTTCTAATGAGATTTAAGTTTATGTGGTGTTGTTTCAGTGCTGCAAATGGAATATCTCTGTCCACCTCTAAAGTTATGTATGATAGACTAATTTTGAAGATTTAAAAGCTAGTAACAGTGATGTGTCATAATTTAAAATAAAGACAGTTGAGGGTTGTTACACTACATCACTATAATATTCTTACTTGAACGCGTTTCGGGAGACGGCTTGTTCCCATTGTCAGCATGTTCTCAACCATGATGCTTTACATTGTGATTAAATTTTACATATTTTCTAATGAAGTTTGGCATAACTTTGTGTTTTAAGCAAAGATTTAGGAATCTTATGTTTGCAGCCGTGTTATTCTTTTTGATTTCTAGTTTTAAGTATAATTTTATGTCCTGTTTTATTCCAAAGTTTCCGTTGAAACTGTGTAAATCTGTGCTTGCCTCCATGAACATGCTGACGATGGGAACAAGTCGTCTCTCGAAACGCGTTCAAGTAAGAATATTATAGTGATGTAGTGTAACAACCCTCAACTCTCTTTATCTTAAATTATGTATGATATCTCACCACACTCAGAAAATTTGTCCATTGGAGAATCAATTTCAAATTTGTCAAGCTCTTTGCACATCCTATGCCATTAAGCAGATGCAACTGCATTTAATTTAAGATAATACGTTTACAAATGCTCTGAGAGAGGGAGAGGGAGGGGAGAGGGGGGAGGGAGAGAGACAGACAGAGACACAGACACACACACACACACACTTAGGGACAGCACATTAATTACTGATTTTAGCTTCCATGTGATATAAACTGACATAACATATTATTTGAACATGTGCTTCCTTTTAGAGACACATGTAGAAATAGAAATTCAACTCGTATTTGATGCAAAATGTTGCATAAAAAGCTTCAAAATTATGAACTTCGCAAAAATAATTTTATTTGCTAATTTTTATTAAATTTTGTTATTGTAAATTGCTGATGTCAATGAGTAAATGCTGTAGAAATAAACACATAAATAATAATATATTATATACAGCAGTGCAACATCAAGAAACATTTGTTTCTGGAGTAAAGGGGTTTGTTTGAAAAACTTGAGAACAACACAATCTATGTCATATTTCTTTGATGGTGCTGTGAATTAAATAACATATATCAAAATATTATGTGACTGGCTTATTCTGCAGCTGCTATATCAGGTATTGTTCCAGTAGAATGCAGCACCAGCCCTAATGTTATTGACTTTAGCATATCTCAATGAGGTAATCCATGATCAATGGATTGGACAAGCTTCTGCCCCTCATTGTGCAAAAATACATAATGGGGGTATATTAAACTGAGGTTGCTATGCTGTTTGACATTCATGAGAATATCACATTGCACATGCAGGAGAATCATACTCTTGTTATGAAAATGATGTACACACAGATAATCTGGACTAAGCCATTATATTGATATTCTACATGAATCAAGGACATTAGCTAGAGGGTACTTACCCTGTACAATGCACATAGACCTTTACACAGCTTTTAGTTGCATTTTAGATATTGACAAAAAGAAATCTTTTGTTAAATGTTCTACAATTTTAGCTAGGGATAGGACCTCAATAGTTTTGGTACTCAGTATGTCTAATACTTTCAGATAAACCTTTGATACTTTTAAATTTTTAAGCTTTGCATTATTGAAAGTTGTTGCGTTTAAGTTTACACTAGATAAGGAATGAAAGGAGTCAAGACTTTGTGTTATTGCCTCATACATGTCCCCAAAGAGTTGCTGGACTTCAGTTTCCTGTGGGTGAATCAATGCAACATTCCATAATGAAAACAATGAGGGTATAACATGTAGCATTAACCGAGTTGTGAATGGAGCTGACTCACTAACTCCTCTCAGCCATCACATTTACCAAAATCAGAACTTAACATGGAAATATTTGTTTCCATCTGTTACGCAAGTAAAACTCGAGTAACGGGCGTAGCTTACAGGTATACCGTATGACCACAATATGGATAGAAAACCCTTTAAAAGAAAGTTCAGCTCAAACTATAGTTACATAAAAAGGGAAGCAAAGAAATTATTATTATTAGCCTTGACTAACAATATGGGATACATAATCTGTGGCATCATCAAGTTGCTGCAATTGGAGAATGTCAAACAGGAACAATTTCGGGATTAGCATACAATACAAAATTAGTTACATGTGTTTATACACAGAAAACTCCTAGTAAGAAAATAATTCAGTGAACAAGCTATCGCTTTTCAGTTTTTTATAAAGTGAGTATTGGTATAGAGTATCGAGAAATAGTGATATCGTCACATTACTAATTTTAATCATTCTGTCCCATATTTCGTTAAAAGAATGTGGTAATAATAGTTTTACCATATTGACACATTTGCAAAAAATAATAATGTATGTTGCATCATCTCTGTCCATACAGTTGAACAAAATATGCAGAAATTGTAGGAAAATGTACTTAGTGGAAATTGGTGACTAAACAACACAATGTATATATGAGAAGCTGTGTATTTCCTTCTAATAGTGTTCAAAAATACATTTACCAAAATGTCACACAAAATAATAAATAATTACAGGAATGATCTCTGGCAGGTATCAAATTATATGAAATTAAAACAAAACTGAAAAATTAAAGGAACTAACACACTGGAGTCCTGTGATATATAAACAATTTCACATCTTGCAGTTTTCATTTTACATGTACAAAATAAGCACCATTTCAATAAATAAATACAAACTGTCACTTAATTCAATAAAATAAATATTAAACTATTGTTACTTGTGCCTAGAGTGAATGTGAAAATGAAATATATACAAGGGGAATAAATAAATACGGTTTTGTGAAAAGCAAGAACCATCTGCACTATCAAAAATGCACACTAGTATATGTAAATAAATGATTCAGAAACTTTGTTAAGGGAGGACAGTACGCTGCAACTAAAATGATATTGACACCAAGTAACATTTTCTTCTCTTTAACTGTAGCTGACTAAATTATAGAACACATTTCTAAACATGAAAGGACACTGTTATAGGAATGTTCTCCAGCTCATGTGCTACCTAGACTGCTCCATAAAATTAAGTATCTGGACAATGTAACTGAGCACCATATGGCAACTTTTCTTGTTGCACTGCTCGCTGTTGACAAGAGCACAAATAAAAATTAGGAATACATAACTATCCCTTCTTCTTTAAGATTTAAGTTAAGCTCTTCAACTTTTAAGCATCTACACTGTTTTTGATGACTGGCAATCTCCTATATCTTCTAATCTGGTCTGAATTGCTTTTTTGAAATGTAAGGTTAATCCAAATTTTGCATACCACAATTCACATGAGTGCAGCAGCTATTTTTATTTATAACGTACAGATAAATTTCAAGGGATTGATTACATTTCAACCATTTCTGCTAGGAATGTTAACCTAACAGCTGTAAAAATTACCACAGTATACCTTCCAACATTAATAATTCTAACAGAAGTACTTTATTAACTATGCAATTGCTTACATGTCATGTATTTATACACAGATATACAAGTTTGCTCAGCCTAGGTGACACATTTTCATTTTAATTCTACTTTTACCTATGCTTGCAAAGATTAACAGTGTCATTTGACATTTCTTAAAATTATCTGCAGCACCACTGATATTAAGCTGATGTTAATTACTGAAAATATGGACATGAGATTTATGTTTCACATATTCTTACCCATTATAAAACTATATGCAGTCTGGCCATAAGTTCTGTTACAAACTTTGATCAGATAATGTGCCTGCTGCTAAAACAACGCAGTGTTGCAGTGATAGGGCCAGGAAATCAGCAGGACCACACCACTGAGTGTTTTAATGAAACTGATAGAATTGCTGATGCTCTGCGAGGACCAGGACAGTGGTGAAAGCAGCAGTAGCTTGTATATTAGGAGAAATCCAGAGCGGAAGCAAAAATTCATGGCTCGTGAGATGAACATCTCCAGGAGATCAATGTCCAGATTAGCTCAGACGAGAACTTGCACATTACTTAAGCAGCAGAGAAAGTCAAAATGCAAACACCTACTTGAGCATTATGCTAAGAACAGACACAGAAAAATCCTTTTTATATATGAAAAAATTTCAGAATTGAACAAGGCTACAACCAGCAGAATGACCGAGTATATGCCAGGACTTCTCAGGAAGTTTGTGAGTGGGCCCCTTGGTGATGGTTTGGTGGGGAGTAAGCAATGAAGGTGTTTGTGCTAAGAGGAATTAAAGACAATAATCAGAGTATATGAAACAACCCTCCTTGAAGTTATGGTGAAAGACTTGAACACCACTTTATTCAAGAATGGGCACTGGACCTTCCAGCAAGATTCTGCACCAGCCTATATGGCAAGATCCACTCAATCTTGGCTTGATGAAAATGTTGCAGATTTTATTGCTACCCAAGACTGACCTCAACCCCTTGGATTACAAGCTATGGTGAGTGCTTGTAAGAAAAGGCACCCCAATATTGAGTCTCTCAAGCGATCCCTGAAGTCAGCCAGACAGTACATGGTGCTATTGTATTGATGAAAGGCCTGATAGACTTAGGTCCTGTATAATGGCAACATTGTGAATAATAATATGTGCATACAGCACAGAGTACTTGTGGATGCCATGTGCAGTTAAGCATAATACATGTTATCACTATAAAAAAACATTGTAACAGAACTTTTGGCTAGACTAAGTAGAAATTTGCAAACAAAAAAAAATGTACTACTAATAGGTTGTCACAGATAATTACACAACAAAATTCTTGCACACAAGGTTACGGATTCTAATAGAATATTCCCTGTGGAATAAGAGTTATGTAATAAAAAAGCATAAATGCTTCCACAAATAATAGATGGCTACATGCTGCCGCTGCATAAGCTTTCTAAGCATTACTGTCTATTGCCTTTGAAATTGCTGAGTGAAAGTAATTTTGAGTTTCCCTTTTTATCTCCACTTTATGACTAAGAAGAGATCTGAGTAAATCTTAATTTTAGAGTATTTAAGGTACTTATAATGGCTGTAACCTCACAGTGGCAAGTTATTTACAGGGAAACAAGGGCTAATATATGTGTTTAATACTTTCTTTCCAATGTGTCTAGCACAGAACTATGTCAGGTTCTGCAGTGTACAAAAATACTAATTCCTGATACTTATTGACATTTCCAGCTTTGTTTTAAATTTATGCACCTGAACTGTGAAAAAACTGCCTGGAACAGCGAATAATAGAGAGGCAAGGGATTGCATTCACTTAAACCATACACAAATCATTATTAATGAGTAGCTGAACAAGTTTTACACCCTTGTTTTTGAAGTCTAGGACATGTTCCCAGCATCTTGTGACCTACTAGATAAAACCTACTCAGTGAGTCAAAAACTGACACTGATTCCCAAAATATCTCTTAGATTTTAAGTTATCAAACTGGTGAAGTAATAAATCATTATACCACCTTCATTGTTAATAGCTTTGGAATAAGCATAAGTAATTACGATAATCCACTCATTAAAAAATGAAACTGTCAAAGCTACAACAGCTGATGAAATATGTCCAGTATTTGTGAACTTACAAACCTGCCTACATTTGCCAAATTAAATCCAATATATTCCAGACATTAGATTTAACAATTTAACATGTCCTAAAAAAAAAAAAATACCTGGCTTTCACAGTTAATTATTGCAATTTCCATTGAAAAATTTGGTAAAAGAATGAATTTTGGAGCTAATACATTTTTAAAGTATGCAATAATGTCTCATCATGTGCAGAAATTAGCGTTATCCATAAGACTGTATTTATAATTTTTAAGACAAATTTTTGATAATAGGTGCCTTATAAACAATTCTACCACTCTAACTTAAACATATAAGCAAACAGTAGCAAATTCTGCTCAAGCAATATAATTGTAAGCTTATGACTGACAAAATTTGCCTTCAGCAATGGTTAATATTTGTTACAACTGTCTGTGTTGTTCTTATTTCTTCTAAGAAAATACAGATGCTGGAATGTCTTAGCATAAAATTTTAAAAACATTTTACTTACAGTGAAATGAGGCCAATTGTTGAATCCTTTGTAAAATTTTTGTTTCCCTAGAAAAATTTTAACAGTCCAAGTTCTGTCAAACTGTTAATGTCAGAAGTAAGTTATCTCTCATTTATTCACTTTTTGCAGTTTAAAGAAATTCAGTTATTGGATTATAATTCTCAAATTAAACATTTTAGTTTGAGTTTATACACTTCTTTTTCACTGGACTCCTTCCATCTCAAAAAGTGCTCAAAATCTTGCAACAAAGAAAGTGTTTAATTTATCTCATACCAATGTCCTAACATGAGAATTGTACAAAAATCTCAACACAATTACAAAAGTCACTTGTGCTATTTTATTTTCTATATTCAAATCAACTTAAGCAACAAAATGTGCACAAAGCTTGCTAGCCACAGTTATCACAGAATTAATTAGCATAAAAATAATGTACATCAGTTGTACAGAATTAAGCAAGTGAAGAGAGAAGAAACTAAATCACAGCCCAGCACAGCAGTGATAAATCTTAAATGCTTTCTATATTTAAATTTATTACAACATAACACTCAGCGTTAAGTTAAAAACAAACATCAGAAATAAATAATTCCTACTTTCTCAACTGAGCTTAGAACTCTCCAGATAACAGCTCACTTGCTTTCTTCCTTGTTAAGTACAGTTTCAGCATAAGCATTAATGAAATTTGTAGATAATTGAAAAGGTTATTGCATATCCTTGTTACTTGTTCATCTACTTAAATAATATTTTAACATCAGTTTAATATAAGCAAGAGCCAAGTGCCTTATAACTGCAGCACACAATATGCAGAAATGCATCAATAAGAAAAGAAGAAGACCAAGAAATGTGTAATTAATCTAGCTGTTCCATTACTATAATCTAACAGGACACATCTTCAAAATCCTTATGTCTTAATGTTTACTCTCCACATAATAATTATTATTTTGGTCTCCAAAGAGTCACTTTTATGAATCCCCAAAAGTTCACCAAATACCACATTTAAAGTTTATTTTTGTTTCTTTTTTATTTAAACTGCCACTAGGAGAGAGAACTAGCAGAATCTTCCTCAAAACATCAAAAAATTACTTTTAAGTACAATATTTTCATACCTGATTTAACATTTATTAATCCTTAACATTTAAAAATGCACCTATTAACATTTCTTAACTATTCACAACAGATGATATTATCAAAGAAAACAAATGCATAATTTTCAGTGAACAACTACTTTTAAAATGTTGACTAATAAGGTTAGAAATATGTTTTTAATACACTGTGTAAACCTGTGTCTCCTTATAATAGTTAACAATATTCAAACGGTACAAGGAATGCCTAAAACATTCAAAGTGGCACTGAAGTGTAGCTAAAGACTATTGGACCAACATTTGGGTGTATGAAAAAGTTAATTTTCCAAACCGAAAGTTTTGTCAAAAAGTTTAAAAGAGTTTATAAATGATCTTTTTTCTTTCTTTCTTTCTTTCTTCTTCATTAAAGCTTCCTTTACATAGGAAAAGCAATGATAAAGAGATTACACATCAGTAAAGGACAAAAGATGGAACAAACTTAAATTATTTTCATCACTGATTAGTATGTCATCCTATCTTAATACTAGTAGTAATAAATACATTTTGTGAGTGAATTATCATGAATCAGAAATTTTCCTTCCTGTTGTTCCAGCATGCAGATAAAGTCTCAAGAATGCTCCACAACCTCAACACTAATGCTCACTAACCAATGCACCTCAGTGAAGCAAGCTGCACAGTTCGACATGAGAATTCTCACTGCTCTCAATTCTTATATCACAGATCCTCCATCATGCCCCTCTCCCCATTCAGATGTCTTGTTTTCTTCAAGCAAAACATTTATTTGTATGGATGCAAACCTCTTTTTAGAAACTACTTATAATAATCATGGCCTTTGTTTTCAAGTTTTAACATTTATAAATTGGTATATTTTCAACATCTTATAAAACAAACGTATGCTATGAAAGACAAATCACACATAGCGCCATGATTTATAAGGACCTAAGTTTGTTCAAAATAACTGTTTTTTTTTAAATCAATCTTCTATTTGCAACCCATGCAAAGCTATGTTTTACCAGTAACTATATTTTCCAATAAAGAAATTCTGCCAAGTGTATGTATATTTTTGTTTGATGTTTTTTACAAGTACCAAACCAGAAGAGACCTTCCCAAGTTTTAGGACAGATGTTTTTTTTCTCTTTTTGTTAATATGTAGTTGTTCTATTTTGGTAAATAGATCTTAGTCTACTCGGGCCTTACTTCTGGTTTTCCTTAACTGTCATACAAAGTCCATTTCTGACTTAATTGACTTGTGGCGTTTCTCAAGGTGCCTCTCAACCAGCTTCTTGATTTCTGAGATGATGAATACTGTAGATGTCAAGCTCACCAGGAACAGTATATCTGTGAACACAGTACGGTTTCAGCTTTAATGAGAGGACATTAAGTTCATTTTAAAGAGAGTACAAAAATTAGACATTAAATATGAAACAGCCAATCCATCTTAGTTTTTCTTTACTCTTTATTGCACAGGATTCTCTAAACAAACATTATAGGTTGTTATACGATAAAGGAAAATACCTGATGCATTTTTTAGCATACATACTTTATATATATATCCTTAAATTGTTTTTTACCTGCTTAATTTAATTTAGACTAATTCACTGTGGTGCATACTGATGAACAAGTGGTTATTGACAACCCTTAATTGCAACATCACATAGACTTTCTGTGTCCTCGTAATCTGTAGAATGTATTTAAGACTTTGAGGCATTGTTTAGGTAATCAGTTATTTATTTCTTTATTTGTGCTAGCAATCTTCCTTCGAATTTGGCTACACATCAGCTCAAGCTGTTATCTTGCCATATTCTACCCATATTACTTTCTTTATTTATAACATAAAAAATTTATAATAGTAATAATAATAATAATAATAATAATAATAATAATAATAATAATAATAATAGTAGTAATAGTAGTAGTAATACCAAAAGATAATCTAATAATACTAATTTTATAATAATGATAATATAATTACATATCTTAACTTCTCATGATGAAATTAATTCACATCTCTTTTTATTGTCCATAAGCATTTCTTTTTTACTTTGGACAGGTACTCTCCTACCTTTTTATTATCCTTGTTAAAAATCTTGCTTAAGGCTACTTTCCTGTCCAGTTTTAACCATTTCCTATTTATAGCTTGCTTTCTCCAATGCTGTGTACCTTTACAGTCAAACATGAATGTTCTAAATCTTCTCTTTCATCACATATTGGACACTGGTCTGTGGGAACCCATTTCTCATTCCTATTAGTCTCCATACACCTGCTCGTACCCAAGCTATACTATCTCTTTGTTCCTTATTTGAATAATCCACATACTGTTCTCTAGCCCATACATTTTTTATTAATATATGAGGTGTGATCAAAAAGTTTCCGGAACGACGTCATAAATACTACACAAAAGTTTGTTTTGTCTAATCTGCACTGTCACCCTTGAAGTAGTCTCCTTGGGAGTTGATACACTTGTCCCAGCGCTTCTGCCACCGCTGGAAGTCCTCTTCTTTCAACATGTTCAGAGCCTTCTGGGATTCGCGATGGATGACATCAATGTCCTCAAAACGGTGTCCTCGGAGCCGCATTTTAAGTCACAGGAAAAGAAAAAAGTCTGCTGGTGCCAAATCTTGAGAATAGGTGGGATGGGAAACAGTATTCATCCTATTTTTATCCAAAAATTGGCAAACAGAAAGGGCTTTGTGCGCGGGTGCATTGTCCTGATGCAGGAACCAGTCACCACTCCTCTATTTCTCCAGCCGTTTGCGTCACACATTCTCCCTTAATCTTTGCAGCACTTGTTTGTAGAACACTTGATTCACTGTTTGACCCTGTGGCACAAATTCCTTATGTACAATGCCTTTAATGTCATAAAACACAAAAATCATTGACTTCACTTTGGATCGAACTTGTCTGGCTTTTTTGGGCATGGAGATGAAGGACTCTTCCATTGTGAAGATTGTTACTTCATTTCTGGATCGTACCCATAAATCCTTGTTTCATCACCAGTAATAACTTTCTCCATAAACTGTGAGTCACTTTGTAGCTGTTCTTTAAGATCTGTGCAGACAATCACACGGCTTTCCTTTTGGTCATTTGAAAGCAGGAGGGGCACGAACTTGGCGGCAATTCTTCTCATGTCCAAATTGTCTTTCAAAATGCTTTGAACACTTCCAAAGGAGAGTCCTAATGAGTCAGAAAGTTCTCTTATTGTAATGCACCTATCATTTAAGGCCATTTCTCTCACCTGATTGATATTTTCATCAGTTTTGCTGGAACAGGGTCGCCCCGAACGATCTGCATCTTTAACTGATGTTAAACCATTTTAAAATTTTGAAAACCACTCAAATGCTTGAGTTTTGCCCATAACTTCCTCCCCATAAGCTGTTCTGAACATTTCATAGGCTTCTGTTGCAGTTTTACTGAGTTTAAAGCAAAATTTGATGTTCGTTGTTTGTTCTTCGTAATCTGACATTTTTGCTATGCAGAAAAATCGCAGCACATGCAAAACATGTGTTCACTTCATAGCATCTATCTCGTCACTGCATGGTCACAGGAAGTCATGTGACCTCTCATTTTTATCGGGAAGGAACGCTGCATGTACATTCTGGGTAAGAATTAAAGAAATCTCAGCATCAGCATTGTTGTGAAGCCATTCTGGAAACTTTTTGATCACACCTCGTATATGATTCCAAGGAACTTTTCTTCCCGATGCTACTAAATGCATTTTGTATCTCTATATCTTCAAACCTCCGCCTAGCTTCTTTCCAAATACCCTTAAGATTATTTTCCCTCCTTCTCCAAATTTCTTCCAGACCACTATTTTCCAAGTTAGTTTGTATACTATAACTCCACCATTTTTTTAAGCTCCTTTCTTGAAATTCCAGACACTGCCTCAAGAATTTTTGCTCTTCTAAAGTTAATAGTCTATACCAATATTTATTACCCCTTTTCTCCTCACTCTCTGCATTTCAATTAATGCCCAGTAAAGGAATTTGCTCAAAAACTCCTATGTACCATATCCATCACTTCCCAGCCTCCTTCTACTCCCCATATTTCACTTCCATATAACAGTTTTGCTTCAACTACTGTGTTATATATTTTCTCTAACCATTTAACATTTATATCTGGTATTCTAAATTTACACCCTCTAATTGCTGACATTGCCCCTTTCCCTTTCGCCCTGTTTCTCCCATTTTCCACCCCCATCCATTTTGACCCCTAAGTATATACAATCTCTAAGCACTTTATATTCGTTCTCTCCTTTCTTCCACTTTTCGTACTTGCCCAATTTTGTACCTTTCTTAAACACTATAATTTGAGACTTCTCTTGGTTTACTTTCAAATTCCATTCATCACAGTATTTATCTATTTGCTGTAAGGACTGCGTCAGACCAATCGTTGAAATAGATCCTAGCACTAAATCATCAGCAAATAATAACCCAGGAATTGATACCTTATTTATCATAGGCAACCAATTATTATTTCTTCCTATGTAAGCGAGGATAACATCAATATACAGATTAAATAACACTGGACTTAGCTTACATCCTTGTCGTAACCCCTTCCTTTGTTACCAATCCTACTCCTACTTTCACACAAAAAGTGTTCTCCTTGTATAGAGCTTTAAGTAAATTCACCATCTGTTGCGTTATTATTTTTAATTGCCTTCACTTGTTTCAGTACCTCCTCATCTCTCACTTCACTATCTAATAAATATATCTATGTATCTCACTCCAAAATCTGCCACTGGTTTCATCTTAATAACACCCTCCTCCTCCTCAAACAACATTCTAAAATACTCCATTCAATCTGCTGAAGTGATATTTGGTTCACCTAACCATTTATTATACGTGGATTTTAACGCTCTCCACACCTTGCTGGTATTGTTCTCCCTTAAGACTTTAATCAGGTTACTCTGTTCTTTATTTCTTTTTATTCTAATAGTACATTATAGAAACTTCTACTCTTTAAGTATTCCTTCTTTTCTTCCTCATCCCCTCTCTTTTTCCATCTTATTAATGCCTGTTTCACCACTCTTTTTTTGTTATTTTGCATTCCTCATCGTACCACCCTATTTACTTTGTTACCCTGCCCCTCCCCCTTCTCATCCCATCCCCTGCTCTTTGCATTAACATATTAAAAATATTGGTTGCATTCTCTATTTCCTGGTCCCTTTATCATAAAACTCATTCCCTGTTGACATATTTGACCATGCTTAGAATCTAATGTTAGTTTACATTCTACCCTCTGTTCCTCCCTTCATTTAAATTCAATATACTGTTTAGTATTCTTTCCCCACTTCCATCCGACTTCCTTTACTTCCTCTGATCATCTTTGTGTCTCCACTACGAGCGGAAAGTGGCAACTATTAACACCGTGCTAATCGGCCGTAATATATAGTGAATAACATTTTGCCCATTCATATTAACAAAGGTAAACTCTCCCTCCAAATCATCTCCATATTTACCATTCAATATATCTTAAGCATTCACTTCACAAAATTCGATACATAACTCACTTGACTTATCAATACACTTATCTTTACTTCGCCTGAACTGTTCCCTTCTAGAACGTGTTTCATTTCCAACAAACATATTACACTCTATATTCACATCCCCCTCACCTATTCTAATATTAAAATCCCCCATTATTATTACTTCTGTATTCCCGTACTTCTCTCTTAACCTATCTATATCTCTCTCAAGTGCTTTCAACAATTTAGGATTATGGTATTGCGAGGGAGCAGGTGCATTGTACACTACACCTAAACATATGGTTTTCTCATTTATCAGTTTATCTTCCAATATAATCCACAAAACATCTTTAATCCTAGACCAAGTATCTCTTATTACTTTCCCTATGGATTGCCTTACAAAAAGACCCACTCCCCCAGAAGCTCTTCCCTTCCTTGCTGTTGCCTCCCCTTTTGCTCCAACATATATAAAATCCTTAACCTCCATGTTTACCTCCCTTAACCAGGTTTCTGCTACCCCATAGATAATGTAACTTTTCTAGTAGGTGTCTCAACTTCCCTGTTAATATTTTCTTTTTAGTCCCTCGATTCCAGAACCCAACCTTCCTTTCTCCTTTCCCTATTGTGAACCTGTTCTGTTTCTAAACCTATCCAACACTTTCCTACTCTGTAACTCTATTCCTGTTTTCTCCCTTGACGGTCACACTAAGTTTCTGTACAAAACCAGTAAGCTCCCACTGGGTGTTGACACAATGCTTTCTTCTCCCTCCATTCTGTCACTTTGGGACCACGCCCCCAGCCTGCCCACTGCCAGGTCACGTGCCAATTGAACTTTCTCCCTCCTAGGTGAAATCACTTTCCTTGCTTCGCCAGCTGTTGCCCTTACATCACTCTGGTCTGACGTTCTCAGTACGTCATCCCCACGTGCCGGTGACGTAACTTCCATGTGTCGATCTTTTTCCTCTGGTCTCCGTTCGCTCTTTGAACTTCCTTCCAATCTGCATTCCTTCTCTCTGGTCTCGGATGTATTTAGCTGAATGATCTGCTGCTCCTGCACTCTACTCTGCTCCTTGTATCCCATCACCATGCGCCCATCGACCCACAATTGTAAATTCTTTATGAAGGCCCGTTTCCCTTCCATTATTGCCAGCATCATTTGTTGTGTTAAGTCCTTCTTCAAGGCCCGTTGTTCCACCGATAACTCTCTGTTTATAAAGATATTTGTTCCTTTTAGTAACTTTGATTTCTTCAACACTTCATAAACAAACTGCACTGACGTAAATCTTGCAACTATCATTCTGGCTCCTCTTGATCTCCCCACTCTAAATGCTTCTCTAATCTCCCAGCCCTGAAGCTTCAAACCAAGCTTTCCTTCTATAATCTCTCTGACCTCTTCAACAGGCCATACTCCGTTCCTTTCTTTCACTCCTGGTATAACTAAATTAAATCTGTGGTGTCTCTCTTCCAGCAGCTCTACTCTTCTTTTAACTTTCTGTACCTCATTTCGTACAACTTGCATTTCATTTTTAATCTCTCCCTTGATATCTATTAGTTCCTTTTCCATTCCATTGAGTTTAACTCCTAATCTCTCATCCATATCTTTAATGTACGTTTGTTCCACGAAGTTTCGATCCCCATTTGGCCCAGGGTTGATTTCAACTCCACCAATTACCAATAGTATAGCTATTACACATGTGAGAAGAAACATATTTACCATCTCTTCTACACCTAAAATCCTTCCATTTTAACTTGTTAAATGCTCTGTGCACCTCAATACCAATTCCCATGGTTACTTGAGCCCTTCTTTCTTCCACTCCAGGAGCTTCCTCCTCACACATCCACTCTCTTCCACTGCTTGCTTAACACTCCGTAATCAGTTAATGTGCCATTATCAACTGTTTAGGCAAGCTTTTAATGTCCAGGTACTGCACAAAGATTATGAAGTTTATATGGTAGCATGGTGCAATCTGAATTGAGGCTATACACAATGAATACTTCTTGATAATACTACAGTCTGAGTAGCAAGCCACCACATTCTACCTCTGACAAGTGTTGTCACAGGACTCTGATTTCAGGATAGACTAGCAAAATGTAGGTATAACAAAATTTATAACTGCTTGAGTGGTCAGCATTCTGGCTTTTCAATCCAGATGGAACAGTCATCAGATTAATTCCCTATCTGCTGTAGAGTGTGGGAGTGAAACAAGATGATTTATAGCTGCTAAGAACAAACAGAGGGAGCTATGAGCCTCAAAATATGGAGTCAATGTATAAGGAAACAGCAGTCTACATTTTGACCAGTGTATTAACTTAATTATTTATAAAAAGAAACACATGTTTCAATACATGTACAATAATGTTATTGGAACCAAAAAACATAGATGTACCAGCAGAAGTGGATTTACCCATAAACCCACTATGCACAGGTCTAGCGGGGGAGCATATTTTACCATTGTTTAAATTTTATTAATATTTTGCTTACAATTGTGAAATTATTTTAAGTATGTGCAACAATCGCCAAACAACAATTTCAGGCTGGATCCAACAGTCAGCTTCTGCTCTTTAAAATGATTCTTCTTTCATTTTGTTTAATCAATTTATTATTACAGCGGTTCGGCAGAAGCTTTGTTCACTTATGTAACTCATAACGCTGCATTGCTGTAATTCTCAACTATGTTACATATTGTTTATTGCCTACAGCATTTAGGTGAAATGCAGTGACGTTTTTTACCATTTGGCAAAATTTTGTTGAACAGTGGTAATGGACTATGATTGTGTGTCACACCAGTAGTGTAATTTTAATTTACATATGCTACAAATAATCCCTTTCCTTGTGTAGTTGACAATCACATAATCAACTAGGGCAGCATTTCCAAAATTAGCTAAGCAAAAGGAGAGAAAGGAAAGCTAAAATACTAAAACAGCTTGGTAGGGTAGACACATTTTTTACAAGAAATGTGGCTGGTTCGAATTCAAGCTGTACAAACAGGACTACATGAACTCGTAACACTGCAAGTGTAGTGGAAGAAGTAAACATGAATAAAACAATGATTCATCGAGCACCAGTAATAATACTAATAAGCTTGTTAGTGATAATCCCGTGGAGTGGTATGAGTCAACAATTATATTCATCTACGGCATGGAATTAATCAAAATTCTAACAGTAATTTTTATAATTAATTAAAGCTGATAAAATTAGAAATCTCAACAAAAATGTATTTTATCATAAACTTTTAAATGGGAATCACTATACTCCCGTATCACTAGTGTTGTTTATTGTGCACCATGTAAATTCTTTCAAGAACTCAATCGCAACTCTTGGCGTTTCAGGTTGGAAAAACATTTATACAGAGCGGTCCCTCAGCCATCTGGTCGGTAGTCGCAACGCAACTATTGGCGTTTCAGGTTGGAAAAACATTTATACAGAGCGGTACCTCAGCCATTTGGCCGGTGGTGCAATGTGTGTTCCGTGCGCGATCGCTCAGCTATCTGGTCGGTAGTCGCAACGCAACTATTGGCGTTTCAGGTTGGAAAAACATTTATACAGAGCGGTCCCTCAGCTATCTGGTCGGTAGTCGCAACGCAACTCTTGGTGTTTCAGGTTGGAAAAACATTTATACAGAGCGGTCCCTCAGCCATCTGGTCGGTAGTCGCAACGCAACTCTTGGTGTTTCAGGTTGGAAAAACATTTATACAGAGCGGTCCCTCAGCCATCTGGTCGGTAGTCTCAACGCAACTCTTGGTGTTTCAGGTTGGAAAAACATTTATACAGAGCGGTCCCTCAGCTATCTGGCCGGTAGTGCAATGTGTGTTCCGTGCGCGATCGCTCAGCCATCTGGCCGGTGGTGCGATGCGTGTTCCGTGCGCGATCGCTCAGCCATCTGGCCGGTGGTGCAATGCGTGTTCCGTGCGCGTCAGCTAT
Source organism: Deroplatys truncata (assembly GCA_030765065.1). Taxonomy (NCBI): domain Eukaryota; kingdom Metazoa; phylum Arthropoda; class Insecta; order Mantodea; family Mantidae; genus Deroplatys; species Deroplatys truncata. Next base: position 2,133,718 of record CM060980.1, read on the forward strand.
CTGGTCAGTAGTCGCAACGCAACTATATTCAGTGTATCTGTTTATTATTCTCATTATTGATACTGATACCATATTATTACTGATTTGATGATGATTATGATATATTGAACAAACATAATTACTTTTTATTTCATCAGTACTAACCTTTTTCACAGTTGGTGTTGAAAGTGGTGTCCTTTGGCAGATAAACATTCTTGCCACCTTTTGATGAAATTACATTCACATGCATGTTCTTGTTGCATAATTTCCCTAATTTCTGTTCTTATATTGTTTTTAAGATCGTCTATGGTGAGAGGATTATTCCTATAGACTCTATTTTTGAGAGTTCCCCACAGATAAAAGTCACACACAGTAATTTCAACAGTTTCGTAGACCTATGTACTGAGGTTTTTGAAACACTGACTGTTTAAGCTACACGTTGTAAAGATTTATTCGGAGACCATTCAAATGCTTCGCCAATTTCATCAAGTTTTTCTTCCGTTAGAACCCTTCATTTCTTTTTACAACTTACAACATTAAATGATCCCATTCTCTTCACTTTATTCACTAGATATCTGTTTCCCTACTCAGAACTGAAACACCAGGAAATTTATCGTGAAATTGCCTACACACCTGTCTACATGAGTCTGTTTTCACATACGTGTCATACATAAAAAGTCTTTGTTCAAGCGAAAATTTGAGTACCATTTCTGCATTGTAATAACCTATAATTCAATCACACACAAATACACACGCGTCTCACGTCTATACACAAGAAGCAATAGCAGCTGACTGAAGCCCGCTGCCACATGTCCGATAAGTGGAAGAGCCCATGACCTTGAGTTCATTCAGACGCATCGTACAAGACTGCCTTGCAATTTAAAGCTTAGGGACCACTATGTAGTATTATATTTCTCCATTTCAAATTCACTTGAACACAAAAATTGTGAAATACTGCTTTTAAGAAGGAAAAAATGTCTTGGAAAACCATAGAAAGTAAATCTGAGTCATATATTGAGGCAGAAAAAACATACTGGTGCAATGTCCTTAAAAGGGCATTTGGATAAGAAACAGAAGGCAAGTCATGGACATGTCTCTTGAGTTTTGATCCTTTCCTCATGGAGCACATTTCACATATTCATCTTGGTATGTTAATGAAAATGGGGAGCCTGTTGAATGGTTTTTGCCAAACCCAGTTACAAATCTAATTCCTAGCTGAAGCCATAATGAAAGTCATGTCAAGACATTCAATTGACATTACTAACTGTAGAGGACAAGCCTACAACAATGCAAGCAATATGTCAGGCACACATTATAGAACAAAATCCAAACGCCTTGTGCTGCAAGCTGTTGTCAGGAAGCATGCTCATTCTTCAATCCAGAGCAAAATATTTATAATCTTTTTCTCTGATTCTACAATAAACTGGAAGCCACGGAACCAGGAAGTAAAACAGTTAAAAGGCTACCAAAAATGCATTGATCAGCAGAGAGGAAGCATGTAGAGTTTTAAGTAAATACTAAATGTAATGTAAATGAAAATTGAAAAAACATTATCAAGGCTCTCATACATGTTGACAATAATGCCTATGAGGAACCACTGCGCTGAATCAGTTCAGAAAACTAGAGTGTGTTCATGATAACAGTTTGGAATGTTATACTCCAGAGATTTAATAGTGTAAATGTTAAACTGCAAAGAGCAACCATAGATATTTAAATAATTCATGGATTATATGAATCACTTATAGCGTTCATCAGCTCTATTTGTGACATGTTCAACTATTAGATATCTGATATGGACTATAAATGAATCTATAAAAGATCAAGGAAACACAGACACATGCTGATGAAGGAAAAAAAACAATGAAGTTCTTTAGAAAGAAATTTTTAGTCAAAATGTTTTTCTGAATACTGGATAAGTTGCACACTGAATTAGCTTGGAGAAAGGAAGGTTATAAAATACTATTGAGACTCCTTCATAGTTTAGGGATTGTTCAACGGACATTATTTCTAAATGCGCAGCAAAACTTTGGAACTAAACTTCCCAAGCAAATGTGCACTCTTTGTGGCACTTTTGAAGTTTTAAGATGTACAAACTGAAATAAGCAAATTTCTATGAAAAGAGCGGTCCATGTTTCCAAACGTTTACATTTCCCTTAGAAGATTTTTGCATATATCACTTACAAAATGTTCAGCAGAATAATAATTTTCAGGCTGAAGTCATACCTGCGCTCTACTTTGAGAAAAGACTGAATGCTTGTCTATTCCTCACATTGAAGCAGACTGTCTCAACTATAAAGATATGATCTACAAGGTTGCTTACTGTCAAAGCCAGACAAAAACTTCTGAGTGTGGTGAGCTTTGTCTTTCATCTTTGTTTTAAAGTTTTGTTATTGAAATAGCTATATACATATATTAAAACATAAACTTTGAGAGAGGGAACATATTATGGGTGCAAAAATGTTAAAATCTGCTGCTGTATACCAAATGTAGTCTTAGTGCATGAGGTTAAGGTTAGTAATGAAAGACCGACCACAATGAGCACTTTAGATGAAGCTTGCCTTTCTGCAAGCATTTTCAAAACACTACTCTGAAGAAAGAAATGTCCCTGGATGCTTACTGGAACATACATTTTAGAAAAAGCCTATATAGCCTTCAGGGAATTTTGCACATGGTGGTGATGGAGAATATGAAAAAGTACTACTTTCCTCACTATCAGCTAATGTGTGACTTCTTTGTGGACATGACTCATCTCGTAACACTTGAATATAGTAAAACTTATATTACGCAACCATCAATGGGTCCAGTGAAAATTTGTCTTTTAGAGAGGTGGTTGTTTAATAGATTTTCTTTTGCACATGTTCTACATGAATCTAATTAGGTGTGTAATACAAAGAACCTGAAATGTGATACGAAACTGTTTACAGATCCAGGAACCCTTAGTGTGGAATGCAAGTGGTTAGATCCTTTAAATGATAGCATTCTTCCTCCTCAGACTTCCTTCACCATTACCCATGTTTCAACAATATTGCCAGACTCTGGCAATCTGGTGAACTCTTTCGATTCTTACAAAAACACATTCTGAGATGGTAAACAAACAGATTCACCTTCTTTCTCACACACAACACACTTCACAGCTAGAGTTTTTCGTCAAAAGTCAACCCATGTTTTAATTGTACCTGCCTTAATTCTGTACGACATGGGAGAGAAAAGACCTTTTGAGATTTGTGTGGTAAAGACAGAAGAGTCACATGGTCAAACTGTGCACCTGCTCAGGGGACGATAGATTCAAAAGCAATTTGTGGAAGTGGAAGAAAGAAAAGGGACCTGTACATCTACGTGTGTTTGGGATAGGCATGCTCAACAGCTATATTATCGCCTTGATAAATGACTTTAAAAATCCTGAAATTAAATAAAAAGGTGGTACAGTAGAGCCCTGGTAATTCAAGCTAATTGGGGCTGGGGCTACCTCAAATTAAAAAAAACTCAGATTATATAGAAATAGCACTAAATTAATGGGCAATTCATGAATAAATGTTTGATGAGTCATTAAAAATAAATAAACAATTTAGTACATACCTGTGTTATGGGCACACATTTCGAAGTTGCAAAAATGTAAGTTACATTTTAAAGAAATTGCCAAAAGTCCTTGCTTTAAAATAGAACGTTGTTTGTAGCAGCAATGTCGTGCCATCTTCTAAGAAGCATGATGTCAGTTGGAGTAGCTTCTGCTTGCTGCTCGCAATGCCACATCTAGTGCTGCCAAACCCTCGGTGTGAGTGATCACTGGTACAATTTCTTCAGGCAATTCCTCGTCACCACTGTCTTCAGCAGGCTCACTAACCATTTCAACAATTGCAAGATCGGCCACTTCAAACTGTTTATCACTGTTCATCCATTCTGAAGCCTCACTCGCATTTGCATTTTCACATCCAGCAAGCTTTTCCATCACTTCTGTCAATGGTACATCATCTTTGTCTGTACTGTTGGTATCCGTTTTCTTTCCATAAAATCTGGTTCCAAGACTTTTTTAGTGTCTCTTTCAGACCATGAATTGGCTATCCAGTAAACTATGTCTTTTATCGTAGTTTTTTTTAGAAATTCCTTGATGGTTCCTTCACCTTCTGTTGCTTGTACAAGCATCTGAAGCAAGCGATGACAATACTTTTTTTTTTTTTCAAGCATTGTAAAATGCCTTGGTCCATAAGCTGTATTAAACAGTTAGGGGGTAAGAACAATGCATGAATACCGTCACATTGTAACTCTTCCTCATTAGGTGTGAACCAGTGTTAAGATTGTTTTGGAAGGCAAGCACTTTTTCTTTAGGTATCTTTTGGTCTCTGGAACAACATCTTTGAAAAAATCACTTCTTAAAATCATTTTTGTCCATCCCAATAGATTTTTGGTGGACATATGTAACAGCTCTAGGCTTAGCAGACTTCAGTTTATGGTCTCCACTTGCATTCGATGCAGCAAGAACTATTAACCTCTCTATGTTTTTTGTAGCCTGAGGCAGCCTTTTCTTCTTTTGAGGCTACAGTTTTAGATGGAAGCATTTTATAATTTTGCCCTGTTTCATCACAGTTGATCAGGAGTAGGATTTTCTTCTTGCATCATTTTTCTTAATTCCCACCAAATTGTATAACAGTTTCAGGATCTGGAAAAAGCTTTTCACTGCAAATTTCAAGCTGCTTTATGCATATCACTTTTTCCAACATCCTAAACTTGCAGTAAAATCGTCCTCACCTTCTTTTAACTCATTTCTAAAAAATACAGCTTTTTCTTGCAGAATAGGCCCTAAAATTGCCTTTCCTTTTTGTCTTTGTTGAGTAAACCAAATGAACTTCACTCGTTTTTTCATACTCAGATTTCTTCATTGACTTCCATTCAAATGACGAAATAGAACACTTGTTAGATGAAAACTTCTCAATTTTGTCTCCGTTTCTCCAACTATCACTTCATCGATACCATACTCAGAAGCAAGTTTTTTTAGTGTTTCTCTTTTGTCTAGTCTTTTCAAAGCCTCCAGTTTCACACATTTTCTCTTACTCCTACCACTTATTGTAATGTATGAATTAAAACATTAAGAAAAACACTGTTACATATGTACATTGTTACAATACTTACATTAGCAGTCTGAGGCCAAGCTTGTTTCCATCCCCAAGTGGGACAGTTTTACTTGTATTGCGCATGCAAAATTGAAAGAAAGTTAAAAATGTAACACATTTGGAAGTGCATAAAACGTACATGTGGACAACGTATAAAAGCAGGATTTTACTCTAGTTTTATGTAAAATTTTAATTTTCTTAAGACCAGCTTGAATTACATGGAACCTTGAAATACTGGGGCTCTACTATATTTGAAAAGTGGTGCAAATGAAGAAAATGGCTCACCAAAGGCTGGTTGGAAAAAGGGATGGTCTCTAAATAGGGGTAAAAAATATGTTGATAACAGGCATTTTTAAATTGGTTCTTTAAGGGGGGTGGTCGTTAAGAGTTTTCACTATATCTCTAACTATACATTTCCTCTTCATTTGTAATTTTTTCATCAGTCATTACACTTATCAATAACAAACTACAAAGCAGTAATTTGATTAACCAATGTGCTTTCTACGAGTATCGCAAATGAGCTTGTTTGTAGTATTTTTGTTGTTGTTATTGTATAAATTAATTATACTTTTAATAGACCTTAGCCTGACCTACGCTAGTTTTTAATGTAGAGTCAACTGAAAAATTCAACGCCGCAGCTGTGATTTGAACACGGTTCTCCCACTCTACATTAAAAACTAGCCTAGGCCAGGCTAAGATCTATTAAAAGTATAATTAATTTATACAATAACAACAAAAAAATTAAAAAACCTTGAATAAATTATGTACCCAGCACTGAAGTACTTGCAATAAGCAGGTTGCCGCTAAGTTTTCATCTCGAGGGAGATACCTTGGTAGGTATGTCTGGGAAACAACTTGAGTGAATTGGAAAATTCAATGCCCCACCGGCATGTTGTCACAATAGCTCAATAGTTAGAGAAACCGCATGGAGAGCGGGAGAACCGTGTTCAAATCCCGGCTGTGGCATTGAACTGTTTTTAGTAGTTTCATAATGTAAATATTTTCTGCAACAGACTTTCTGGCTGTAGTGATACTCTCAACTGAAGCCTGTGTGGGCCATATCATATCAACAATTTAATACTTTTTAGAATCTAGGTGAGGTAATGGAAGCCGCTGCTTTCAAAGATGGTTTTGGCGATAAATCTAAATAGTTTCTAACAGTGTGTGAATATTTGACTAAAAGTGATCCTTCAAAGCAGCTGCCAATGACCAGAATTTCAATTTATGCTGAAATATCCATCAATACTTAATAACAGTGTCCAATATGGAATTTATGAATGCTTGGCATTTATAGACTTTAGGCTTGATTGCCAGTTTGAAGAAAGAACCACTTAGCACATTTAGTAAGTAGATATTAGACATACAAAGAAAGGAAGATGAGATCATTTGTAATATGGTGTGTCACATTGCAGTGGTTTTGTGCATGCATTAATAAATAAAGCAGATTTTTAATTATGTCACTCAAGTGTTAACTCCATTGTACATCCTCTTCCTTTGCATCTGCTCCAGGGGATGAGCCATTTTTTTCCTCCTTTCCTTTGAAATGGGTAATGCGACTATGGCAGTACTTAAAACCTGAGTCAGCTGCATATCTTGATTTATTATTAAACATGTATGTATTATCATTGTGAATTTTTCAACAATGAGGTATACTTCTGACAAAAAAAAAAAAGCAAAATGGAGTAAAAATAATTTCTCAGTATGTTAATGCGAGTTTGAGCGATTTTTATTCAATTGTTATGGATTCACATTACTGTGCTTTCCTAACAATTACAGTTAGAATTTATTTAAAGGTGAGTCGAAATTGTAACACTAACATCACTTAAGTTTACTCACTTAACATGTTTCGGGAAACCGTTGTTCCCATCCTCAGAAGGTTAACTCAACTGGTTGGTTCGACTCACCTTTAAATAAATTCAATACACATCACTGTTTCTAGCTTCTTTTCATTACAATACATACGTAATTACAGTTAGGTTGTCCCAGCTAAGCTTGGACAATTTTGAATCGCTTTCCCACTCTTATTGTTGATCCAAATGCTGACGTTTGCTATTGCATCAGTTTGCTGTGTGTGTCTGCAGTCTGGAGCCAAATTTACTCCATAATGGCTTCTAAAGTTGCTGAATTGTGACAGAGATGCATTGTTGGACTTTCTAATGCCAGTTACCCTTTCAATGAAAGGTGCAAATAGAAAAGTCTTACCATAAGTAAGTCTTGTGTTGGCTGTATAACACAGCTGCACAAAAATGGATTCCCACCTGCTCAATCTGCAGAAGGGCACAACCAGCATGACTTAGCCAAGGTGAGAGTATCAGTGACACAAACCAGAAGCACTGCCAACCACATTGGGACATCTAAAGGGACCATTTACAGGATAAACTACAAAAATTTGGTTCTAGAACGGCAGCATAAAACATGAGGGTACATGTTGAAAGAGCAGCAGATCAGAGAATGCTTCACCAGCACAAGAAAATTTATGAACATGGCAGGTGAAAAATGGTAATGGGTGGTTTCCTTAGATGAAGCATGGGTTTATTTAGATGACACAAACAAATCCTGTGCCTACCGCTGAGTGGGCTCCAACTTCATCCAGCAGAACCAGGAAAAGTTTTCCAAAGGGTTGCAGGATACTACTCTCGGGGCAAACTCACCGAGTTGTCAAAAATGTAAAAATTAATGCAGCCTACTACCAAAGGAATGTTATGCACTCAATTTTTGATGAAGAGATTTCCTGGTTGTATGGCAAGGATGCTCGAAATGTTTGGATCCACATGGATCAAGCATCCAGCTACACTTCTAGATATTCCTTCCTATCACTGGAAAGCTGAGGAAATGGGTGTAAACGTGATACCATTTAAAAGAGTCCCTGTGAAGTCACCAGATGCCTCACCAATCCCTTTTGTGGATTTGGTCTGCTGAAACAGCACCTTGCTTCTCGACTTCCCACCACAATTGAGGGTCTGCCAAGATAACACCCCCCTTCCTGTTCTACAGTGCAGTCTTCTACAATAGAAATTGCGCTGCAGAGCCATAGTTCAAGCCCATACTGAGCATAACAGGTGGTGGCTAAAGGGAATGTCACCATGAAGAAATGTCCGAGCTTAAGTGAAGCAACCTCTGTATTTATAGTATACCTTCTTCAAAGTGTTATTACACGATATAACTGTTTCAGTAAACATTTGAACATTAGTGGAATATTTGCTTTGCTTGTGTGATCTCGGAAAAGGATCAGTATAATCAATATCACAATTGATTCCAAATTTATACAGGGAAGTTCAAAAGTGGCATTTACACCATAAATAAAATCTAAAGAAATATATAAATAACAGCTATTATTAATAAATAGCAGTCTTTCAAATAGAAGTTCTGCAAACCACAATACAACAATCATTAAGTCATTTGCACCTTATTTAAATACCCTCAGAAATGTGATTTAAATCCCTGTGCACCTGCACAAGTGTGTTGTGAAGTTTAAAAATTCATATAAAATCGACCAATATAATTTTTTTCCTGAAACTTTGCATGCACTATGATGAGAGCATCCACTTACTGCTTTTGATGGCCTAATATGATTACTGGATGTGATAGATCTCAAAATGAAGGATGACACACCACTTGTGTTGCCAACAAGTTTTGCTACTTTTCTCCATACAACATGTCTTTTATTTTTCATCATACTTGTCTGTGGGTGAAATGTGCACTGGAAAAGGGATGCATGTTGCAGCTTGCAGTCTCAATGGAGTGAAGGTGGACCTCTAATACTGAATTTAGTGTTACACTTTGAAGCAGCAATGTTTGTAATGTTGGTAGTTTGAGTTATTTTTTTGAAACACAATGAAACAATTGAATACACTCATGTCTAGCAGAGAAATATTTTCCTGTAACGTTTAGCTGTGCATCGCATAATAGGAAACAAACCTGATCTTACAAATTGACACTTCTCATTTGCTTCTATTACTCAAGGGCACACTGGTTTCTTTACTTCCTCTCTGGGTGACTGGCCTTTCCTTCTAAGCTTACCTGTTGCTGCGTTTCATCAATAAGAAATAAACATTTTTGTTTTCTAGAGAAAATTAGGTCGGAGTTGAAACACTTATTTTTGCATCTTTACCAATTTCGTCACAAGTGGCCGACGATGAGAGCAAGTAGCTCTTGAAACTGGTAAAGATGCAAAAACGTAAGTAATGTTAACTGTTACAACTTCAACCAACTCCTTTAGAATTTCAAATTCACATCTCTGTTGCTAACTTATACAAATATTTGTTTTTCTTTCATACTTTCACACACAGCATATTTATTGCAGACCATAATCACCAAGTGTCACTTATTTTTATTACGAGATATATCCTTTATTTTTTTTCACAGTTTTTCTGTTCATTAAGACTTCTAAAGTGAATGCTACCTGATACTAAAAAGTGCAAATATATGTAGTTCTATTGCGCAGCCACACTTGTGAGCTGAGTGTGTCATGTGATAAGTACAGATCCTCATACAATGCAAATAGGTTAAGGGGGTGCAGAATCTGACCAATCGTGACATGAGCGAGATTCTGAAGTATATAGTGCTGCTATGTGAGCATTCAGAAAAACCCTTTGTTCGATACCCCAGCAAGTGAAGCAGAAGGAAGAAGGAGCTGTTCTTGCAAGATTCATCTCATTCCTACTTGCAAGGAAAGTGAAGTGATAGGAAAATTGAAAATTTATGACATCAGGAAGTAACCATGAGAATTGAACTTAATCACATTAATGAAGTGACAGAGAAAAACAATCACAATACTTATGACAACTTCCTTTTCATTGATGCTGTTCTTCTTTAGCAACTAAATATAATTATGTTTCAACGTTTTGTTGCTATGTGATTCAGCTATTTACACGGCTATTATTGTTTTCTTTCTACACATACATATTTAACTAACCTTTTTCCACTTGATATTAATGCTTAATATTTCCTTATGTATCGCTGTTCATCATCATCACAAGTTATGTTAATTTTAACATTATATGATAGATTATTTTCTTTACAATAGCTAAATACATTATGCTTTCTGTTACTTCATTTTCTTATTGTTCTCTCTCTCTTTTAAAGTGAATTTATATAAACATTGCCATTTCTTACTTAACTACTTTCTTTACATATTATATATCTATATTACAATTCTTTATGAGGGATTCATATTTAAATTATATTAGCTCTAGAATGATCATTCCTAGATGGATTCCTGCTTCAATGGATACATTTTTACTGTTTTTAAAGAAGAAATAAGAAACTTCAATAACTGTTTAGTGTAATTGATAGACATTGAATGCACTTATTATATTTTGGTTTTATTATGATGATCACCAAATTATCTAGGAGTGAAAGTAATGACTTCATTGCCAACTCTCCAGATAATTAACAACATGTTTATTACATTAAATTAAGTGAGACATACATACCTGTAAGCGTCAATGCTTCAGTTTGAAATACCATTTGCAATGCAGGAAAATAAATGACAAGCATCTGACCAATTACAGAAAGTGTGACTGCCAGCAGAAACATTCTGTTACTAAATAATCCAATTGTAAAAACTGATTTGGTCTGGAACAAAATAAAGTTTATGTACACAATTATATCTTTGGCTAATTTAAATATTTAAAAATCAATGGAACTAATTTAATTACCTGTGATCTGCAGCTCAGAGCATTAAACATGTCAAAAAACACAAAGCAAGTAAAGGTCATTGTTGTATCTCTAGGAGTAATTATGTTGTCACTCATCTGTAATATAAACAAAACACAACTTTATGCAAATCTCTGCTCTAGACATATCACTTATCTGATAGGTACTTTTTAATATGAGCTTTATATAACTAAAACACTGTGCAATTTAATTAGCAACTATTTTTAAGGAATACTTTCATTCATAAAAAATAATAAATTACAGCAGAACCTAAAATCTATTAATTTGAAAGGAGAAACAAAGAAGAAAAAAGAAATTCAAGGATTTAATTGCTGCTACATTTGGTTGATCGACATATTAAGAATTTATTAATCTGAAATCTCTACCCATTCCATTAGCTTTGAGTACCCCCATATAGGGCTTAGGCATAGAACAACAGTGTTATCTGAGGAGATTGACACTCTTTCCTGCTAACTTAAGATTGGTGGGACTGCCTCTGGTGGTCAGCATACTAACCTCCAAATCTGGAGGTTCCAGGTTCGATTCCCGGCTGGAAGGTGGGAATTTTTCTATAGCCAGAATTATTCCCCATCCTCCCTAGAGTCTGGAAGCATGAATGGCAGTGTGAATTTAATGCAAAAGTAATATCACCACAAAGATTGGTACCACAGTAAACGAGTGAACATCACTGCAATTGCCCCCCCCCCAAAAAATGGTGGAAGCTGGAGGTGCAGCAAACAGGATTCTCTCATAATTAAAGTATTAGTTGCCCTTTTCATCACTTTTTCTGATTATTTTCTTGGTTTGCAATTTTCTCCAGGTATGTTTTTATATTCCTATCTGGTGTTAAAGTGGTCATGATTAAATTTCATTATTCAAAAACTCTTGAGTGAAAAATTTTAAATGTTAAAGGAAGTTAACAAAAAGAAAAATAGCAAAACTGAGTGTTCAGTATTCCAGTTACAACTTTCTCAATATATTTAAAAAAAAAAAGCTATGAAAAATTAAAATCCCCAAGCAGCAAAATATGCTGATTTAAGAGGACTAGTGTCTTTCAAAATGCTGAGCAAATAATATGCCCAATAATGCAGAGCTCATACAGAAGAAAGCTATGTAGTGAATTATATAATTGAGGGATCCAGTGGAAAAGTGGGACATGCCATCACTGTTTTTTTTTTCAGGAAAAGGGAATTAAGGAAATCTGCTTTTGAATGGAAACTTGAGCTGCTCTTATACCAACACCATATTTTCCCTCCCTCTCTCTCCCCCCCTCTCTCTATTTATTTATTTATTTTTAAGGTTTAACATCCTTTAATTGGTTAGGTCATATCGGACGATGATGAAATGGGTGAAATGATGCTCAAATGATCTCAGGGACCATAGAGCTTAGAGTTACTCAACATCCATCTTTCAGGATAAGGGCAAAACCCCAGAAAAAAAATTTATCTCGGTAACTCCCCCTAACCAGATTTGAACTTGGGACCTCTTGAATGTGAGGCAGACCCGAACATCACAGAGGTGAGCACCAACACTTGTTAAATTACCTGTTTGTTTTTGCAAATATGGTTTGGTAACGTTTCAAATTATGTCATTTTAGAATTTTGAATAAATAATTAAAAGGAAAGTTGTGACATTGTTTGTGGGTAAGGTTTCAGATACAATCATGGCAGATAAATTGGGAATTAAAGAGGTTTACGTAGTGTGTGTACTTGGAACTAAAACTACTTTACACGTATTGTTGTATTTTCTTCTTCAACAGCATTAATATCAACACTTACTACCACCATCTTGGAAACATACAAAAAAAACTTTGAGAAACCTTTTGATTGGTTGTCTGAAACCAAGCTGGCCAATGAGAAGCTTTAACTCATAAAACCTAGAGAAACATACGCTTCTTTTTCACTGGGAAAGTGTCAGTCATATGAGTTAGCAAATATATAGTGCTCTCTTCCAAAGAATGGGCACATGTCATTATGCTAGGAGTTACTAAATGGCATCGGCTGTCTCCCGGTGCCAGGTTGCATGTGCCCCTCCATTTAATGCTTAAATGAGTGGCTTTAGCATATTAAGGAATGATAGTGTTCTTGCAAGCTGTTTGGAGGAACTGCAGCTGAAGACTGTGGAAACAGATCAGAAAATTTTAACTACATGCTATCAAAGACACTTTTAACATAGATGAAATGGAATCAGTATTCAGTGCAAAGTCTAAAACAATTTTCACTTTTATATAAGCAAAAGACAAATAAAGATAAAGTGACAATTCTGCAAAGTTGCAACTCTGATGGAAGCAAGCAATTTCAAATTGTAGTGAGTGAAAGGGAAGTTCTCAGTTTTCAAGCCCATCAAATCTGTTCATCTGTAGTGATGTATAAAACCTCACTACAGGACATTGAAAAATGCCTGGATGACCAGCAATTGTTAAAGAATGGATGGTACTGCAGTATAAGAGTATGCTTCTTCTGAATTGCAGTTCTGCACATAAACATTAGAATATGTATCTCCCTCCAAGTTAGACAAATCCCTTTACACACCTAGTCATGGTTTTATAGCATTTGAAGCAAATGGTACACTGACAGCCATTAAAGAAATCCCAAAAGTGACGGTGGCAGCAGCAGTAGCATATAATACCCAGAAGCTTGGATGATCTCCATTCATCTTCTTGCTTCCCAATATAATTTTGATGTTGAATCCAGATGAGTTGAGATTAGTGCTAAACACTTATGCTGATGGCCCAAATATGTGTTCGAGTTTTCTTCTTTGCAAAGCACACATTTAGGTGAAGGGTATATGCCAATTTTGTGCATAGAGTTATGCCCAATCAACAATTGAAAATTTGCCACAGCTTCTTGTGTTGGAAATTTTAATGATTTATGACAAATTTTGGTTTCCTTTAACCCTTCACAATCAGAAAGCGGTTATAATCCTTGTATTGTTGGGTGGTGTAAGCTGTCATATTTTTTGTTACTGCATGAGCAGTTGTGGCTGGATTTTCCTGGTATTTGACCTCTTTCTTGGTAGATATCATGAGTATGTAGGATTGGCAGCAGAAACTTGCCTCGACTTGTCTGATGCAATATACCAGCGTTTAAAACCATGTGTGCTAGCTTTGTGCATGTTTCAGTTGGCAAAGCGTATCTTTTTGAAGATATTTTGGGTGTTATAGCATAAAAAAGAACGTTAACAGAGGATAAAATGTTGTTCTATTTTCAATGAATGAGTGATGACTCTTCAAACTTCACGTCCTTTGACTCAGAAGATGGTGAAATTGAAAAAGAGAACATTCTACAGCTAAGCAAGTGCAACAGTGACTCAGGTGATTCAAGTGAAAGTAGTGATGGGAAGAATTTGCCGGTTAAGAATTCCAATACTTCTGTGTGGAAGGACCCTGATCCACTAAAATACACTGGTGTGCAAAACCTAAGGACGAGATGGGTAAAGTAACATAATAAATGAACTACTTGGTGAAAGTAGATGAAAGTGCAGGAGCATGTTGCCAGAGGTCTCTCACACGTACACAGAAAGCTGGACGTCACATGGCGTGAGTGTAGCGAGCCTATAGCACCAAATGGGTCTGGTCCCGCAACACGCGGCAGTTGACAAAACAGGACAAAGCAGTGTGTGGCAATTAGCGAGCTGTTATGGTGCACTGTAGTGGTGTTCTTCATTGCAACACGCAGCAGTTGACAAAACAGGACAAAGCAGTGTGTGGCAATTAGCAAGCTGTTACGGTGCACTGTAGTGGTGTTCTTCATTGCAACATGGCCCGTAGACACCATTTGGATGACTTCACATAGGGAAGAATCATCGGGAAACTGAAAGAAGGGCGACGTGTGACAAGCGTTGCTCAGGAGTTTGGAATTGCTCACAACATTGTTTCACCTACATGGGGAACCTTCCAAACCACAGGCACTGCTGTCTCAAAGAGAGATGGTGGTCAACCATGCTCAACTACAGCAGTAGATGACCACTACATTGTGCAACAGCAAGAAGGGATCCACGCCAAACAGCGGGTGCCATTTCAACCACGTTTAACAGGACATATAGGCACGTAATCTCACGATACACAGTGGCATGGCGCCTATACAGAGGTGGTCTCTTTGCCCGGCAGCCGGAACATTGTGTTCCATTGACATCGCACATCGGCAGCACCATTTGCTGCCAATGTTTGCTGAACCAGGAACATCTTTGAACATGATTGTTTTGGTGGTCCGGGTGTTATGGTTTGGGGAGTCATAATGTTGCATGGGTGCACCAACCTCCAAATCTTTGAACATGGTACGCTCACTGGTACTGTACTCCCTCCCAATGTGCATCTTTTCAGGGGTGCAGTTGGCCTTGACTTCATTTTTATGAATGACAATACACGACCGCATCAAACAGCGCAGGTGGAAAATCTCTTGGAATGAGAGGATATTTGGTGAATGGACTGACCTGCCCGTTCCCTGATTTAAATCCCATTGGGATGCTTTGGGGAGATGCATTGTAGCACATCCATATGCACCAACGACCATCCAACAGTTGTCAACAGTGCTGGTGGAGGAATGGAACGCCCTACCACAAGAACTGCTTACCAGCCTTGTGGCCAGCATGGGAGGACGATGCAGAGCATGCATTGCTGTCTGTGGTGATCATACACCCTTTTAAGCACCATGTATCTGTTTTGGTAAATCTAGAGAGCTATCGTATGTCGTATTGACTTTAGTGTAGCTTATGGTCTATGAATAAAAGTGGTATTTCTCTTTGTCTCATTGCATATTTCATTTAGTTCCCTACTGTAGCAGTTCCCTCTGTGTATGATTCAAGTTTCATCGAGCTATGTGTCACAGCATGCGAATATTACTTTTGTCCTTAGGTTTTGCACACCAGTGTATGTTCCTATTTATAATGTGGCTCAGGAACCTGTTTTACCTTCCTCCTTTGGTAGTGAAACCACCCCAAACGAGCACTTTTCACTTTTCTTTGATTCAAGAAGAAACAGCTTTGTATGGAGATGTTAAAAACAAAGAAAAATACTCCCATCCTACTAAAGTAGACATAAGCTCTTCTTGGAGTAATTTTGAACTTGGGGCTTCATCCTCTCCGTGATATTTTGGGCTATTTTTCAAAATCCTGGATAAATGTAAAGCCATTTTTCTCTGATTTTTTCCAAAAGAAGAGTCCATGCTATTATTTTATAATTTTCATTTCAACCATAGCTGACACTCCAGGACTCAAGCCAAGAATATTTCCTTATACAGCCCATCACAAGAACATGTGAAAAGAAATGTTCTCTTGATTATAATCGAAGCCATAATACAACAATTAATGAAAGCACTATCAGTTTCAAGGGTCATGTTTCCCAATGAAGTCTGTGAAATTTGGAATAAAAATATTTGTTTTTGCCAACAAAGGTAATGGCTATATTTAAATTTCAAACCCTACACAGGTAAATCACAGTCATTTGATAATTCATCTCTTTCTAAAACAACACTTGTGAAAGAATTCAGTTCTTCGCACATCAAAGAGGAATCCAACCCCACATCTGGATATCTCATAGGTTTTATACCTCTACTCAGCTTGCAGAAGAACTGCTTGAAATGGTACTGTCCTACCATCTATAACAAACATGCAAGCACAGATGAAAAAGAAAACAATGCAGAAGTTGAAAAAGAGCAAAGAAGTGTCTTTAAGAAGGGATAATATATTAACACTGACTTGGAGGGATAAGTGAACCTTTTTCATGCTTTCCACATATCACAGTGGACATAAACAGATGTGTCATATACACCTACAAGAATTTCAAATACTCCTCATGTTTTGAAACCCAATGTAGTTCTGGACTATACCAAACACATGGGTGGCTGAAGTGATCATCTCATTTCCAGTTATCAGTACTTGAGAAGATCCAAGAAATGGAGCCGCAAAGTATTTTTTTTTTTTTTGTGTCTTGAGGTTTGAGCCATAAATTCATATATTTTCTATTGCACAGTACAACAACAAAATTCAAATTTCCCATGCACAGAAAGTTTCTTCAAAGTCTTGTATCTTTAATAGAGGCAAGAATTATTAAAAAATAAGGGGAGGGTATACAACCCAGCAGAAGCAGTGACAGATCATTTTATGGACTGTGTTGAAAAGCTTGGTGGAAGATATTGGATATGCTGGGTAAAGAACATCAGTATACTGTTTGGTTTTTGGTGAAATTTGTACCAACAAACCATATCCATCTAGGTAAATGTTTCAAGGCGTATCACACAACAAACTGCTATGCAGAATAACTATGGGTAAAGATATGTATATTGGAACTGTAAATAGGCCGTTTATGCTCCAAATGAATCTGAATTTTTCAAGGAATAGACAAAAATCAGCATAAGTTCACATATGACTAAACATTTTGGTTCCAATTAAGGTGTAACTAATTATAAAATTTTGGTTCCCTTACTGCTTTTTCCCCTGCTGCGTTTTGCTAATCGGTTTCTTTTCCGTGGTATCTGCTGGCTTCTTTCCTATGCTCCACGAGTACTCGCCACCCTTGGATCTGCCTGCCTTATGGTGGGAAACGCCCAGCACGCCACTCCATCACTGTATATGCCTATGTCCTAAGCGGACTGCTTTCGCTCATGTA
Organism: Deroplatys truncata; assembly: GCA_030765065.1. Classification (NCBI taxonomy): domain Eukaryota; kingdom Metazoa; phylum Arthropoda; class Insecta; order Mantodea; family Mantidae; genus Deroplatys; species Deroplatys truncata. Next base: position 2,151,064 of record CM060980.1, read on the forward strand.
CATTGTTAGGCATGAGCAGTGACGATGGAGGGTGGACCTTTCTATGTTGCAGTTAGACAAGTACAATGTAATCAAAGACCCTTTTTCAAGTCCACATGGATACTTCAGTGGCTGCACCTATTTTTCTGCCCACCAGTTGATCCTTTACAGCCTGGTGTATCATATTTGTTACAAATGTGGGTTTAGTTTTCCTAATGGGCTTTTTATTCGAATTTCATTGTAAAAATACTAAATTCTTTCTTAATACTTTACTGTTTTTTTTTAAATTAAAGAAGCTAAATCCATGCAATGCAGTCAAATGTAACCCTGTCAGCATTCAAGCATGCCATTTTACTTGGGTCTTCTCCGTCACATTTGACTGCAGTCCCTACGACTCGAACCTGTGATGTTTGGTTTTGAATGGATGGCCAGTCCATTTTGTATAGCTCTAACGATCACTGTTATTTGAATCGCTTTGGTCTGGTGCTGGTGAAAGGGATATAAAAGCCAGTTTAGAAATTAGAGGAAAAGCAGCATATGTAGCAAAATAGTAAGAAGTCTCCTTCAAGTGCTTCAACAAAGGACTTATGTTAATGAGAAAGCAGTGGCTGCAGCAGAAGAAATGGACTCTTGCTCCTACAAAGTGTTGCCAGTGTACTTGCCATGCTCCTCAGGACTTGCATGTACTTGGTGTAATGACTGTTATGTCATGGCAAGTATTTCTGTGTTTGTTTGTTTTTTTCTCCCTCTCCTGACTCCATTCTTGTCCTGTCCTCAGCTCCGTTCTGCACGGCCCATCAAATGCCATGTCAGTATGTGTTTCCCCCCCCTTCTTGTTTAAGAATCCTTACTTTTGTATTCCCTTTTCCTTTTTTTTCTTTTTCTTTCTTACCTTTCTTTAATTCTTAGATTTTATCACAGCTGTGGACAGCTGGGTTTTCCTGGTGCAAAGGTTTTATAAAGTTTGGGACATTCTGGACAAAATTTAAGTAAATCCATGAAATTTCCTTTAGAATTCTGGCAAGTCATTTCCCACATGCTTATATAAGCAGCAGTTTGGTGGTATGATTTTTGGGGGAATAATCATCTGATTCTCTGATCCGCGTCTGGATTATGCAAACTTGCATACGTCAGTGCTAGCCAGCAGATTCCTGGGTATTTAAACTTAAGAGAGTTTATTGATGCTCACATTTGGTCGACCACTTACCTAGCAGGACTCTGTGCTGCACAGCTCTTTAAATTTATTTTGTGCTAACCTACAATTACAATGTACGACAAGGATGGTATGTATACTCCAGCTGTCTCTCTTGGAAGTAGGATTACACGTCTACACTTTCACAACCCTTCCTGCTACCTCAACCTATAACCCTTTTCATGACATCCCTGAGCTATGCCCCCATCCTCATCACCTCTGGCAATGGCACTAATTTGGGTAAAGTGATCATTACATCACAATATTCATGCTGCTAAGATAAGTGGAATAGAACTAAATCCAGGACCTATGGATATTCAAACAATGTTCGAGAACTTGGTAGAAAAGATTAACAAAATGGATGCAATGAACAATTGATAAAAGACAACCTGAATAAAATAGCTGAAGGTTTCAGAAAAGATGTGCAAGTAATAAAAAGAGAAGTAGATGGAATCAAAGAGAGAATGGATGATAGGAGGAGGAGGTTCAATTTGGTGTACATAGGAGTGGAAGAGAGAAGAGATATTTGGTCAGTGGATGAAGCAATGAACATTTTAACAGAAAAATTGGAAATTGATATGTAAGGATGGGAGGTAGAAGAATACTATGTAGGAAGGCAAAGCAGAAAAAGACCAATAATTTAGGAAATCTTAAGAAGAACAAATGTGCTGAAAGGTACCAATATATTTGTAAACAAAGACTTGACATCAGCTCAGAGGAATTTGAAAATAAATTTAGTTAAGAGGATGATGGAAGCAAGTGAGCATATATTCAAAATCGACATCTTTGGATAGACAGAGAAGATGTAACATGAATGAGCAACAATGACACATGGAGGAAAGACACATAAGCAGTGAATGAGTTGAAACATCTAGGCAGTAGAGGAAGTACTCATGCAGGCACTAAAAAGATGACAGATACAGCACAAAAGAACAATTACAAAAATGCAATAAATGATGGTGCATTACAGCTTTTTACACGACAAGAGATGTCACTGCCCAGAGAGGAGAGAAGAGCAGTAAGTGTTCTAGCTACAAAGGGAACATGGCAACAGTATAGTGCGGTGAATAGTGATGAATAGAAGAGATGGGGAAACAAAGTGGTGTAGATACAGAAGAAGAGAGGTAAGAAAGTGTTGTGACAACTCAACATGGAAGCACTTTGTTTGGTATCACAAAAACATAGACAAAGCATAACAGAGGGTATACAGCAGAGAAGTAAAAGAACACCAGAAAAGTTTAAATCTTTCAGGGGCAGAATGGGATCACAGTAGCAGACATGAAATAAGGAGATTAGGGTTTGGAACTGTAAAGGTCTAAAAAATAAAATACTTACAGACAACTTTACAGCATTTACTGGAGATGGTAGCCTATTTAGCTTTATAAAAGACTAGCTGTACACATCTCACAATATACAATACTGCTACCAGCAAATCTAGAAATTACATGTGGCATGAAGGTGTGGCTAAATGCAGATCAATTGAAGTAGCATCATATATACAGGGTGTTTCAGAAATACTTTTACAAACTTCAGGTATGGGTTCCTTACACCACAAGAAGGAAGAAAGTTCATATGATCATATGTCCCATAATCCTTTGTTTTCTCGTTAGGAGGTGTTCACAGTGGTACACTTATAACACACAAAACTCATAATAAATGCTTGAAATGTCCTTGCTTCTATGCATGCCTGTTCATGGTTAAAAGACAAAGATATTTCAATAAAGAATTTTAATTGTGTAGGAAGAAAGGGAAACCATCAGGAAGGCTAGGATTTTTTGTTAAGAAGACCCTGAATAAAAGAAACTTGATCAAGATATAAGGAAGTATTATGGGTCAACAATGGAAGATAAACCGCTAGATGACAGTAAAATATGTACAGGAGTAGTACAGAATGCCTGGTCACATCACAGTTCCGTAATCTAGAATGGATCATTTCCCAGATAAAGACAGAGTGGTTAAGGGATAAATATCTGAATATAGAGGTCATAATAATGGGTGACTTCAATTTGAAATTGAAAGACATTAGAAAACAGTGAAGCTTATAATCATCTAGAAATTATTTCAGTCAATTTTTGTCACACAACTTCACTTACACTTTTAAAGCTTGGACATGTTTTGAGAGCTATTGCTGAACTGAAGATGGACTTGTTGTTAGCATCAATAGAACTGGATATAGAAGTGTCTTGATGGCAGTATCTATAGGAATGGAGTCAGAAGTAGGTGTGATGAATCTGCTGAATTTATCCATTGACAGGATTTCAAAATTAATAATTTGATAACATGACAAAGACAAAGTTGTAGGTAGGGGAAATGGAAAAGTTATTAATTCTGTGAATTAGATGCATCTGATATTCTAAATGAAAAACATGGAGAGGATGAAAAAGAGAATACATCTTCATTAATAATAATATGCAAATTACAATCCATTATGTGTTATGGTCAATTAATAATAACTATATGGTAAGTAATTTTAAAGTTTCAAACATAGTACCATTTCCCACTAATAACAGATATTAAAATTAAATCAGAGAATTTAATAACTAATCAACTAAGGGAAACCAATGCATATAAAAGAGAATATGTTAGATTTAAATGGAAGGAAGATTACAAGACCAAATCTTAATATGGCTTATATTCTGAGATAGGAACAATTTGTGAGTATGGTATAACAAACAACTCAAAGAACTATGAAATTGAAAATGCAATTAATATTTTCAATTTCATTATGTGTTGGAGATATTAAGAGTGATGGATGAAGAATGTAAAGGGTACCTAGCAAAGGAAAAGTTGGTGAAATGGAGGGAGGGAAATAGGAGATATAAAAGGACTATTTACATGGTAAGCACTTCTATAATGAATTATCAGAAGGTAAAAATATATGAGAATGAAAAATGCCAATAAGTAAATTAACATTATTGGTAAAAATAATGTAAGCTAAGAAGAATGGTTATATTACTTTTCAACTTTATATGCCTGTAAGAATTCAATGGAGAGTATGAATGTCACAATGAAGTGACAATTTCTATGATCCTAGAAATAGAAATTAATTTCATAGAGATTTTTAATAGTTGTCATCACAGAGGAAAAGGTAATGAATCATATCAAAAAATGAAAGGAAACAAAGCATCAGAAATAGATGGTACACCCGGAGAATTTCTTAAAGAATATTGTACAGACATGCATTGAGTTAAGGTCTTAAAACCTTTATTTATGTACAAGACAGCTACAGAAAAACATACAAACAATATATAAAGGTAAAGGGGGCATGAACAAACCTAAAAATTATCACAGCATAGTTCTATTATCTAATGTGGGATTTTAGCAGGCAGACTGCAAGAATGGGTAGAAGAATGTAATACTTTTTCAAAATGTTAAATGGGCTTTAAGAAAGGAAGACAAACTGTTGATAATGTATTTATTTTAAAAACATTGGTGGATAAGTATCTAAAGAATAAGCGAGGAAAGTTATGCATGGACTTTATCAACTTGGAGAAAGCCTTTGACCAAATAGAACTGAATCTATTGTGATATAAATTATTAAAGAAAGGGGTTAGTAATCAAATGGTGTCCATCTTAAAAGGTTTATGCAAAGACAATACGTTTTGCATAAAATGTGAGGAAGGGGCATTAATTAAAGAAATATACCAAGAAAATGGGCTAAGACAAGGATGAAAGCCCAATATTATTTATTACTTACTATGAAATATAAGCAACAGTAATAATATCTTGCCTGTAATAAATAATGTGCAGATCCCTGGTTTGCTTTTCACAGATGATTTGGTAATGGGTTCTATTATTGTAAATGTCTTCATTTGATTTAATGTGGATGAAACATGGAAGGGAGAAGAGAACAATGAGTGTTGGTCAAGGCATATTAAAGATAAAGTTGTGAATGAAGAATGTTTAAGCTTAGTGAAGTTTTGTGAGAACAATGAGCTGTTGTTTTGAATGGGTGTGGGAGACGGGGATGAAGTAACAGGTGAATTTACCTTTTCAAGTTCATTGGGACAAAGTGTAGTAGACTATGTAATTTGTAGTAGTGTGTCGTCAAATCTGGCTGGCACTAGTATCTTGGAGAGTGGAAAAGGATGTTAGTACAATCTTTATGTAGGTCCTCTAGTAAATAGGTGACTTATCAAATGGATAAAAGATAATGGCAGAGCCAAAAGTAGTAGCCACAAATGTATTGATCTTAACACTGAATAAAGCGCCCGCCCGCCCGTCCGTCCGTCCATCCATCCATCCATCCATCCATCCATCCATCCATCCATCCATCCATCCATCCAGTAGGGGAAGTATTGGATTCCACCCAAAAATTTGATACCGAGATTTCACCAGAAGTACATGTTTTGGGGCACCCTGAATCCAAATAAAGCATTTTTGGATATATGTCCATGTATGAGTGTCTGTGAACAGCATAACCCAAAAACGAAAAGTTGGATAAATACCAAACTTGGTGTTTAGGTTCAATATCCTTTAAAGATGCAACAATAAGATTTTCAAAAAATCCCCCACCCCAAATTAGCCTTTATATGGAACATTTTTCTAAATGTTTGATTTTCTAAAAAAATGGCTCTAATGATTTTGATTACAATACCATACATTCAAGATATTTACATGACAAATAAAATGTATATCTTGAATTTTCTGGGAATAGCCCTGAAGTTCTCTTCATTTGGAGGGAATTTTGTATAATCTTGTCCAACTGGTAAAAATTAAGTGATAGACAAAAAGGTAATACATAAGAAATGTAGATCTCTTTAAAATACACAATTTATTTGAAATAAGTTTTTGTGGCATAAGCCGTTTCTGAGATATCTGTCATTAAAGGTTTGAATTCTTCATTTCCTGGTCATTCTCTTAAAGTCCTTTGAACATTCAGTTGTTTCTTGCGATTGCATGGAAACAGTATGGAATTTTAAGCCCAGCATATAGCATCCAGTTCTTAGACATTTGACTGTCCCTGTTCCCTTTGTATCTGTAATGAAATTTGTAATGTAGCTATTTCTACAAAGGTTTAGATAGAAAAATAAGCTTTAGTAGAATCATTTGTGTACCCATTAATAAACGATAGAGGGTAGAGAAAGTCATGTGAATGTATCACATTTTTTTAACAGTTAACAGATATTGAGTGTCAGCAACAGTTGAAACATTAAGTTTCATACAGGAAATATTCAACGAGCCCTCTAGATCCCCTGTAGAAGTCTACAAGAAAAATCCACACAGTCTTGTGTGAGAAACAGAAGAACTTGCATGCTAATTTCCTTTGGAGAATGCGTTGCAGGAGATGGAAATAATTTTCATCACATCTGTACTTTAATGACCAAGGGACCGCATGCCATAGAGAACCCTCTGTCCTTGATGTTAATTTGTATCATCACCACTACTGTGATTATACATCATTTGGATTGAGTTATTTATTATTGGTTTAATGGTACTAATGTAAAACTTTTGCATACATATTATATACTACTGAGTAAATAATAATTTCTTCAAGCATTTAGATACACAACCACATTGCTCTTGGAAGGCAGAAACCAATCACCCTCATTGTGAAGAAAGTATATTCAACAACCAGCTGATCAGCAGGATGGCAGAAGTAAAAAGAAACAATGTTTTGAGTGCTTTATGAAAAAGGTTTGCTGATGATAGGAATAATGGGCAATAGAACTGTATCATGTTATATGGGGAGAGGGGTATGAGCAGAATGTAAGGTGGTGGTTATTCTCTATAATTTTTCTTGTTAAATGCTTCATCAAGTTTTTGTAACATTACTGTTTGTCTTTGCACAGAAAGTTTGTGTCAGCATGTATGACAACTAGCTCTAAACTGGTTGCTTTGCAATTGTTTACGGCTTCATCTGCAGTAATTAATACAAAATAGGGCATCCATTATTGCACAACATAAACCAGCACATCAGTATCAATTTCTGGAATTTTCTGGTTTTAGGGACACCAATCTCTTATAAGTTTCTCCTCACTGAAAACACTGTTTCTGCAGCTTGATTACCAGTTTGAATGCAATCACTTGTTGTTTGATACCTGCTTTAATATTTGTGTATTTCTCCTTACCGGTATTTCATAAAATAAGCACTCATTACACTCCTAAGCAACAACTGCAAACAACAAACACAGAAATTGAAGAGGTTATTAGATTAGTGCATGATTGCTACTCGTATGTTAACAGCTCATATTCCCAACCCATTCATTGGTCATTCCCCCCAAATTGACCTTGAATATAAAGTTATGGCACTGCACGTTTACCATTTGTGAAAGCTTTACACCTGTTTATCTTTCTAACTTATTAAGCAACTTGTGGAGAAGGCTTGATAATAATGCTGCCTTGTGTTTGGCTGGCAGGGCAGCACCTAAAAAGCGCCATAAATTCCTAAAGTTTCACCTAATGCAAAGATGCTAAAATGAAAATGTAACTACTAATCATTACAGTGCTGGCATGTTATTTTTTAATGCTTCTCAATTGTGACAACCTGAAATATGCATACATCAATTATGAAGTAAAATGACATCCTGATTGTCTATAATAAAGGTGTGACCATTATACAATGTAATATATTGTTCCTCTTGTACAACAATAAATATGTTCAATCTAACAATAATGGTATAACAATAAAACAAAAATTAATTCTAACAACCTCTACTTAAAATGGTATCCTTGAAATATAGTTCCAAATTGCTGTGCAGATAGTCGTGTATGTGAAATATTTTAATGCTCTTTTCATAATTAAGATTATAGCACACGTGCATCTGCCATGTATATAAAAGGAGTTATTTCAGGAAAAAGGGAGAGAGATAAATGCTTCATTTTAAATATCAAACTCATTTGCAACTGTTCTCATGGTATTATCCTAAATGTCTTGGCAAAAATCAAGACAGCTGTGGAACAAACAGTCTGAATTCATACCCAATTATCATGCCTGCAAAATGTCATGTTAATACTTAATTTTCTTTTTCAGTAAATCATTGTTGTTAACTCATTGCAGAAACAAGAAATGTATAAATGGCAGCCATCTTTAGACACACCATAATATGAGGTTTAGACATTGTTTAACGGTAAACCTCATTATCTTATAAGCAAGAGTAGTGAAGTAAGATAGATGTTTTTTTTTTATACTGTTGTGTGTTATGAAAATCTATTACTGCCAGAAAGGAGATAAAGGACAGTACAACTGTAGAGAGTCCATAGAGACTGATTTAATCCCTTAGAGGTTTAGGTAATACTTTTCAGATACAGTGATTTTCGTTCACAGCAGCTGAGACTCCCACCTTACCATTCATAGTTACAATTACAATGATAAGAGATGTTGTCCTTCTCTATCCACATCTTTTCATTCACACTCAAGAGTTCAATATACAAAACTCAGTAAATTTCTCATCTGATGTTTTCTTTTAGTTCTTTGTTGCACATACCTTATTTTTCATGTAATCATCAAACTCGGGTAAATTTCTGTAATTAAATGTTGTAAAATGATGAAGTAATTGACTCACGCTTAATATTCTTATCTGATTAGCATGGTTCTATTTATGAGACTTTATTTCGTTGCAAAATAACAGGAACACAGAGAAACCTAATTATACACACAAGATTTTCTTGTAAGATACAAAATTTTGTATGCAGTAAATGCATACAGAATAATAGGAACATTACAGAGTTTATATTGGGAAGCCAATGATGCAGATCAATTAATCCCTAGTGCCATTGGTAAATGCAGAGAGGAACAAGAAGGACTTACTCACACCAAGTTGAAGAACAGTCTGGACTTTGCTACCGCGCATACAGCTGATGAGTCATTAAATTTAATTAGGACATTTTTTAATATAGGGTAATTAGTAAAGAATTATGGCCCCCATGATCCCCTGATTTAAGTCCTTAAACAGTACATATTTTTGCAAATGGTCCTATATGTTTTCGAAAGCGATAAACTCAGCTCGTCACCAACAAACAAATGGATTCAATCGGACGAGTAATTTCAGAGATACCTTTGAACGAAAATTGGTATTATATTTTTTCTTTATTCGTAATATGGATTAGTTCTTGTAACAATCTTTGAGAATCCTTCCTTGCAATTCATGATTTATCTCTTTCCAATTTTACTATTACTGATTTAATTTATTAAAGCTTTCTATTCATTTTTGTGTATTTCTATTCTGCATTTTTCTCAAGCCTACTATTTCGGCATATAGATTAAATACAGTAACCAAAATATTTGCTACTTTACTCTTAAAATCCTTTTTTGTCCTCCATATATGAACTTAACAAAAAGCTTCACTAGAACTATTTAATATGCAATTCCTACCTCTCTCTTGAATACCCATAGAGTGCCAGCAATGATGATAAAAGCAGAAAGTAAAACATTGCAAATGAGATGGCGTGTGATCATTGGCTCCTTCACATTACGTGGTTTCTGCTTTACTACATCCTTATCAACAGGTTCCACTCCCAAACTGTAACAAGCACACAATATATTATTGAAGAGTCTAGCACAAGCAGTGGTAGCAACAAGACCTGTGTGTGTGTGGTGCTACAGAGATCCTCGATGACCACCTAGAGGTATATTGGGTTTGAGTTGGGCAATACATAAGGAAAAAACAGGGTGGGAAGAAGCAATAGAAAAAGTTTGCAAATGACTGACAAACATTTGGGGCTGCTAGCAGTAATAGTCGTAATGTTTATCAGGGTTATAGAATTGCATTCAGGTCCTGAAGAAAACAGAAAAGAGGTACATCTGGACAAGAAGATAGAGGAAGTTAAAGGCATGTTTCATACTACGAAAAATCAAATACATTAAGAGCTATGCGGGTGCAAGGAAAGAATGAAGAATTGGCAGAGAAAAATGGCTTTGCAACATTATTTTAAGAATCCGACTGGAGAAGGAATGGTACTAAACTTTGCATAGTACTGTGAACAAAATAGAATAGAATATTTAGATAAAGAGGTTACTACAAGAGAGGTAGATTATCTGAAAAGAAAAAGAGCTTCAAGGGTAGAAGGAATTCCAAATGAATTTTGAAAAAATGTTCAAGAAAGTTGATGGAAATCTTAGGTTGTTACCCAGAGCAATTAAACAGGATTAAAGAGGAGGAAATACTTGACAGCTGAAAAGGGAGCATGATTTGTACCTTTATATAAAGGGAAAGGTGATTTAAATAATCCATATAATTATTGAGGAATTAGATTATCTATGAGGGCTGGGGCATAAGTCATGGCAACTATTTCTTTTTGTGAAAATACCAGTGCATATGGAAAATGTGAAATATACACATAACAAAACAAGGTATGAACTACATGTAACAACACACCAATATTCTGTTTCACATATTTATTAAGCTAATTGATATGGCAATACCAGTTTCATGTTTTACACTCATACAGCATCATGCTGCCAATGATGTGGAAGGTGCTCATCTGTTGCTGCACAGCATGTGTCACAAACTGGTTCCTTTACCTTGCAAGTTGCTATAGTACTCTGCTATCACTGTTCGGCCACGCCATGGCACACTGTCATCATATGTGACAATCACAATCAATTTCTGGGGGAAGAATTCTGTTGGAACTTCTGATCCGACATGTCACCACACTGCACACTGATATTTGAGTTCCGATTTGTATGCTTTGGCCCAAAATTCATCAATGTGATTATTCAAGAAACGATGGTCTCCATCCTGTTGCTATCGATCATACTAGGTGGTTGGAGCATACTGCAACGTTTGAACCTCTGTCAGTGAATGTGGTACCCACTTTGATGCAATTCTGTGCAGGTGCAGATCTTGTCACAAAATCCTCGAGGCAACCTGCACTTTCTAATTCCAGTAGCATCCATCATCTGTAGTTCTCCAACATGCTCGATTACCGCACATGCCACATCGGTCTGCACATGGTTGTCCCGTACGTTGATTACTGGTTGTTGCACATCCTTGCTGAAACCTATTATCCAGGTCCCAACTGTTCCGTATTCCCAGCACCTTTCACCAATGGCAGTTCTCCCATTATTTTGATGTACAAGCACTGCAGATTACATCCATCTGGCAAGGTGATTGTCAGACAACTTATTTCACATCTCTGACATTGTCACACACCTGTCTTCCTCACAATACATACCATTTTGTGCTCCAATAATTTTTTTTTTGCAACTAAAATAATAGTTGCCATGACTTATGCCCCAACATTTCTATCTTAGGGCAAATATACACTGTAGGAAGATTGCATGATTGGGTGAAATTGAAGGAAAATGATCAGAAATTCATACTGGTTTCAGAAAAGGAAGAAGAAGAACAGATATAATTAATATGATAGAAGGCAAATATCTGAGGAACAAAAGGGGTTGGGTATATACATATATGTTTTTTGCAGGTTTCGAGAAAGCATTCGACACAGTAAATAAAGATGCCTTTGTATATTAACTGAAGTGTAAGAGTCAGTACTCAATTTATTCAAGGTCTTAAAAAATAATACAAAGAAATTAAGTTTTGTATCAGATATAAAAGCAATAACTACATATTATTTGGAGTAAAATATAGGTTTGAGGCAAGGTTTTAAATATTATTTAATATAATTTTAGATAGGATTTTAAAAAATAATAGGTGCACCATCCAGTTTGGAAAGAAGGTTGCTTTTTGCGGATGATCTTGTAACTGATAGGCTTCAACACACTACTGCTGAAATTGTTACATACAGTGCAGAATGTGGGTTAAGGATAAACAGCAACATATCAAAGGATCAAAACTAAGAAAGATGAGAGATGGTATATTAATGATGACTGAACAGAGATAGTGAAAGAAATGGAGTACTTGTGGATGAGGTTTTCAAGCAAGCAATGGGAGGTACAGTCTAAAGTGCACGAATAAAAGGCAAATTAGCTAATGAAAGCTATTAGAACATGTCTGTGCCAAGTTCCACCACTGCCAATGAGCTGGCTAGAAAGACTGTAGAGTCAAAAGATGATGTATGGAGTAGAACATTTGGGGAAGGTAAAAGGGGATGATTAAAGATAGATATGATACACAGAATGTTTTTTAAAGAAGTTCTCTTTACCAAAATGTTTATCATGAGGAGTGAGTTTAGGAAGAGCAGAAAGGAAAGAATTTTAAATATTGGTTCAGATGTTTAAAACTAGAGGTCTGTGATATAACAAAAGAGATGGAGTGGGGACAGAGAGTTGGTATGAGGAGGTGGGAAACTGCTAAACGATATTGGAGTGGGAGATGTTTGGCAACAGGGGGAAAGTAATGTCAGTGGGTTTTGAAAAGAAGTAAAACAGAGGGTGGTAGATACAGAAGGAGATCTTCAGAACAAAAGTTGATTTTTTGTATAAAATTGTAAAAAGAAATGGGCAATGAGAGAAATGCATAGATAACTATGAACAATTTGGAAGAAGAGGTCTTGACTGGATGTGTACTTGGGCATTACTCCTAAAAGGATTAAGAAAGACTTTGTGGAAAGATGTATTTTGTAATGGGAAACAATTAAATCCATTGTTTTAAAGTATGAAATGTTGAAAATGTGAAGAAATAGTGTATGGGATGGAAAATGGGATATATTACAAAACTCAATAACAGTTAAAAAGTTAGTAGACATACCAGTAGGGAACATTAATAAGAGGGGGAAGTTTGTTGAAAAAGTTTGGGCTAAGTGGGTGAAAAGCTTAAAGGAGCATGCGAGCATACATAATTGTGATAACAATGATGTATTGTAGATGCTCTTTACCATACATACAACCTGGGGGTTACTATATGGGAGAGCCTTCAAACAGTAGTGGTATATTTTTTCAAATGTACAGTTTGTTTCCTTGTTTGTACTTTATTGCAGTTATAAATAAAATATTCATTAATTTATTATTTTACTATTAGCTTATATTATCCATTTGTATCAAATTTTCACTACACTATGCACAGGTGCAATTACAAGATCATTTCCACGTAAACAAGTATACATAATACAATTAAAACTTCATGGAACTTATAGCTAAAATCGAGAAAAATCAAATGATGAATATAGAAAACCAAGCTCATAACACAAAGATAAAAATTCAGTTTAAGAAAAAACGGTACAAATAATATTACAATAAGTTGAAGAAGATATGCCCCACGTATGGGCGCCAACTTGAAGATATATTGTTTATGTTTTCATGTTTTACTGTTTTTGTTAGCCACACGCTTGGGAGCCAACTTGAGAAAGTGTTTTGTTTACGTAATAAATTACGTAAATTATTATTAACTTCTTGTTTGGGAAGCCAACTTGAAGAAATATAGTTCTTCGAGTTTACTTTGTTTAAGAAGTTTGCAACACGCTTTGGGCGTCGGTTTGAAGTGGTTGATTACGTAATAGTTACTGTTGTTACGCAATATGCTGCTACGTACGAGAAGCTGATTTTAAGATGTAATTTTGTTGTTACATTCCAAGTTTTACACTATAATATTTAACTTTGTTATTAAAACTGCTTCTATATATTATTTATGTTTGAATTACAATAAACTGTGCATCAGTAATGTTTGTAGAGTCATGGTGCGGTACGACAATAATTGTAGACATACACAGAATTTAAGTTTTTAAATTCACTTCTTTTATTAATCCTTGCACATTTTTAATAAAGCACTGCACTTTTTAAGAGCTGAGAGATTCTTTAATACTTTCACTTAGCTAATGCGTTGACATATTTTACGATTCACACATAATATTTCTGTAGAGAACACATCTTACATCTGGTCACTACCAAGGTTTGCCAGCAACTGAACATTATTTCAACCGTTAAACCTATAAGCTTCGGTATTTCAAGTCTCTGATTGGCTAATTGTAGTCCAATAGAATATCTGCATTTTATTTAAAGTTTTTCTTTGCTATTGATTGGCTAACTTTAAACTGTTACTGAATTTACATTACCGTTGCTCTAATCATGACTAGTAACTTTCAAACTCATTATTGCTATAAGATTACCTCGTTAGCAACTTAAAACTTATTATTCTCACAGCTCTTGCATTATTAAACTATGTAATGCTTTCACATAACATTATTAAACATGTTTACAATAATAATAAGCATATGCAATGACTGTTACATACATTTAAAAATAATTATTACATATATATTGTTTCAAGGCGGGCTGTTATTGAATTTACTTATTATATAATACAATTGAAATTATTCAAGTAATAAAATACTGCCTCAAATTAAGAGCACTTATAAACATTAAAACAAAGTATTTAAAGTGCAGCAGCATAATTTTAACAAATATATTAACAATGTATACACAATTTTGCTCGACTTACATCTGTTAACCAATAAAGTTTGTTTTGGGGAAACTTCTCTGTATCATCAGTTGGCAGTCAACTGGTAATAACTGCTGATCTGTTTGTCCGGCTCCTTCCTTTGCAGTATGTTGTTATTCCTCCTCATCCTTCCATTAGGGACTTGAATAGCATCAATCGCTATATCCTGGTTTTTAATGATGAAAAGTTTTTTCCTATGTGCTGAGTTTTAACAGTTTTTTTTAAATTTATTTTAGCAGTTTGATTGTATTTTACATTCCTCAGATGTTACTTCAGTCTTGTTTCTATTTTCCTTTTATTTTCCATATAAATGGGTATATTATGGCACAGTTTTGAATATACATTTGGTAAACACCTATTGAATACTTGATGTGCTGTTTTATAGTGAATGATTTACTAAGTTTTTATTCCTATATCTACTTTGGGTACAATTTTATATTGAAGTCCTTGAAACTTTTTCAGATTATAAAACAGTTTGCATGGAAGATGAAGTTGCTATAATTCATACAACATTTTTCTAAATTGGCTAATATGCTTATTTCTTTAAACTTTTTTTTTCAATTTGTTATTATCTTATCGAGATTTGTTTTAAAGCTGCTGTTTAAGGCAACTTTGTGTATATGTTTATATTCTTTATGGCAGGTTTGGTAAGACTTAAGCACTCCATGTTTGCACATGTATTATGAGAGTAGATTGCATAAATAGTGCATGGAAACTGGTTTATTCAAGTTACGATACTGTATATTACAAAAAATGTTATTCTACGAAACTAAATACAAATGTAAAGTAATGAAACACTTCCTTAAACACAAATCAAACCATGTTTGTTGTGCATTAATTCATATTACTCTGTTTCTGAAGATTTGAAGAAATTGTACTAGCACAAACTATGCGACAAACTGCTGTAAAAACTCATCTCCAAGTCGATTTCTTCTTTGAGATTTGCTTATTTTCATAATAGAAAATAGCTGTTCACATCTATAAGTGAACCAAATAAACACAAAACTTTCACACACGGTTTATGTAGATTGAGAATTCTTCATAAAATTGCATGACTCGACCTTCAATCATATTTTGCTCGCATCTCTTGATCACATCTCAGGTTAATCAATTCACACTGCAGCGAAAGAGGAAGATTATCAATAATCATCTTGGAATCAAAACACAGCAACAATGTGTACCGCCTGGCACAAAAGTACTACCTACATAGGTTGGATCATCACAAGCAAATCCGTGAAACACCCAAGTTACTCACTACATTAATTTAATGAAGTTATTCAGAACTACTAGCTCAACCCCCACAACTAATTGCGTGCTGGTCTCATCAATTTTATTTCTGTTTACTAATGTGATATATGCACACACTTCACAATGAAATAAATGGTGGTTGACTCAGGTAAGTGGTAAGGAAATAACCAAGGTTAAATAACACAAAGAACGGTTGTAATTCTTGAGCTATAGCTTGAATGTATTGAATCATTCATTAACACTCCATAAGTTGACATAGAATTAACAAAGCGTAATATTTCTGAAAGTCTTTGTTCTTGCACTTTTTAGAATGAATTACAACAATTATAATCAGCCTGAAAAGAAACACGCTCTAATCTGAGTGGAATGCCACATGCATATTACAACCATAATTTTGAATGGTATTTACTAAAGATAATTAAAGTAATTTTGAAAAGGCAAAAAGCAGTGGTTTTGCTGCTATCCCATGCGTTGAGCTAAAGCTGTCGAACCAATGGTCGTAAATCCTCTATTGAAGAAGCCTTGCCCTCTTGCTTGCTGCCTGGCTCGATCCACGGAGTTGAAGACCACATGACAAGATGTCATACGGCACCAACACTATCTCAACCGCCACCTAGCATTCAGGAGACAAGCTGCTTCCAGCTGACCCCTTATGCTGGTTGCGTCGGCTTGTTGGCAGGTGTAACTCATGTCAAGAATTTATTTTCCTTGAAGTTCCTAAATTTAGCTCATTTAAATGCTGTGCAAGATCTGTTAAGAATGTCATATCGCAAATCACTCAACTCAGGAACAGGTTGATGTTTCATTTCTTCAATTAGTTCCAGGAAGCAATGCAACATTGCTCAACCATTGGGCTTAAGTAATAAAGTATATTTCCATATCTATCTCAGTAAGGAAAGTTTTGAATTGTCTGTGATTTAAAGTTTAAGATCACTATTCTCAGAACAACTGCCATAACATCTTTTATTACAATACTCTTTGCACAGAGCTTCTTCGGATGAACAATGCAGTGAATCAAATTGACTCCTAATGTTGTTTTTAGATACCCTATAAAACCTGCATTGTGATCCTGCCATCGGGGGGGCACCATCTGTAGTAACAGATATTAACTTGTACCTTACGAGTTGAAATTTTTGAAACACACACTGTTCATGATATCATAACCTGTGGTTGTGTGGCTAATAATTGAATTGCTACTATCCGGGCTTGTAGGCCGTGGTCTAGAAGGCTTCGTAGATACCGACATTTTGCCAAGTACAGCACTTAGCATCTTCAGGATGAGGTGCTTCAGTTGTCTGCAGTGGTCAGAGCTTGAATGCGGAGATCGGAGAATGGCGCTCTTATATAGTGGTGGTGGTCGGAGCTTACTGTGAGGTTTTCTGCATTGATTGGCTCACATCTCTAGGAGTGGGTGGGTTTGGCAAGGTATTATTACGTCTGCTGTTTTTGTGTAAGTGTTTCTCCAAGTGGTGTCCAGGCTATATGCACACGGAGAGCTGCTTCTTTTTGATTAAAATAATTTTTGTGTTTATAAATTTCAATGGCCTCCCTCTGTAGTTGAACATGGTAGATTACAGTTGATGATAAAACTTCAACTTCTTTGAAGCTGATGTCATGGCCGAATAACGGTAAGTGTTCCGCCAGGATGATTTTTCTGTTTGTCCCCTTCTGCTGTGACGGTCGTGTTCTTTCAGTCTCGTGGCCACGCATAGTAGTGCCTACGTAGAGCTTGCCGCAGCTACAGGGCAGTTTGTATACACCTGCAGATGTATGCAGGTGATGCTTATCTTTGGCTGATCTCAGCAAGTCCTTGATTTTATGTGTTGGTCTATAGATCGTGTCAATCCCGTATGAGCGTAGAAGCTTGCCTATTCGGTCGGAAAAATTCTTAATGTAGGGGAGGAAGGCTGTGCTTGTTGTGCAATGGTCCTTCTTTTTCGTAGGGCGCCTAAGATGAAGCACTCGCCGGATTTCTTTCCGTGTGTAGCCATTGCCCTGGAAGGCTGAATTTAGATGTTCGAGTTCTTCTTTAAAGTATTTTTCGTTGCAGATTCTTGTTACCCGTTCTGTGAGAGTTTTCATCACTCCTTGTTTCTGCCTGGGGTGGTGGTTTGTGTTTTGTTTAGGTATCTATCTGTATGCGTGGGCTTCCTGTATATACTGCATTCTATGCACAGCGTTACCACGAGACTGAAAGAACACGAGCGTCACAGCAGATTGGGAAATCATCCTGGCGGAACACTTTTTGTTATTCGGCCATGAAATCAGCTTCAAAGAAACCGAAGTTTTATCATCAACTATAAACTACCATGCTCGACTACAGAGGGAGACCATTGAAATTTATACACACAAAAACAATTTTAACCGGAAAGAAGAAGCTCTCCATGTGCATATAGCCTGGACACCTCTCTTGGAGAAACACAAAAACAGCAGATGTAATAATACCTCGCCAAACCTCCTAGAGACGCGAGCCAATCACTGCACAGAACCTCAAAGTAAGCCCTGCCCACCCCCAGTATATAAGAGCGCCATTCTCCGAGGCACCTGCACAGCAAATGAAGAATGTAGGGACACAAACAGGTCCACAGTTTCCTGATACAAAAAGGCCGCAAAAGATCATCAAGAGAGCGAAGGACAAATAATCGCCCAATACCAAAAGATATACCCTCTGCACTTTGATCAAAATGCCCACAGGAACTTATTCCTAAAGACACCAGAAACTACCAAAGCCCACTTGCATAACATTGGCAATGGGAGCATAATGCAGGGGTATGCCTTAAAGGAACAAATGTACAAAAGCACATTCGGTGACACCTCTTCAGGCTGCCACCATGGAGAACAGGTAAGCTTCCAGACCTATATGAATCCCATGGCCAACACAGTAGGGCTGATTGAAACAGAGCGATCTCAGCACCCAAAAACGCCCAGAAGAAGTATTAGGAAAATAATAATAAAAAAAAAACCACACACACATGCACATTTAAAATGGACACTCACAAATCACACAAAATAGTTTACTGGAAAGCCCAAGGGGCGAGACACAAGATACATGAACTAAAGCACTACCTGTACAACAACATCACAATAGCATTCCTCAGCGAGGGCCTACTTACACCCAAAGCCAGATTTAGAATACCAGGCTACAAAATATACAGAAATGGCAGACCCACACAGGGGAACAGCGATATTGGTGCAGGAGAACCTTACACATACCAACTGATCTCAATGGAAGCCACAGCCATATCGATACGCATACACATCAGCCCGGTAACCTTAGTAAGCGCCAAAGCAACTAAATGCAGGAGACATTGAGTCTATTCTGAACATAAAAGATACAGTCCTAGCGGCAGGGGACCTAAACGCGAAGCACCAAGCATGGGGCTGCAGCATTGCAAACATGGAGGGAAACGCCCTTTTTGATCACATGATTAACAACGAATGTATTGTAGATCATCCTGAAGAAGCAACATACATACTGCAACAAACCAATCATGCAGCAAAGTATTACAATACTTAAAAATACAACCTTTGAGTACCAGATGAAAACAATAGAAACAGTGGCCTCAGACCATTCAACCCACCACTAAAGCATAGGAACTACTACAAGGCAAATTGGGACACATTTGCCGCGCAACTTGAGAAGGCACTACCACCCACAATGATACTAGCGAACCACCAAGCGGTAGACCGAGCCACTGAGTCCCTGGAAATGGAAATACAACACGCCATAGAGAAAGCTGTCCCGTACAAACAACAAAACAAACAAGAAATTACTTACCCACCGGAGGTACTAGACCTAATTCAAGAACGCAATCGCGAAAGACGCAACGCACAAGGAACCTTGTACACAGACTGAACATGACAACCTTGAACAGCACAATCAGAATGAGAATTAATGCACAGATGCAGCAACAGTGGGACCACACACTCGTGCACTTGCAACCAGGCAACCACAAAGTATGGCAATTAACTAGGGCTCTAAAGAAACACCCAATAAATATACTCCCACTTAAAATCACACACAGGCAAAACTGCTATGCAGAAAGCGACGCAGAGAAGGCTAAAACTCTAGTGGACACACTACAAAAATGCACGGCAAATCACGGCCCAATAGATCATAATTTCTGCGAAAACTTAGAGCAGACTCTAACAAACACAACACACAAGTGCAGAAAAACCTGCCCAGACGAATTAAACACCTCCAGGGCCACAAAGCACCAGGTCCAGATCAAATACCAAACTTGGTTCTAAAACACCTGACACAAAAGGTGCTACAACAACTCAGCGATATCAGCAACTACTGCCTCCAAAACGGGTACTATCCAAACTGCTGGAAACAAGCAAAACCGGGCAAAAACAGAGCCGAACCAACCAACTACAGGCCAATTAGCCTCCTAAAAACAACTAGTGGAGAAAGTAATTCTAAAACGGCTCACCGCTCACATGAAAAAACACAGCATACTAATTAACGAACAATTTGGGTTCAGGGCAAACCACTGCACAACATTACAGCTAACTAGAAACGTGGAACAAATCACCAAGGGCTTTAATGGCGTCATATTCCTGGACATACAACGAGCATTCGACACCGTTAATCATGCGGGCCTCATACACAAACTCAAGATGATGAACTTCTGCGACACAATGATAAAACTAACAGCACACTATCTCACATACAGGACCTTCTCAGTTACACTGCAAGAGACAACCACCGAGTCACAAAAGCTTGAGGCCGGAGTCCCTCAAGGCAGTCTGCTTGGGCCTGTATCTATCACCCTCTACATAAACGACATCCCCAAAACCAACAGGACACAGCTGTCTTATCTATGCGGATGACACTGCAATCTCAGCACAGTCCTGGAAACCTGAGGAAATCGAACGAAAATTGCAAGCAACACTTACCACCTTAGAACCCTGGCTAGCTAGATGGAGAATTAAAGTAAATGCAAGCAAATCAAGAGCGATACTGTTAACGAAAAGAACTAAACATTGTAACAAAACGGCACCATTAACGCTATTTTGCGACACCATAAACTGGGGGGACAAAGTCTAATATTTAGGAGTGACGTTAGATTCGAAGTTAACTTTTGCGGTACATATCTCAGAAGTTAGGCAAAAAGCACATCAGCAACTAGGCGCTCTCTACCCTATCATGAATTGCAAGAGCGTCGTGTCTCAGCAGCTGGGACTGACACTATACAAAAGCCTAATTAGGCCCGTAATGACATACGCCGCCCCAGTATGGGGGCACTGCGCAAAACACACTTAACGAAGCTGCAAACATTACAGAACAAATCCCTTAGAATTATAACTAAGGTGCCCAAATAGTCCCATTGGACTTGCCGCATGTGGACTCCAAGATGCACACAATTGAAGAATTCATTAAAAAACTAGCAGACAACATGTACAAGTAGGCTCACAAAAACCACAACCCAGTAATTAGATAGCTACGACAGTATGACACATCAAGAGACAAACACAAAAGACCAATATCGCTGTTCGACCGTACAATCCCAATAAACAGACACGCCAAAGAAGAAAATGCAGAAATACGAACATACTTGAACAACCTTATACCACCATAATACAGGTACAGATGCCCAACAAGCCCTCGGGAGGATGACATCACCTCCTGTGGCGGATTGGGGCCAGAGGGCAGCCCCAAGATATGACGAACTAGAAACAACCAAGGGCAAGGCTGGCATATTGAGTTAGGATAAAAAAGGAAAGAAAAGAAAAAGAAGAGAAAAAAAAGAAAAGAAAAAATTCACAAGAGATATCATAAAACTACATCAGATACATATTATACACACGCAGCGAATGTAGACATACGCAAAGATGCAATGTAAATAGATCCTTCCACTGTACATGTTCTTTAAGTATTAGTTACAGGACCGACAGCAACACGCTGAGGAAGATGCACCAAATCAACCCCCTTCTCCGGTAATGTACAATTTAACTATTTAAGCATGTCGCCCAAAACCTACTCCATTAGCATGGGCATGCACACAGCACTAACCACAGGTCCCTGGCCTGGGCAGTATCTGATTCCCACTCTTCTGTGTACTCTCTTGTATACAGGCGTCTTTTTAGCAATCGCCCACTAACCTCCGGTTTGCTTCGGGGTACTGAACACCACCTCACCCTCAACTCCCATCCATCACTGTAGCGTAGCTAGTGCGTGGTAGGGGAGACGATGTAGATCCCTTTCGGATGATCGTCACCTGGTGTGGCGGAGGCGGGGTTACACCAAAAAAACTCTGACTTCGCTTCGAGACTCCGCAGAGGCAACGCTTCACCGAGATGGGAAAGAGAAGAAATCGTCGAGCCGCTGAAGGATCCACCGCTGCTTCCCCGGCTACCGCTATTCTCCAGCCAACACCGGTCGCAGACACCGTCGTCTCGCCGACAGCGACCTCGGCATCCGCCGGGCGGGCTGCTTCGCCTCCACCGCTGTCTGGGCCTAGCTACGCTTCGGCCACTGCTTCGCCCCGTCACAGCATTGCAGCACCACCAGCCCTGCTACTTCTACACAGAGCTGTACTACGACACCGACTACCGCCGCCTTACCTCCGCCCACGGAGGCGAGTCCACTCTCACTGCAGACGCACCCTACTTCAGATGACCGCCACAGTGTTGTCATCTGTGGAGTGCCTTGGTGCTGGAAGCTGCAAAGCACCATTGGCGCTCTATTCGGGCTTCCCAAATATCATCAAACAGAGGGCCGACGCCGCTTGTACGCCTCGGACGCTCAGGCAGCCTTGGTATCAAGCCTGCCTCTGCTTGGGTAGTGTTTGCGTGTTGAGGGCAGCAGGAGTCAACGTCCGGCACCCTGCCGCCGCTGTTCGGTCACACGGCGGAGGCATGCAGCGCTTCACCTCGGTGCCATTATTGCGGGGTAGGTTGTCTGACAGCACCGTCCACGACCTCCACCGACGTCGCCGCTTCTGCGCCACCTGATCCGGGCTTATGCACTTCACAGGGCAGGCTCAATGCCCCCTGTACCGCCGTAGCAAACAACCAATTTGGGCATCTATAATGACAAGCCACTCAACTGCCTCCACCGACGCCGCCCCGTGGAAGGGCCAAGCCTCAACCACCAGCTCCTGGTTCTACAACACAACCAGGTCTGCAAGCTACTCTGTCTGCAATGCAGGCAACGTTCCAGGACTTCACCTCTCGCTTGGCTGAGTTACGCCGCGCAACCAACACGCGCCTTGCGGCAGTGGAGGCCAAGCCGCGGACATCGGCCAGAGCAATCAGCGCAATCTCAAAGCAGATCGGGTACCTCCAAGGTGATGACGGGATTCTCGCATCGGTCCAGCGCAAGCTGGCACGCATCCAGTGCCATCTCGTCGAACCAGACGACGCCGAAGATGAAGCGACGACCGACCCACGCGACTGGTAGCCCTTGAGGCCTCAGTCGAGGGGCTTCGAGAGGTCCAGACCGAATCCAACACCTACATCTCCTCCAATTCCACAGCGCAACTACAGAAAACTCTGACGAGTGCGGTATTCCATGGCCTCATCGCCGGACTCAACATCACAATAAAAATAATCGTCAAAGAAGAACTCCGCTTGTTTAGGAAGCTTCACCAACCAGACACAGATCCACCGGACGCAGAGGCCGCGTTAGGCACCCTAGGAACTACTGAACAGCACCACACTCCACTCACCGCGGCAGTAAGCTGGACCTCGTCCAGCTTGCCTACTGCCACACTATCCCTCTCATACTTTTCCTTCACAACTCACCTTCGAGTCCCCAAGGGCGCAAGCAGGGCCTGGCACCTTACTTTCACATGGCTTAGGCCCTCGTGGTCGGCCAATATATCCTCACCATTGAATACGCTGGTGCAACAGCGGTACAGCCGCACTATCACCCATGACTTCCTCTTTTTCCATTTTCCTTTCGGTGGAGGAGATTTTAGTGGGTATGCCGACTATTGGTGAGTCCCACGCTCTCAGTCCCGACTCCATCGGGACTGGGGTAGTGATTAAATAATTTTCTCCTCAACTTGAAAAAAAAAAACCTCATGGTTTTTTCGACTGGGATCCTCCTCCGAAGAAACATTGGAGAGGAACAGCGCAAGAGACCGCAGCAGCACCGGGCATAGAGACCTCATCTCAGCAGCTTAGACGAGTAGGATAGTACGGCCAAAGCCAGCCTTCTGACGGGAACCAAGGCCCCAATAGGGTCCGGCCCTCTGCTATCTGCCACTTTCTCTATTTTCATCTTCTCTATCATAGTTTTTAAGCCCGGTTAGGCCCCTTAGATCTTAAGCTGTCAATACTCTTCACTTTCCTTCTTCTACTTAATTACGGTACTAGGCATAAGCACACTGCCTTTTAAGGCAGTACTGTCTATAGTAGGTCCTGCTTGCCTGCTACAGCCTTTTTAAAGGTCAGTAGTAGGTAAAGCCCCCCCCAAAAGAGGAAGCCCTATAAAACTACCAAATGGCCAAACAGGGAGATACCACATCCGCGGTACCAGGAGCAGAGATGACGACCAGCAGGAGCAAGAGAAAAACGTGGATAACGACTCGACAGCCTCCGGTAACCAGCCAAGCAACGCATCAAGTGAATTAAAAGAGGCAACAGCACCAAAAGAAGTCGCCTTTGGGAAAGTGCCAATGCACTTGAAACCGCACCGAAACCACAACCAGGTTGCAGCAGACAGACCGATACATCAGCATCTACCATTGACACAGCGCCTGAAGAAACGGCTAGTGCCCAAAAAGGCCCAGATCCTTCTACTCAATCAACGCGGCTAAATACCAATGCACACGCCGTGGCATGGAAACCACCACCACCACCACCACCACCACCACCACCACCGACTACCTCAACCAGGTGAGGCATAACAACGCCAAGGTATTTGTAGCACACTACTATGCAAAAAGCTACGCTGCCCTGATTGGAGAATTTGACAGGCTATACAGGCCTATGGATTACACAGCAGTCTACAGGGACCACTTCCACGGGTTTCAGTTTAAAACCCTCAAAGACTACAACTTTGTCCATTATGCAAGACAAACAAGGTGCCCTTCCATGTCACTACTCCAGTGAGCGACCGCACCTACAAGGGACTATATGCAAACCTGAACCCAACCGAACTGCACCAAGAACTACAGAAACTGGGCTTGGAACCGGTGAAGGTGAGCAAGCTGTTCTCAAGAAGGTCGAGAACACATTCCCGATTTATCTAGTCGAACAGGCGAACATCGAGGCATCCATTGCCATAAGAAGCCTCCGAGACCTTTTTCACTGCAGGATTAAGGCGGAACCTTACAGAGCATCAAACGGCCCACCGCAATGTGGAAAATGCCTTCGGTTCCGGCATCTCACTAAGAACTGTGAGGCTCCTCAGGTGAGTTCTATATGCGCCGTACCACATTCTAAAGGACAATGTCAGAGCCAAACAAGAAGATGCGCTCTCTGCGGCTCGGCCCAGCATGGTGCACGCTGGAGAGGATGCCCAGAGTACCAAAACCTTGCATATCCCGGCAGCCAACCACAAGCTCGCCCGCCCCTCCAATGGAGGTTGGCTACACAACAGACGCAGCAGTAGCGAGCGGCCGATGTAACAGTACGCAGCCACCACAGCACGACGGACCATAACACGGCGCAGATGCAAGTAGAATCTCCTTCAACATCAGCGCCGGCGTCATCGCCAGCACAGACAGTAAAAACAGCTGCCCCACCTGGAAGCCCGCAGCCATCACCAGAAGAACTGAAAGCAGATGTACTAGCCCGAAGCCGCCACAATCAGCAGAAATACCCAGAACACTTTGAGGAGGGCAAAGAAGGAAACCCGACACTGAAGATAATGACAAGCGCCAGATTGCCCTTTTTCCTCGTCGGTAAACAATACTACATAAGGGGATATGAAAAAATGCTGGAAATATACGAAGACCTGCGATTTACTGACAAACAGGAACGACAGAGGCACATTCTGCACTTCATGGAAATATTTGCACAAGTCACGGCAGGGCGACCTCCAACAACCAAGACGCCACAGCCCCGTCCTACTCCAGGTAGAGCCAGGGAAGAAGAGAGAGGGAGGGGGGAGAGAGAGAGAGAAAGAAGAAAAAAAACTAACAATTCAAGCAACAGAATTGGCCAATCACACAAGCAACAACAACAAACCACCAGACGCGCACAAGATCATATACTGGAACATACAGGGAGCTAGAAGCAAACTCAGAGACCTCAAGCATTACCTATATAACAGTAGCTGAATGAAACTCTTCTCACTCCAAAAGCGAAGTTCAACATGCGCGCGCGCACACGCACACGCGCCTGCACCCACCCACACACACACACACACACACACACACACACACCCGCTAACAGCAATGTAGACCACAGCTACCTCGATTACCATACAAAACAGGCCCTAACACTTGTAACTGTATACTTCTCGCCACAGCACTTAATAGTGCAAGATGTAGATACCATCCTAAACCTTGACCATATAGTAATAGCAGCCGGCGACCTTAACGCAAAGCTTGGGGTTGCAGTATGCCAAACACCGAAGGCAGCACATATGCTAAGCGACGATTACATCATAGACCATCCCATAGAGGCGACGCACATTCCACAACAGACCAACCATGTGCCCTACACGCTAGATATCACACTGTTCAGAAACATTACGTTTAACTATCACATGCGAATAGTAGATGCTCCAGCCTCAGATCACTTTGCTGTTGAAATTGACGTAGAAGCCCCTCCCATCTATCGTCCCCCATCACCGCGCAAAAACTACAACAGAGCGAACTGGGATGCATTCGCTACCCACTTGGACAGATCACTGGCGGCGTTCCCAACACTGGAAGATCACCAATAGGCGGACCTAGCCGCACAAACACTAGAAAAGGCGATACAAGCCGCAGTCCCGCTGAAGCCACCAGCCAAGCATGTGAGCACATACCCACCGGATATTCTGGCTCTCATACACGAAAGAGACCACGAAATGAGAAGATGGCAGCGAACGCAAAATATAGTGCATAGAGTCAACATGGCGACCTTAAACAGTATCGTTAAAACGAGATTAAACTCGCAAGCCCAACAGCAGTGGGATCAAATCCTCACGAATCTGCAACCGGGAAACCATGGCAGCTAGTCAGGGCACTCAAAAGGCAACCGATAAACATTCCCCCCACTCAAAACCCCGGACGAACTTTATGCGGAGAGTGACAGAGACAAAGCAAACGTATTGGCAGACGCAATACAGAAAGTGTGCACACCCAATGGCGGACACTTTGACCATCAGCTGTGCGAAATCATGGAGCAAAACATGCAAAACATCCTCACATCCGCAATGCACAATAAATGCAGGAAGACCAGCCCGGCAGAACTGCGCTGGATAATTAGGCACCTGAAAGAATACAAGGTCCCGGGTTCGGATCAAATACCAAATTTGGTACGAAACTTCTTACTGAAAAGGCGCTCCAGCACCTAAGCGATATCTGTAACTACTGCCTGCAACACGGTTATTATCCGAACTGTTGGAAACAAGCGAACGTACTAATGTTCCCAAACCTGGAAAGGACAGAGCAAACCCCGGCAACTATAGGCCAATTAGCCTACTAAAGACCGTTAGTAAGGTAGCGGAGAAAGTAATTCAAAAGCGCCGTACCCCTATATCAAAAAGCGCAATATAATAATCAACGAACAATATGGCTTCCGTGCAACCATTCAACCATCCTACAGTTAACGCGAACTGTAGAGCACATAACCAGAGGATTCAACGAAAAGAAGTCCACTGGAGTTGTTTTCCTGGACGTACAGCGCGCATTCGATACAGTATATCACGCCGGCCTTATACACAAATTTCAATGACGCAACGGTGAAGCTCATAGCTCACTACCTCACGGACCGACAATTTACAGTAAGCTTACAAGAACAGAGCAACGAAGCGCGGAAAATAGAGGCCGGTGTCCCACAAGGTAGCCTTTTAGGACCCGTGCTCCTCAACATATACATAAATGATGTACCTAAAACAGACGGCACTCGACTTTCCATATACGTTGACGATACGGCAATAGCCGCACAGTCCTGGAAGCCTGAAATGATCGGCCGCAGCCTACAGACAGCGCTCCTAGAATTGGAACCCTGGCTGACGAAATGGCGGATTAAGGTAAATGCAATCAAATCCCAGGCTGTCCTTTTCTCCAAACGGACCAAGCACTTCAACAAAACTCAGCCGCTATCGCTGTTTGGCGATGCAGTTAACTGGACAAACAAGGCCAAATACCTAGGCGTAACTCTCGACTCCAAGCTTACCTTCACAGAACACATATCTGACATAAAGCAAATCAGCAACTTGGAGCCCTCTACCCGATCATAAATCGCAACAGTGCTCTGAGTAAGCAGATGGGTCTGACGTACAAAAGCCTAACTAGGCCCTACGCAGCCCCTACTGTGCCAAAACGCATATAAAGAAGCTACAGCTGCTGCAAAACAAGGCCTTCCGAATAATTACTAATGTCCCAAAACAATTCCATTGGACTTCCTGTGTGAGGACATAAAAATGCACACGATTGACAATTTCTGGACCTACAATCACAATAAGGCATCGAACTGTATTTGTGAATCAATTTCCAAAAGAAAAAAATAGAATATAGTTATGGGTTTTGAAATTCCACCTGTGGATGGCTTCATTTGACTCACTCATCAATGGGAGGAAGAAGGATGATAACATATTGCTAAGGAAGGAGTCTGACAAACAGACTACCAACAATGATCATGAGGAACTTCCGCTAAACAAGTTTTATCAATTACTAAACATAAGTGGAGCAAAAGCATGTATACATTGTCAAAAAAGGTATATAAACTGCAGAGGATTTGATTCTACCATTTATAATTTATAATTAGTTATGTATGCCACCATTTAAATATTCTTGGATATTATAAAAGCAGTTTGTAAGTAAAAACTTTTTAAAGTTTAGTTTAAATATTTTCAAATTCAAAATACTTTAATTCAGCTGATACTATATTACTAAGTTAAAAGCCAGCACGAACAATATTTTGTTGCTAAAGTTACCCCATAGCCTTCAACAAACCTGTCAATCTTCATCCTCGATAATGGGATGCATCTATTTACTCTTCTTTTTGAGATATAAAGCAATATAATGCAAATACATATATGCAAAATTTGACGATTACATGGATTTAGTAACAGTGACATCTAAATTATACTTGTACCTTTGTGAAGTTGGTTTTTTTTTTAACACATCACTTACACTAATTTATGAGGGACTAGTTTCAGGAGCTGTTGCTTGCATTTTCAATGCAGATTAGACTGCCATTGCTGGTTCAGTTGATTACAGCCTTCTCTCTGGCGGTGGAACAATCAACTTCTTCACTAAGGTGTCAACTGGTGGATTTCAAAATTTATAGGATGGTCCCAACTTGTGAGTTTGCTGTGGTCTGCCATGCTTTTCAGTAGTTTTGGATTTGGGTCTAGATTATGGTTTTCATTCCAAAAGTGAAATACTACTGCTGATTTAACTTCTTGTTTTAATTTAATGTTTCTGAAGTTTTCTTTGGTTCTGGCTTTTAGACTTCCTTTGGTTTGTCCTATGCTTAACTTTTCACACTCCATAAGTTGATTAGGTATGCTTGATTCACTGTCTGTTGGAATCTCATCTTTTGTTTTTGAATTTAGCAAGTTTATTACTGGGTATCTGTTCATGGGAGCCAAGATGGTATTTTGTTTCCCAAAGATCTTTTTAAATTTTCTAATGCTTCAGAATGGTAAGTGAACCTCCTGAATGTATTGTTACTATCCTTTACTGTGCTTATTTCTTTTATGGCTTTCTTTTGTTTTCTTTTGTTAATCTTCTTGTATACAAAGCTTTTGTTGTATCCATTTTCTTCTGCGATGTGGATTATGGCCTTTAGTTCTTCAATAAATTCAGCTTGATCCATTAGTACATTCATTAGTCTGTGTGCAAGTCTGTTTATTATTGCATGTTTATGCGATATTGGGTTATAGATGCCATTTTTAATGCAATTCTCAGATTGGGTTGGCTTCCTGTAAATTCCAAAATTTATCTTTCTGTCATTTCTGATGACGTTTAGGTCTAGAAAAGGGAGTTGTCCACAGGTTTCTTTTCCCATCGTGAATTTTATATTTTTTTCCTTGTAGGTTGTGTAGTTTTATGATGTTCTCTAAACAACTGTTTGGAATTATTGCAAAGATGTCATCAATGTAGCAGTACCAAACCCTGAAGATTGCCATTTTTTACTGTATTTAAAATGAACTCATAAATAATCTGCCAAAAACGGTGAGAGTAGATTGCTCATTGAGAGCCCTGATTTCTGCCTGTCGCATTTCCTGTTGAAGATCAAAACATTTTGCTCAATGCATTAATAACGATAGCAGTTTTATTTGTCTTTTAGTAATTAAAATAATCACAACAGACTTTGTCAAACTGACCTATTAATTACACATATTCTACATATAAACATACCTAGCTATAAACTTATATTTCATATTTGCAATAAAAGATTCAAATAAGTTTACAATTCACTCTTATTTTGTTCATCAAATTCTTGCAAACAGTAAAGCCATTTGTACAATCTGTTCTTAAATATTTGAATGTTCAAACTCCTTATTTCTTGTGAAAGTGCACTGAAAGGCTTTATTCCAATCATTTTGTAACACCTAAATGTTTTTTGTAATCTATGGTATAGCATATAAATTCTATTCATATTCCTTGTCACATGTTCATTTATTGCATTCTGTGTAGGTTCTCTTTGATATTGATCAAAACAGGATGAACCAGAACCCCAACAAATTTTCAGAGGTTGTTCAGGGATACCTTCCTTGGTGTAAGGGACCCAGGGTCTTGATACGGTAATTTGTATCACAAATTACTTTAATGTAAATAATTATTTTAATATGAATATGTATTTTTGTGTAACATTGATTTCAGAGGTTTAATAATTGTAATTATTATTGGTAAATAATAATATACGGCTCTATTGAAACTGTTAACAATAACACAATACTTTAGCAAAGGAATGAGTTGTTTATCATTACCGGGAACCAGGAAGTTACGTAATGTTTCGCGCCTTTTCGGTAAAAAAAGCTTCCAGAATGTTCTCTAAAAATAATATGTATTAGTGGTTTTCATTGGATAGTAAAATAGACGCTAATGTTGGCGCGTTTTATTAGCCAATAGCAGTTCATTTATAATCTTTAGGTGTATCTTAAGGCAAGCCTATAAATAGCCATGCTCGAAGTTGGTCGCCCCGCAGTTATACAAAATTCTCCGTACACTCCACGTCGATTCCGCAGTTCAACAAGATGTCGCCAATCAGTCTTTCATTTCGTCATAAGTTACACGCAGCAGAAGTACGAGAAATCTTATAAAATATTCTAAAGTTAAATATACAAAGTTGAAGTACGTGAGTTAAAAGTGATAAGAAGTTATTATAAGCAGTTTCATTATGGCGATTATCTAAATAAATCTGTGAAAGTGTTAGTGCACGTGTTCGACAATAAAACATTATAAAACACATTTCTTCACTAGTAATTTTTGGATAAAAGATTCCTTTTCCGCTTCACAACCTGTAAGAAAAACATGCCTACCTAGATCAGATAATAGCTAGCCGGTGGACATTTAAAATTCATGCAAATTGCTAACGCCAGAGGGATCTACGGACCAGACCAAACCAGCGAGTGACGTCACACAAGATGGCAACGCAGAAGTCAACATAACATTCTCCCATCATATTGGCTTCCACAAAGTGGTGCTATAAACACGTAAAATTGCTATTGCAAATTGGCTCCCATACGTGGGGCAGTTAAAGTTATGTAAACAAACATTTATTTGCAACATACAATTTGTTATCTCGCAAATTGGCTTCCACAACGTGGGGCTAACTATAAGATCTTCAAGATATAATAATTTACGTAAAAAAAGAATACGTAAGCTATACCTCTTTCAAATTGGCACCCATAACGTGGGGCGAAGATGACCAGGAAAGGAACAAGAATAACCAGGAAGTAGCAGAATTAACCAGGAAAGTAGCAGAATTAACCAGCAGGTGGAATGAATGGAGCAGTGAAATAATCTACAAGACGCAGATTGGACATCGTAATTCCGAGATTACGAGGCAACAGGGAATTCAACGCAAAAACATCGAAACGACGTAGATTCATCACAACACAACGCAGAAGCGACATCAAATCTAGGAGAAAGGGGCAGAACGATGGACATCAAAGATACATCAGCGGACAGCATTAGTAAGGTTAGAGTATCCTAATTTTTTTTGTGTAAATAACTTTCAATGTTATTGAGGAGCGGTAGGATAATAAAAACAATGGCTACAAATAATACAGAAGAAACAATGATGGAGGGAGATAGTGTAACAGTTAGCTGTAATTCAATACAGGTTACAAAAAAAAGTTCAAACAATATAGTATTTGAGGGAGGAAATGTTAGTGCAGAAAGTAAGAATAGAATAGTAGGAAATATTACTATTGATGCTAGTATGATGATGGAAATGCTGAGAAATATGAAAAGAGAATTGAGGGAACAATTAAGGGAAGATATGCAAAAGAGTTTTGAGAAATTAGAGGAAGCTATAGACAGGAGTCATAGGAAATTTAGGGAAAGTATTGGTAGGAGGAATGAGATATTAGAGCAAAAAGTAGATCAAAGCAGTGAAGAAATTGAAAAGAAAGTTATGAAGCTAGATAGTAGTATGCCAGAAATGAGAGATGAAAATGAGGAAGTAATAGCAAGTGAGACAGGAGAAATTTCAAAGAAAATGCTAGACATGAGCATGGAAATAGATAACAAAGAAAGTGAGGTTAATACTAAAAGTGAGGTTAATGTAGAATGTACAGAGTTAGGAAGTCAAATGAGTAGTATTTCAAGTGAACTAAGAGAGATAAATGAGGTTAGGAATGTAGATGTAAATGAGGCGCAGGTTAATTTCAGAGGGGAGATATCAGAAATACAGGAGTCAGAAATGCAAGGAAATAAATTGTACCAAGATGTTCAAAATGAAAACTCCAGTCCAGTACAGTTTAGTACAGATTTGTCAGAGTATTCTCAGATTAAAATGATAGAAGAATTGAAAATGAAAGTTGTTAAAAGATGTGTAGTTCAAGAAACTATAGATTGTTTTCAAATATTATCAGGGAACGAAATGTCATATGAATACAAGAGGTTATTCATGAACAAAAATTTGAAGGTTAGGTTACGGCTACGAGTAATGTTTAGCCACACACAATTTGATCCAGGAGGGTAAATAGCAATGTGATGTAAAGTAAATGCTGGATAGTTGAAGACGACTTGCAGAGAAATGTATTGGAACGTAAGAGGGTTAACTATTTATATATATATCATTTTAAAAGAGAAATAAATGATAAAATAAAAAAAAAAATAAATAAATAAATTTTTTTAGTAACTGTAACAGTATTTGAAAAGAAGAAAGTAATAATTGAAACTTAATATGATATTAAAGTAAAAGTACGTAAATACAATTCCAAGAATTAAAAAAAATTAAAAATGCAAAGATTGAAATTTAATATGATATTAAATTAAAAGTACGTAAATACCATTCCAAGATTTAAAAATTGAGAATGCAAAGATTAAACTTCGTATGATATTAAATCAAAAGTACGTAAATACAATTCAAAGAGTATTGTTAAAATAAAATTCAGAATAACAAAAATTGGTAAAAATAATTAAAAATAATTGAAACAAATACTTATGTAGCAAACATAAAAGGTGAAACATTGTCTAGATTTAAGAGATGTAAATAGATGTTGAGGGTGAATATTTTGGTACATATGTATAATAATTACAAAAATCTTAAATGTATAAATTTTTGTCAACAGCTTAAAGTAAACAATTTGGTAGCAGTAAATAAGTAATTTAGGGTAAAGTATTTGCTATAAAAAAAAAAAAATTTTTTTGTGATGTCAGATGAATATCTAAATTAATTAAATCAGAGCCAGCAAGTAGTGGCGAGATAAAACATATGTCGTGTGTTAAATGCGTGTGAAGTGTTAAGTGAAAGTGATAACGTGTGTTCCAAGATCTAGGAGACTAAAAACACAATTTTAAAATTTCTAAACAAGTTATAAATATTTATAATTATGTTTCTAGTGGGGCATATGATACGGTAATTTGTATCACAAATTACTTTAATGTAAATAATTATTTTAATATGAATATGTATTTTTGTGTAACATTGATTTCAGAGGTTTAATAATTGTAATTATTATTGGTAAATAATAATATACGGCTCTATTGAAACTGTTAACAATAACACAATACTTTAGCAAAGGAATGAGTTGTTTATCGTTACCGGGAACCAGGAAGTTACGTAATGTTTCGCGCCTTTTCAGTAAAAAAAGCTTCCAGAATGTTCTCTAAAAATAATATGTATTAGTGGTTTTCATTGGATAGTAAAATAGACGCTAATGTTGGCGCGTTTTATTAGCCAATAGCAGTTCATTTATAATCTTTAGGTGTATCTTAAGGCAAGCCTATAAATAGCCATGCTCGAAGTTGGTCGCCCCGCAGTTATACAAAATTCTCCGTACACTCCACGTCGATTCCGCAGTTCAACAAGATGTCGCCAATCAGTCTTTCATTTCGTCATAAGTTACACGCAGCAGAAGTACGAGAAATCTTATAAAATATTCTAAAGTTAAATATACAAAGTTGAAGTACGTGAGTTAAAAGTGATAAGAAGTTATTATAAGCAGTTTCATTATGGCGATTATCTAAATAAATCTGTGAAAGTGTTAGTGCACGTGTTCGACAATAAAACATTATAAAACACATTTCTTCACTAGTAATTTTTGGATAAAAGATTCCTTTTCCGCTTCACAACCTGTAAGAAAAACATGCCTACCTAGATCAGATAATAGCTAGCCGGTGGACATTTAAAATTCATGCAAATTGCTAACGCCAGAGGGATCTACGGACCAGACCAAACCAGCGAGTGACGTCACACAAGATGGCAACGCAGAAGTCAACATAACATTCTCCCATCATATTGGCTTCCACAAAGTGGTGCTATAAACACGTAAAATTGCTATTGCAAATTGGCTCCCATACGTGGGGCAGTTAAAGTTATGTAAACAAACATTTATTTGCAACATACAATTTGTTATCTCGCAAATTGGCTTCCACAACGTGGGGCTAACTATAAGATCTTCAAGATATAATAATTTACGTAAAAAAAGAATACGTAAGCTATACCTCTTTCAGTCTCCAGCAGCTCGTTACAGAGTAATAATGTAATTATGATTTATTTGGTTTGTTAACCCCTCACCCTTGTTTCTGTGAAAATACCTTCACAAAAGTGAAGAAGTCTGTATAATATGCAATAACCAAAATGTACAACACACAACACAAGAGTAATGCACCATTCCGCAGATGAAACTCGTGCACTTTTATTACAGTATGTTCAATCTGATCTGTCAGCGTACAGTACAGTATGTAACAGATGCAGAACTGTTCCCTTACAAGTATTGTTGAAAATGTCGGCCACCATGATCACGACGGAGTGTACAGCGATGCACCATTGACTGCCTTATACACTCAAGCATTCCAGGAGTTTGGCGTACTACTTCTGTGGCTGCTATAATCCTAGCAACCAGTATCGACTGGAGTCTCGTTAACTAGGCTCTTCATATCCATCCAGAAAAACAAGTCCACTGGTGTCATGTATGGTACCAAGCTGGCCATGGAACAGGACCATCGCAACCAATCCACTGTCCTCCAAACTTTACATCAATGTGGTCCCTAACATCATGTGCAAAGTGTGCCAGGGCCCCATCATATTAAAACCACATAAGCTGACGAATTCTCAATACACATCTTCTAGGAACTGTGGGAGGACATGTTGAAGGCATGTTCTGTATACAACTCTGTTCAGTGTATCTGCAAGTACGCAAGGTCCAATCACAAAATCGCTGACAGTACCAGCCCATATATTCACAGCAAACTGCTGTTGATAGGATTGATGCACTAGTGCATGGATTTTCATAATCACATACATGGCTATTCCTACTGTTGAACATGCCCTCTCTTGTAAACAAATCAAAGGGAAATTGTGGTTTTCTGCACATTGCTGTAGGAATCAATTAGCAAACTCCACTTGAAATGGGAAGTCTGCTGGCTGCAATGACTGCACCTTCTGTAAATGATGTGGGTGCAATTGTTGTTCATGTACACTCTCAAAACAGTTGATTGGCTTAT
This sequence comes from Deroplatys truncata, assembly GCA_030765065.1. Taxonomy (NCBI): domain Eukaryota; kingdom Metazoa; phylum Arthropoda; class Insecta; order Mantodea; family Mantidae; genus Deroplatys; species Deroplatys truncata. The sequence continues at coordinate 2,187,006 of CM060980.1, forward strand.
GTTCAGAGCTTGTGCAATGCTCTAACTACTAGTGGCAGGATTGTCACCAATTCCATGTAACACATTCTCTTCCAGATCAGGTGTTCTAGTATATCTCGCATGGCCAGTATCTTCCATTCTAACATGTAAGGGTCCAGCTTCTTGTAGGTGCCTATGTACAGATGTAAAACTACTGTGATTTGGTTGCCATCAGAGCAGGAATAGCTCTGCATACCATCGTTGTGTCACTCTTCCATTGCATTTAGTGAAACCACGCACAAGGAGCCTATCAGCCAACTCTTCATCAATAAACCTATCCATACTGCTGTGTATTATTAACGCACAACTAACACCTTCAGAAAAACAAAACCCTGGACATAACTGAGCAGTATTGAAAGCAAACTTGAGCACCACGAGTTAAAGAGGGCATTACTGCTGTCAACAGCAGGTACCATGATGAAATGGAAACAGTTTGTTTAAAAACAAGACACACAGCGCATAGCGTTGACATTTGCACTGTTATGCAATATAGATACAAACCTAACTGGGGCAAGAAACCAAATGAAATGCAATTACTCGGTAATGAGCTGCTGGAGACCATGGGGCCCCTTATACCAAAATACTCTGAAAGTATCCTTGAACAACCTCTGAAAGTTTGTTGTTGGAGTTGTCGTTCACCTGTATAAATTTACCACTGTTGGAATCCCTATGTAACAAATAATTGTTTACAATGTTCTATTTTACTTGAGTTTATCAATACTTTAACAATCCTTTTTTTTTTTTTTTTAATTTTTAAAATTTCTACTATCTTTGGATTACTGCCCCTATAGTATTAGTCATACATAAAACTACTCTAAAGGGAAAAATAAGCCATTAAAACAAAATTTTTTGACACTACTCTTTTTTAAATTTGCTAACAAAAGTACCACTGGTAACAATGTTCTGTATTCTTCTATTTCCCTGGTTCCATCTCCATTGTGCTGAGTGATTGTTTTAAACAATTCTTGTAGTTTCTATGTTGGGATGCTTGGAAATAGGGCTATGATGTCAAATGAAACCAATGTGTCATTTTTGTCTATTTCCAGATCTTTGATTTTTTTCTACCGACTACAAAGAATGTTTCAAATTCAGACTGTAACATTTTTTACCTTTTTATAATTTTGAAATGAACAAAACAACCAAACACAAAAACAAGCTAGAAAATTTGTGCAAGAACCAAACAAAGAAAAATCACCCAAGAAACCAAAACATAACCTCACACTACATCACAACAAATCCGCAGACTATGTAGGAAACCTCTCAAATCAGAATTTCATTAGCATCAAAGTTGAACTTCCTTAACCAAGGCCTAAGTGGACTACACAAACCAAGTAAAAGACTACATAGCAGACATTCAAATCACTGAACAGAACTTAAATTATAAGAGAAAATCACAGTCAAAAACCCAATTTCAATAGTCACATCATAAAATCACTAAAAAGCAAGTCAGGAAGGTGACTTATGATCATCGTTGAACAGGATGACTCTTTGTAATGAATAGAACAAAAAATCTTAGTGCAGTTTTGCTGTTTTTAAAGTAGTTTTTGTGAAAAAAGCGAAAACTGATAAATATTAAGTCTATTTTAAATGAAGATTTTACAAAACTTAAATACTTATTCAAATATTTTTAGAGGAGATTGAAAGATAAATGTTTTCTGCATGTTTAACTACATTTTGAATTAAAACAATTTACAGTCTCACTATTATTATAAACTTTTGAAATTTGTCTCAGTTGAATCTACATTGTCGACCATGACAACACTGTATGATCGAAAGAAATGCACTTCAACTGTTTGTTTATGAAGAAACATATTTCAACTGGTTACTGGGCTTATGGCTTGTTTTTGAAACAGTGGATTACCAGTTACAAAATTGCTCACTTTACTAATACCGAGTCTCTCTAAATGCTACTCATTTATGGTGAAGCACATTGTAATGCAGCAAGAATTTACTGACAAAGATTTCCAAATAGACGAGCACATCATAGGACATTTGTTTTCATCTGATACAGGAAGTGCATCTCACGAAATGTTGCACAAGAGGAAAGTTTTCGCTTGGTAGAAGAAGATCCTGGTATAGCTCGCACCATTGGCATATCCTGTTGGACTGTTTTGAGAACATTAAAAGAGGAATGGCTATAACCTGATCATACTCAGCACGTCCAGTATCTCTCTAAAGCAGATTATGTGTGAAGGGTAGAATTTTCCAAATGGTTTCTTCAACAAGGAGGGGACTTTTGCAATGGATGAAGCAGTGTTAACCAGAAATGCAGTAGCTCATTATGATAATGCACACAATGGGCTTATGACAATCCACACACAATAAGACAAGACAGCTTTTAGCAGAGATTTGCTATAAATGTATGGGAAGGAATCATAGGAAACACATTAATCGGTTCGTGGATTCTTCCTTGGGTTTTGACAGGAGCCATCTATCCCCAGTTTCTTTAAGAAATGTTAGCAGTTCTGCTTGGCAAAGTGGTTATTAAGTAAATTCAGTCTATTTCCAAAATTTGAAAAAATTCTTTAGAGCTAGTAGAATAAATCAGAGCTAGAAATAGACAAAAATGACATGATTTCATTTAACATCAGAGCCCTATTTACAAGCATCACAACACAGAAGAAACAAGATTTTTTAAAAAAACTGGCTCAACAGAATGGAAATGGAATCAGTAGCAACAGAAGAATACATCTTGCTAACAAATTTATTCAGTGAACAAAATCTTTTCATCTTCAATGGGAAATACTATAGATAGAAATCAACTTTCTCAATGGGCAATCCACTCTCACCATTTATGGAAGATATATCAGAAATCACAAAAAGATAAATTTTGGAGTTTACAAGAAGCCAACACTATCTCAAAATTATATTAAAAAGACAGTCATAAGCCAATATCACATACACATGCAATAATAAATAGACTTACACACAGACCAATGAATGTGAACATGGATCAACAAGCAATTAACAAAGAACTAAAAACCATAATCCACATTGCAGAAGAAAATGGATGCAACAAAGGCCTTGCATTCAAGAAGATTGACAAAGCAAAACAAAAGCAAGCCATAAAAGAAATAAGCACACTCACATCAGAAAAGGACAGTAACAACACACTCAGGACCTAAAGCATTTAGAAAATTCACAGAGATCTTTAGAGAATAAAACATCACCTTGGCTTCCATAAACAGAACACAGTAATAAACTCACTAAATTTGAAAACAAAATATGAGATTTCAAGGGACAATAGATCTGGAGTATACCAAATCAACTGTATGGCTTATGAAAAGTTCTACATAGGACAAACTAAAAAGAAACCTGTAAAGTACTTGTGAATGCAAGTCGCCATTGAGATTCCTATCTCTAGTGAGTTGCCTTGGTGGTCTAGCTGGGAAACACTTGACAGTCAATTGGGAAATTCAATATCCCACTGGCATGTTGACACAGTAGCTCAATGGTTAGAGCAACTGCACAGAAAGTGGGAGAACCGTGTTCAAATCTCAGTTGTGACACTGAATCTTTCTCTATACTAAAAACAAGCCCAGACCAGGTTAGGTCTGTAAACAATATAATTAATTTCATTAGTAAAGTGATGAATAATAATTAATTTTATGTAATAAAAACATCCAAACCAAAGGAAGTCAAAGCCAGAAACATTAAATTAAAACAAGACGACACTTCAGCAGTACCATTTCACTTTTCGGATGAAAACCATAACTTAGACCCCAATTTGAAGCCTGACAGGTCACAACAAACTCCTAACTTGGGAAAACATTTTAATATGGAAGCATCAAGACTGGCTAATAAATTTTGAAATCCCATCAGTTGACACCTTAGTGAAGAAGTTCATTGTTCCATTGCCAGAGAGAGGGCTGCAATCAACTATAACCAGCAACAGCAGTCAGAACCCTGAGATTCAAAATGCAAGCAATGGCTCCCAAAATTAGTCCTTCATAAATTAAAAGTAAGTGACTGTAAAAATCTGACTCCACAAATACGCAAATTTTTAAATCTTGTTTGCATTATTCTGGAGATTTAATCTGAGTCAGAATTCTTTAAGTTATGTTTAAGTTTTGTATAAGTACCGAATATGATTTTTTCATGAAAAGCTATCATCAAGATGTATTCCTAAAATTGTAGTTGCAGATACTCTATTTTTATATTATTATTTGAAAAAGTCAATTGTTCATTATTGCAATTTTTCTTCTAGGAAAACAATAAATAATTATAAATAAAAGATATACTATAAGAATAATAAATAATTTATCCATATGAGATGTGAATGTTTTCAGCATAAGAATTGAAATTATTTAGGAGGTATGAATTTTCCCAGCTTAGTAGATGTTTGCAATAACCTTTCCTTTTCTAAAAGTTAAGTTTTCTCTTAAATTACAATGTAACTGAAATGTTTACTAACATACAGAAATGTGATAGATAGAACACAGCTTTTCTCACTGCATAAAGTAACCCTCCCCTGCAAAAAGTGGCACACAAATCCTGCATTGACTAGAGGTTTTTTAAATCAAGTACATATAAGGTACAACTGATAGCCCAAACAGAAATAGAAGAAGGAGGAGGAGGAGAAGTCATCTCCTGAATGCAAAATTCTTCCCAATCCTACCTGATAAAGTGCACAGTTCAGTAAACTTATGTAGCCATTGTAGCAGTTGTGCTTTTGATGTGCACTAAAGGTGCTGCTTAAGTGTGTGTTCTGTGGCAGATTATGCAAGTTTGTCTCCCAGCATGAAACACTTTGTTTCTTTTAATAAACCTTTGTAACATACTATGACAAGTTAGTTGCATAATATTGTTTCTCATACATAGCAATGTTTAATGTTGACATATAATAAGTTTATTTAAAGCTGAGTCGGAATTGTTACACTAACATCACTTCAGTTTTGATTTGCTGCCACCAAATCCTCTCTGGAAGTACATTTCACCACCACAGTATCCAGTCCACAAAACGGAAACACCAACAACATAGGCCAGTCGGATTAGCTTCTGAGGATGGGAACAACCGTTTCCCGAAATCTTTCTAGCTTCTTTTCAAATATCAATGTAATATAATAAGTTAATTCAGAAGTTGTGGGACACAATACAATTCCATTATTAGAATGAATACCTAAAAAACTATAGAGGGTAAAATGATTGGAAATGATGTTGTTTTAAATCATTACCTTGTTGCATAATGAATTCAATGTTTTTGTTTCATTAATCAAGTATTAGTTTCACCAGTTAACTGGCCAGCAAATGACAATGTAACCTTTTATAAAAAGGGACTAAGTTACCATAAACAAGCTAAAAAAAACAAGAAAAGACAAAGACAAGGACTTAAGGGATCATTGGATATAAGGTACACTAAAGTCATGAAATGTAAATTAGCATAAACAATTTATTTTATATTAAAGTACCCCTAACAAATTAGGAAAATATCTGAAAAAGTAAGTTTTTATTTTAATTCACAAAAAAAGTTTAATTAAAAATAAAAAGGTCGTAACTTTTAGGAAATGTCTATACACATGTGCTAAAATATTCTCAGAATGGATGACGAATGACTTGAAAGTTTTACTTCAAGACAAACATTTTTTGTCAACAATAATATTAACTCGAAAACACCTTCTGAAAATTATTACATGTAAAATATATTGTTATAAATAGTGTACAAGACCTTATTACTTTCTAAAATAAAAATGATCTAGTACATAGATAAAAATAATACAGTTGAAATACTTTTCTTTTGGTTTAGTTCTTTACATTAATATAGTGTGTTAGTCCTTAGATGTTTTTCTTGAGGACCGAATTAAATTTTTAAAGACTTCTAACAATAAAATATAAACACATATTGTTGAAAACAGTCATTCTTCGACCTCGTTTTCATTCTGGAAGCACTTTTATGTTTAACACTAGAAGGACTGGCAGTAATGGTCTACCTAGAAGGACCAACCTGTCATTTTGACAGGTATGATTATATTTCACTTTTTTAAAACACTAATCAAATGTGGATATTAGCCAATTTATTCCACATGATTTATACACTTTAGCAATATACAGGTGCACTTTTATTTTAAATCATAAGATATTATCTTAAAGATTTACAACTTGTAATTAATTCCCAAATGTTTTAGGAGTAAATATGGTGTGTATCTTTTATTACATCCCTCTCAAAGACATTAGCATTTTAACATAAAGCTTTGAATAAAAACAAAACATTGTCCATGAAACACTTTTAAGTCTGAGTTTGCTCATTCAAAGCCATCTGATGCATCATAACACTTAACACACGAGTATTCAGCGTTGCCTAAAGAAGGTTCACAAACACTTCTTGCACTTTGTGCATAAATGTTTGGTCCTATTCTTCCCTCTACATCCTCCAATGTGACAAGTCTTGTGAATATTGCTATCTTGTGGTACTATATATATATATATATATATATATATATATATATATATATATATATATATATATATACAAAACAAATGTAGCTTTTACCCTTATTGCCTTATATGTTGAAGCAAATTCTTTGCCAACTTGTATATGAACTGATGTGTCTACTTACTTTATTACCTGTTATTTCCTTATAGAGTACCCATGCATTAAGTCCAATACATTGAAAAAAACATACATGGGACATCTACGACATTACTTCACAGTGTAAAGTCGAGCCATTTGGTCGATGACATCAACACCACATTTGGTGTTATTGTAGTATGCCATGGATTCTGGTAGCTTTTTAGGATGTTGCTCATTAATGGTAACTGTGCCATGTATTGAACTCCCCTGATAGCATGTTAGAGTCACATCACCTCACATAAAGTTTAGTAGTGTGCAAAGGCATTACAGCAGACTTTGCTGATTGAGGAATTTCCCTTCTAGATTTCTTCACTGTGCCCACAATGCTTGTACGTTTCAAACTTTCTGCAAGGCATTTAATTGTGAAAAAATTGTCACATGTAATATTTCTTCCTGCAGAAACAAAAGGCTGTATCAGATGCATCACAACATGCTCTGCAAGGGGTACATCTGTGGGATGCTGCTTCTCTTTGCCAAGATAAAGAAATCCATTCAGTAAATACCTAAGTTTGTATACTGCAAGCTAACATTTGATACCAAATTTGTCTAGTTTATTGCTCATATATTGAATGAACAAACATCTAGTTTGCATGGAAATATCCACAGTGATATTTTCACTTGGAATGTAACACTGCAAGCAACTGGCAATGAAAGGATTCCACATGGGGCTAGCAGGTGCAAAGGTATCTGCCATAGTCTCTGAGAATGTGTGCTCTTTTCATCAAATCACATAAACTGCAAAATTTCAGTGAAGTTGTTTCTGCTCGTTGTATTTCGGAAAACTGCTGATCCCATGTATTTGACCATAACAACTTGAATGGAAAGTTGCTTGCTCCATGTATGCCTTGTAAATACGACAGTGTTATAGTGGCTTCTATTGGCTCAAGATCATCATGCAGCTTCTGACGTGCTCTAATCTCCGTACACTGCTGTCATCAATGAGTAACCTCCATGCACTAGAATATATACGCTTTCTGACAAGACCTTTTTACATAGCCAGTAGGTCGTCATGCTACCTTCAATATGTTTTGTTGTGGCCACCTTCTACGAACAGCTTGTGTAGGTATAATGTTGTTCCAGTACTTCCAGTGCAATACATTTCTCTCACCTGAGTTGTTCCTTTCTTTCTGCCATGACTACCTCTAGCATTATTAGGTGCAGGTAAGGGCATATTGTTGCTTCACATACCTCAAATATAGTGCAATAATTATGTTACAACATAAACATTCAAATTCATACTATCAGACAGTCAAGTTGACTTACAAAAATCCCTATAACGTTTTCTGAATTTTGAGTTGAAGTACAACAGCAGTAGTAGTAATAATAATAATACTTTTGTGTGTGTGTGTGTATATATAATATATACAGGGTTATTCAAAAAGAAGGAACAGATTTTAAATATTCTAGTGACACATTCAACACATCATTGAACAGAGGAAAGTTCAAAGTTTTAAGCCCCACCTATTAGTTCCATTCAGTGCCTACAACGGCGCTGTGTTTGTTTACGAAAAAATAGTGATACCACAGGAAAAGTTGTTTTGTGTACTGCATTATGCAAACAGTGAATCCATTGCTTCATTGCAGTGTACATTTCGTTGTAAGTTCAACAAAGAGCCGCCTCGTCATAAAAAATTTACAATTGATACCATAAATTCGCAGAAGATGGTTGCTTATGCAAATGGAAAACCACTGGTCATCCTCGCATAAATGGTGCTCATTTTGAATACACAAAATAAAATTTTGAACCTTTCTCTATTCGGTGATGTATTGCCATCTATTGTTGTTCATTAGAAATAAATATTTAAAGTCTGATCCTTCTTTTTTAATAACCCTACATATATAGTTAGCCTTTACTTGGCCTGTTCCTCTTTTTCACTACATTCAACATGACTGTCTTTGTTGATGGATGAGATATATTCCTCATCGTCAGCAATAGCATTTGTAGAATTATCCTTTTCTAATTCATAGATTTTGCAAATATTACGAGGAGCTTCATCTTCGGATTCATCTGACTTTGACATCAAATATTTCAGAATTTCTTCATCTGACAAACATCGCCACAGAAACGCTAAACGCAACTGAAGTGTGACTAACAACGTCACTTGAACAATGAACCTTCCTCTGTAGAATGCCATGAATCAATCAGGAAGACAAACACAATAATAGCTGTAGACAATTTTGAAGGCTATAGTGCTGTAACCTGTCAAAATGGCGGGTGGCATCGTTCCAGTAGGAGTTCATTGTTTTACTTTTAACAAAGGTCATAAACTCTTAATCTTTGTAGTCATGCACCTTGTGTGTATTTGTTAAAAGTATAGAATACACCATCTACCAGAAATAAGTCTGCTAAAACAGAGCATTCGTTAAAATGACGGTTAACACACACCTTGCAGTGACATCATGAAGCTAGGATTGTGCCACGCTACTAAATGTCACTTGCATTGGTTTGTCTTCTGTTGCATTTAATTCCTGTTGTGATTGTAAGGCAGTTTTTCTTTCCTAGTGTTCTGTGAGGTGTTAGATCAAGAATGCCTGTGTGCAAATAATTCCAGTGTAAACAGCAATGTTAGTTATTAAGAATCAACATGTGTACAACTGTCTGCCAACTAAACATGCTAGAGTATGTGTAATTCATTTCAAAGCACTGATTTTAAATGAGTTGGCTGTTATAAAAATAATAATCAAGAATGAGAAATTGAAAAAACTCTAGACTGAAAGATAATGTGGTGCCCTCAAAACTTTAGCAGGACTAAAAAAAAAAAAATCTTAAAAGAAAGCAAGTACTACAGCTTGTCAATAATTCAGTAAGCTATTCTCACCAAGAAAGTGAAGCTAAACAGTCTTTACACTTGGAGTTGAACATGATACTGAAATACAGTGAGTGCTACAAACAGCGCTAATGTGAAACAAAGTTTGACTGATGAGGAAGATTATAATCCAAATAAATATTTGAGGGGATCCAGTGAAGATGGAGAAGACGTAGGCATGAGCAGAAGATATTCTTTTGTGTTTGTATGTGTAAATGCTCTTCAGTGTTTGTCACACCTGTCACTGAAAGAAAATCTAACACATGAGAGGTAGTAATGCGAATGGACACACTTATGAGTGGCAAAAGAGGAAGCCTAAAAAGTAATGTGTGCACAACTTCAGGTATGTTGTATCTTTGCAGAATGACATTTAACTGCTTTTTGGCATTCTCTTCTGAATCATATTTTTATACAGTTGTATTTTGCAATTGCCATCAATGATTCAAATTTGTGTTTATGTGGGGATGGACAGTACAACTTCTGCTAAAACCCTGAATATGTGACATATTCTATAATGAATTTGGCAATAAATAAAATACCTGTCCATAAAGTTGTTATTGACAGACACACAGGTATTAATAGTTTTGATGAAAAAGAAATTTCTGCAAACACACCATGGCATCATGCAGAATTGCTTATGAAAATATTCAGGGCACAACAGTGGCTACACATTCCTGTTGAAACTTACTGCTATGACTGATGAGCTGCTTTGGCAGGAAATGCTCCTTCAAGAATGCTGCTAACCGCACATCACCACAATTCACTGCTGGTGTGGAAAATACCCTGCAGATCCTGAACTGTTCCAGTTCTCAACATTATTATGCACAACTTGTAGAATACCAAATAAAATAAACATGTGAATGTTTAGTTCAGCCCTCATTTAAAGTATAAGGAAACGCTTGACATCATCTTTACAATAGAAGACACTTCTGAGGTTTTTGCTTCTGTTGCCCTTAACACTTTCACACCATGGAACATTCCTTGGGCCACACTTAGCCAGTCTCTCAGTAGCTTCCTCAAACAATTTATCAACAGCCCTTTTCTGCTTTAGCTCCTCTTGATCAGATCTTTAGAAAAGTATCTTAAATCGATGGCTGCTCAGATTCTCTTCTCTCTCTTTTCTTCTTACATCTCTCTCTATTCAGTTTCTCTTCCTCTAAATAGTATTTGTAGTTTTGATGAGCATTTCTGGCCAGAATTAAAAGCTTTTTGGTAATGGGCACTAATGAAGCTTTCAGTCCGAATCTGTGGTGGTAATTATTCCTTATTGTGTTCTTGGTAATATAAGTTATAAGCATGGTCAGGTCAGTATTAACACTACAAGACATTACACAAACAAAGATTGCATTATGTTACAAAACACACTCTCTCTCTCTCTCTCTCTCTCTCTCTCTCTCTCTCTCGCACACACACAGTCAAAATTCCTCCAATCTGCACAATGGTGAAGGTATTTTTTTGAAGACTGCTTTTTACCATTTTAAATCATTTCATACTTGACTATATTCAGCCTGGCATTGATTCCTTGTTCATTCATTATCACTTTATCAGATTTAAAATTTTTTGAATTGGAAAATGTAAATTCCCATCACATATATATATATATATATATATATATATATATATATATATATATATATATATATATATATGTGATGGGAATTTACATTTTCCAACTCAAAAAATTTTAAATGTTACATAACATCACTATAAATAATACTTCTGGTTTATCATAAAACTTTATCAGATGTCTTTCTACTGAGGCACTACCATGTAATAAAGCCAAGGTAGCTTTTACCACTAGACTCAGTGTTGGGTATTTGGGCAGGTTTGAAGCATTTTTCAAAGAAAGGTAAGAGACCAATATTCATCAATTCATACGCAGGCACATTTTCTTGAAATTTAAGAATTTTCCATTCATTACAGCACTGAACAATATCTACATCACATGGTAAGAATTTTGCTAATGACACAATTTGTGGTTCATTGCAGAACAGATTGAAATTACCTTCTTAATCCAATTTGAGATTTTTTCCCTAGTAGTACTTGCAAGTTAATGCTTTTGCATCCCATGTATAAAGGTTAGTTCTAGTTCACCACCCTTCTTCAGAGTTTTCAATTTCTCTCTTAATTCTTCATTACAAGAAATTATCTTTCAAAGGCAACAAATGTTCTCCAACAATTGAGAATTGTGATGCAGATTTTAGATCTAAGCTTCAGTATGAGCTCCTTTCTCTGATCATATAGATGTACCAAGGGCCCTTCTTCTTGAAAGAATGTTGTATAAGCAGTGAAAAACTTGACATTTTCGATCACAAACTGTGCCTTCATGTCAGGTTCCTTGAGCAATTTAACAATTTCTTTGTACCTTTTATTCTGCACATGTTTAATTGAATATAAAGAGAGATGATTGGTAAAGTATTTGAATACAGTTTCCCACTGTTCTAAAATCCTTTCAACTGCTGAGCCAACTATTAGCCAGCGAGAGGATACATGCTTCATGAAGTGGTGTGTACGTACGCCAATTCATTCTGTGATGCTATAATCTTTCCACCTGGCTGGCCAACCATCAAAGTAATAATAGACTGCTGTAATCAGATTAGGAACATCCTACCTTTTTCTTCAACCCCAATTAAGAAAGCATTACAAACCTTGCATAAAGTACATGTGCCAATGTCTACGTTTCTTTTGAATTTCCGCAACAGTTTCTTGAATTACAGCAATTAACATTTTATTTACAGCTGGTCCATCACCTCTGATCATTAGCAGATTTTTTTCAAAGCTAGGCGTGCATTCTCTAAAGCAAGTAACATCTTTGCACACAAATCTTTTGCAGTCACTGACTATGAAGAATGTTTGTGAAGGTCTTTCAACTATTTTGTTTTCTATATGTGACCAGTATAGAACTGCAATTTGCAGTTCTTTCTTAATGCTTTAATTTGTTTTTTTCATCATAGCAAATTAGTATACTTTATGTTATTATTATTATAATAATACATATATACAATTAATTGAAATTAATTATATATATAATAATAACAAAAAGTAAAATCTTAAAAAAAAACATTTACCTAGCACTGAAGTACTTGCGATAGTAGGTCACCTCTGAGATTGTCTTCTTGAGTGAGATACTTTGGTGGTCTGTCTGGAAAACAACTTGAGTCAATTGGGGAATTCAATGTCCCACCGGCATGTTGTCATAGTAGCTCAATGGTTAGAGCAACCACACAGAGAGTGGGAGAACTGTGTTCAAATCCTGGCTATAGCATTGAATTTTTCAGTTGACTCTATATTAAAACAAAACAAAAAAAAAAAAAACCTAGTATGCTGTGAACTTTGCACGTCATTGACGGCTTTTTCCCAAAAATAAGTACCAAGGGATTTGTAATTAAATACATCGTTTTAGAGGGTGATAAGTTGGAAGTGAGACACCAAACGCTGACTTCAGCACATCCTGTTTGAATTCAGCGAGCAATTTGAAATAACAATTTAAGTGCCTAAATTAGCTCAGCTTTCAAAGCATTTTTCTTGCTGTCAGTGCATGACAATATCAATGGTGTTTTAGGTATTGCCCTGGAATTTTGTGGTTGAACATGAAGCTGCTTGATAATTTCCAGAGAAGTCCTGCTGAACACTGGTATAAGAGATTCTAAGCTGCAAAATTGTCAGCTTTATTTTGCAATTTACCACATGACTTTTCATACCAGCATTTTGACTTATGTGATAAAATCATTTGTGCACTCTAAAAGTACTCCCACACAAAATACATAAAAGCTCATGGTCTCCTTTTTTTTTTTTTAGCCCAAGAGCCTATGATATATTCATTTTGCTCCATTTTTTCAAACTACTGTTCTTTAACATAATACTTCCCCATTTTGTTAATCAAGATAATTCAGTAGCTCCAATGCAGCGTTCCTTCCTACCCAATTAAAACATCAGAATCTATGGACAAAACACCAAGTTAGCAACCAAGAAGAAGAAGAAGAAGAAAATAGATTCCCTGCAACTATATTACTATTATTATTCAGTTAGAAGAGCTTACAGACATTTAACATGACCCTGAGGATTGGATAAATATGCTCTAAGCCCATAAACTGAAATAACACAACAATGACAAGGCAACACAAGGACCAATTATTGAAAACATACTACAACCACTACTCCTATTCCTTGTAACTAACAACGAGTACAACTTTGCAATAATCACTTACTTTATTAAAGTAAGGATTGTGAATCATCGTTTCTTAACTTCTCCTTTATAGTTAATTAGTTTAAAATTGCACTTGCCTCAAATCATCATGAACATATAACTGAAACTTCAACTCCTTGATGCACACATTAATAACAATTTAGTAGCAAGCCAGTAAGTGCTAACACATTTTATGACAGTTACATATATACAATAATTATGCATTTAAAAACTTATACTAGGTATTAAAACCAGAATTCCCAACAGTAGCATGAACTCCTCTTTGAAGAAAAAAGGGACTAAAAGTCAGAAAAATGTACTTTTGGATCAAGAAATAAAAAAGGGACCTCCAATGTACTTGCACACAATTCAGCAGAGGGTTGTGTGGTAGGCTTGAGTGTATGGTAAGCTACAGAGAAATTCAGGCCATCCAGACCACATCATGCAACAACTGGTTGCTTTTGGAATGTTTCAAGACAACAGGTAGTATCCATGTTCAGGGTTGCCAGATACAGTAATAAAAGGTGCAAACCTCAGGTAGCTAAAAAGAATATGACATCCGTCAACCGTTCATGTCCAGGAAGACATAGATGAGTGCAACATGAACACACTAGCAAACTTTTCAGTGTTAAGGCTGATTCTCATGTTGATGCTCATCATCGGACTATACCAAAGTTAAATATGAGGATGTTTTTGTTGCTCCCTTACTCACTCCTACACTCTTCTAGGGGCCTGAATATTAATTTTATTGTGGAGTTTGTGTTTTCAAGCAGACAAATAAAACTAACCACTAATTTTTCAATAATAGCAATTGCCAATTAATCTCAATGGTGCAATTTAGGTTGCAACAAAGAAGATCATAATTTAAAATAAAACAACAATGTTATCCTATATACTTTTTAGGAATCTGCACTAACAACGGAGTTGTCCTATGTCACATGGGTTTTGTCACCTTGCATATTATAATAATTTTTGTCTCCTTCAGTATTTTTCATTCCATGTAATGTACAACCACCTCAAACAGTGAGTCAGACTTTGACTATGGCATAGACACAAGACAATCTCTACTTGCATTTATGAATGTTGCAGGCTTTTCTGCTCACGGGGCTGCAAACTACATCTACAGCTCAGAGGTGTGAGATATTCCAGAGAAGAAACTGAAAGTCATCCTGGTTGAGGGAGAACATGTATGCAGTTCTAATTGCAAAAGTGGAGGAATCCCTTCCAATCTGCTAACATGAAAGCAAATTTGCAATTGGCTCTGCTTGAACAGCTCTTTGGCATGTAAATGACACAGGACTCCTTGCAGCTAAGAAACAACATCTGACAGATGATCACAGATAGCTTTGCTTAGCAATTGCAGAGCAAAATGTTGTCTCCAATTGGGATGACACAATATTCTCAGACGAGGTAAAAATTGTATTTGTTCTACATGTATTGTAGTGAGTGGTGATTGTTTACCATCCGAAGGGATTCTGATACAATACAAAGATATATCACTAAAGAATATTGCCAGGTGGTGTACATTTGTCTTGTTGGGACTGGATATCAAAAGGTGGTTTGGGCGTATTGTGGAAGCCGGAAGATAACAAAAATGCATTAATTACTATACCAATGCCTATTAAATAATCAGAAACATATAATAAACCATATTCTCCTAACTTAAGTAACATGTACAATACAGCGCTATACTTGAGCTTATTTTGATTCCCTCTGCAAGAATGACATATCCTGATGGAAGTTTTAAATTTGTCCAGGATAATCATCTTGTATGCACAGGTCAAGTGTTGTCCTCCATGGTCTGGTGACACCATGCTAGCCTCTAGTTACCGAGGTCGTGGGTTAAAACTGGCAGAGGGCAATATGTTTTTCGGCCATAAAAAATCCTTAGTATGGCTTCCTTCGGAAGGGAAGTAAAGCCAGAGATCCTGTGTCGGCATGTGAAAGAACCTCAAACCTGATAAAAAGGTCTCTGAGCAAAATTTCCGGTCTTTCATATCCAATATATATTGGGATGCTAAGAACCATAATAGTTAAAGAGTGTCCATAAACAAAGTTCAATTTCATTTACAGGTCAAGTGGTTTCAAACTGATTCTCAAACAGACAGGATATCGAGTAATAGGCCTCCGCGTTCACAGATTTGAACCCATCAAAAATGTGTGGGCTGAGGCAAAACAATTTGCACTAGAATTTTCCTGCGCATGCAAGAAGGACAAAAGCTGTCTTATGGGCATAAATTCAAGGATGTTGTAGTCTCACTTACACACTACTATAAAAATCTGATATTATTTAAACCCTATATTAATTTTTGTTTGTTTGTGAATATAATGGTTTTGTTTATGCATTTTTTAGTTATTTGTAAAGAATGTGTTAGTTTGCAATTACACTTTTGTGTGTACATAGGTAATGCCATAAAACTCAAATTATTGCCAGAGTAGAAAATATGCTGCAACAAGAAAATTACATATAAATTCAAGAAGACCCATTAAAACTACATTTAAAAGCCTACAATCAAACAATCCAGGAAAGCAAAACTTTAACAGACACTGATAAATCTAGATTAAAATCAGACCACACCACTTTACCAAGAATGTATGCTCTACCTAAAATACACAAACCAGGTAATAAGATGAGACCAATCATCAGCAATATTCATTCTCCTACCTACAAACTGGCAAAATTGTTAGTTTAGAAATTCTCTTCACTACCAAAATTCAATAGCAAAAACATAATGAATTCAGAAGATTTAATACAGAAGATAAAATCCCTGGAACTCGAACCAGAAGACAGATTAGTTTCCTTTGATGTCACTGCACTATTTCCAAGTGTCCCTACAGACCAACTCCTGTGTCAATTAAAGAAATGGCTACAGCAGACTAACATGCCGGAAGAAGAAATAGAAGACCTCATACAACTTACCAATTTGTGCATTATACAAAATTGTTTTAGTTTCAATAAGATGTTCTATCAACAACCAACAGGTCTAACCATGGGCAACCCACTTTCACCTTTCCTTGCAGATCTATTTATGAGCTACTTAAAAACACACATAACTACTTCCTTTCCATACATTTTTAAAGTTTGGCAAAGATATATCGACGACATCTTCGCTGTTGTCCCTAATAGGTTCATACAAGACTCCTTAGCCTTACTAAACCTACAGAACCAATCAATAAAATTCACCATAGAAATAGAAAAAGAAGGCATGCTACCATTTTTAGACCTAAAAATCATCAGAGAACAAAAGAACCTAACCTTTGGCATATACAGGAAGCCAACACACTCTACTAATTACATAAAAAACAAGAGTTTCAATCCAACCACACACAAACATGTAGTACTAAACAGCCTAACACATAGACTGGTATATACCCCCTTAAATAAACAAGAATACTAGTTAGAATACCAGCATATAGTAGACACAGCAATACATAATGGGTACAACAAAACAACAATTGACAAAAAAATTGCAAAATTCAAACGACAGAAGCACATCAAAAACACAACAAATCTCAGCCAGCAAGATAAACAGCTAAAGTTCAAGAAATTCACATACCACCCAGGAACATATCACAAATTTAAGAAGATTTTCATGAAACACAACATCAGCCTAGCTCCAACAGAACAAATTTAACATAGAGAAATTACTTTGTAACAAGTTAAAAGACCCCATTCCACAAGACAAAAAAGCTGGAATCTACAAAATCAATTGTTCAGATTACAATAAAGTTATATATAGTTAAGACAAAAAGAAACCTAGAAACTAGACTAAAGGAGCACATGAGATGTATCAAATACAAACAAATGGACAAATCTGCAGTTTCACACCATTTTTGGATCACTAATCACATCAAACCCAATATTACATTAGTCAAACCAACCAAATTTGCAGCCGAATTAGATGCATGGGAGAAGATCACCATTCTAAAACACAACACACATCTAATGAATTTTGATTTGCAGCCACCAAATCCTCTCTGGAAGTACATTTCACCACCACAGTATCCAGTCCACAAAACGGAAACACCAACAACACGGGCCAGTCGGATTAGCTTCTGAGGATGGGAAAAACCGTTTCCAGAAACATGTTAAGTGAGTAAACTTAATTGATGTTAGTGTAACAATTCCGACTCACCTTTAAATAAATTCAATACACATCACTGTTTCTAGCTTCTTTTCAAATATCAATGTAAAACTATAATATTGAAGGCAACATTATGTTCTACGCATAACCTTATAAAACCAATAATAAAAAGTAAAATAAAAATAATATATGATATTTGAACCCAGGAGTTTACGAAGAAGAATAATTCCTTCTAAACCACTTGACCACAATAGCACTATATGTTTTTTCCTCTCCAGTTTCTTTTAGCGTGATCTATGTGCACACTGGCAAATAACCTACTTCAGTTGTTTCATATCCATTGTGAACACGGCATATACAATCATCCATGAACTGAGTCAAAGCATTTGGGAATGGTTTACTTTTTTCTGTACATTTATAATATATCTCAAGGCAGGCACTATCCAGAATGAATGTCCAATTAATACAACGTTCTTTATCATCCAGTTATAGCTTAAATACAAGTTGCCTTTAACAGTAGCCACATTAATTACAATCACAGCATAGTACTGAGCATTGCAGCAGGATATATATATTGTAAAGTACACAAAGTGTAAGAAGTTGTATAGTAGAACAAGGCAAACACTTTTAATACAAGCAGCATAATGGTATGATGAGCTAGAGAATCAACACTATAAACCAGACGTTAAAACAGCATACAATATTCTTACCTTTGTGCTGGAGGACCATCCATAATAATGTTTATCCACAAAATCTGCATAGCATTTAAAGGGTTTGGAATGCCAATTAAGGTGGATAGTGCAATTAGTGACAGAGCTGCTATACTTGTGCTAAGTTGAAAGCGCACAAAGTTTCGAATGTTATAGAATATGCCCTTCCCTTCCTCAATTGCAGCACTGAAATATACAAGAGCAAAAATTATTCACTAACAAACTCTTTCCTTAAAAATCACACAATGATAGGGAGAAAAAAAAGAGGTTCTATATAATATTTTAAGCTAAGTTTGTTTAATAGGGAGCCCTGGCTGAATTTCTATTTTTTATTTAAGACTCAGCTGCTATGACTAGGAAATCAAAGAAAATTGATCAAAAAATTGCAGCAATAGTACTCATTAGTCATTCTTTAGTAACTTATTTCCTGAGGAGATGGCATAGGCCATAATCCTGAGGAAAAAAATATCCATGTTTGTTGCATTATTTATAATTACTCTGTAAAAGAACAATCTGTTGTTGAAAACTAACTAGAGGCTAATCTTTGAGGTTTTTCCTACACATTTAGTTAACGTGTAAGTGTAGAGCTATGTTTGTATCAACAAGCACTTATCAAAGGAGTACTCACATGATTGTATAAAAGTCGTCATTAACAAGAATCATATCTGCTGCTTCTTTACAAACATCTGTTCCATTCTTTCCCATTGCAATGCCAATATCTGCCTTTTTCAGAGCCACTCCATCATTTACTCCATCACCAGTCATACCAACAATGATACCATTACGCTGGAAAGCCTGAGAAAAACAAAAATTGTGTATATATCTTCTATGTTTCAGAATTATAGAGATCTTTGAATAAGTTTTGAAATGTTCAATAACCAACATTCACAGAGGAATTTAGCTTATCATGATTTTTCACTATTTCCCATCCTCATCCCATCAGCAACTGTATTTCATGGTGAGGAAACCATTCTATATCAAGTCATGATTGTAAAGCAAATGTGCCCAAAGGCTCTCTAAGAATGATGGCCAGAAGCAGTATTGCTACAGAGCGCATCAAATGTTTTCTGATGGACAAGAGGAAAGGGAAGAAGAATTTTCTGATTGACTAATCATGCCTGTTAGCTCATAGTGTTATCTCTTGAGCACCTTTGCATGCAGTCATCTTACATGTGGTGAGCAGGGAGGAAATATTTTATACTACACTTAATTCTATCCAAATGAAAGAAATCAGCACATTCTTTCTCCATGTGCAATACTGCACATTTTGTGGTAGTGCTAATGATGTTTAAAGAACTTTTTTAAACAATTCGTTAAAGAAAGATAATGCATAACATGTGCCAAGTATTGTGATAAGACACAAAAGTGGACAGCAGAAGACATTTACTTCTTACTTTTTGGGTATACATTTTGTCCGCTGACACAGATCAGATACAATGTTTAGTGCAAAATGCACTTTCCATACATGTGGCTTTTTCAGTTACAAACATAATATCTAAGTTAAGAGTTTGAAAATCCAGAGACTAAAGTTATATTAATTTCAAATAATGTGCTAAATTGGGTTCCTAATTTAAAACTACTCTATTCTGAAAATATATAGGTATATTTGAAATTAATTCCAAAAGTAGTCTCCTGTTAAAGTTGTAATATTAGACTAAAGTGGTTCACCAGATATTGAAACTCTAACCTACTGAGCTTGAAGCATCTTGTGTTACATTGCAATACTGCATTACACTAAACTCAAGTTCTGTTTCTGATAACAGTCGTGTGTTTTAAAGCTAATATCGATTTCACTTAAGTTAATGTTTGCAATGAAGACAGTTCTCTAAATTAAACGCTACATTTTTGAAAAAAGTTAATGGATTTTGTATAGCAGGCATTACGTTGTAGATGTTCAACAATTTTTAACTCTACTTTCATAATAAATGAGTGCAATATATTTACTTCAAACATACGCTTTGGTTGAAAAATGAGTACAGACTGAGAAAAGGCATAATGATTTGACATAAAAAGTATGTGTTATTGCTTCAAACACTATTAATATTATTAACACTTTTGTTTTAGTTGACACAGAATGGTCTCCATACAAACGAAGGAAGGAAAGAAAGAAAACCTGGCATCAATTGTGAGCTGGAGAAACAAAATTGTTTCACTTCCAAGTTTAATGTCTGGTACTCAGGCCAGTATCATCCAGCTGTACTGGAATAAATCTTAAGACTGGTAACATATACCAAACACATAGCAGATGTAAAATAAATTTGATAGTTGCACATCACACATACTATTTCTTTCGCCTCTACTCAGTTTTGAAAGTTTTTAACAGTTACCTCAGTGAAATGGGTATTAGTGTGTGTTAGAATCAATATCTACTCCAGCTCATTCCATTGCAATGCAATTTTACCAACAATTGACTGCAATCTATGCAATGTTCATTTTTATCTGAGATTTCTTTATATCAAGAGAACAAGAATGACATCATAGTTATGAGCCTACCTTTAAAAACAGCTGAAGGTTAGCAAATTAGAAACCAATGCAATTACAGCACCCTCTAGTTAGAAAGAGCTGTGAAAAGGAAAGCAAACCACAGTGTCCTGGATGTGATTGAGCTACTAATACAACCAGCCTTCCTCAACTCCCAACATTCAAGTGTGAACTGCTACTGCTAAAGAGTGGTATCAAATTGGAGAGTATACACCTATGTAAATAACATTATTATGTACCTAAATGCATCCAATCTATTATCACACTGCCCTAAACAATACTAAGTGCAAAAATCCATCATGCTAGTTTAATAAAAAGTCTGGATTTTATTGTAGTATATCAGACCACAGAATGTTTATTTTGAAGACCTATGTTACAAGTTTCCAACTAGGTGATGTGCAATTATGTACAGAATGTTGCCAACCTACCAAACACCAAATTAACTAACCTATAATTATCTAGCATTCGTAATACGGTGCACTCATTTGCAGTTAGCAAACCAAGGCTGTTAAACAGGAATAGTAATACAAGCCATGTTATCTATCTCATGCTTCTTATATATGAAAACAAAATCCAACATTCAATCCTTTCTTAAATATTCATGATCTACCCTTCTGATTAGGCTTAAATTTGTCACTGACATGTTATATTCCAAATGTCCTTAAGTTGCAATTTATTATAAGTACAAAAAACACCTTTGTTTGCCTTTTATCCACTGGATAAGTGGCACAGAATATTCCACAGTAAAAATGTCTATGGTCTTATTGCAAAACATGGCTCAAGTAAAGCTAGCTTTTGATGACCCAAAAAATATAACATCCCCCCCCGCCAAATTTTGATACTGATATAAAATGTCATAAAAAATTATTTTAAAAATGATATAATGTGCAAATAGTTTTAAAACTAAGATAAACTAACAGCCCTCTTCTGTATTATCTCAGGCAATTTATAAAATGAAGGTCCACAATGCAGGTATCATAGAAGTGGCACATAGATGTACATATGAATATATTTGTTTATAATAAGAATTTTTTAGAGAATTTTGAAGTGCTGCCAATTGATTCTAATAAATACATTTTTCTTACGTCTAGTAATTGGTACTAGTATTGTGAACAACTGATGACCTTCTAGCAGTAGCCTTAACAATGTGAATTAAATAATCAAAATAGAAGAAGTGATGATGCAATTGTTAAACAACACATGCCCTTAACTTAATCATTAAAAACATAAGAGAAGTAGATACAGATTATGTATTTGCAGAATGTGCTTCATTTACTACTTATGGTTAGGATACATTAGATCCAATTCCAGATAAATAGTACTGAATCAAAGTAAAATTTATTCTTGGAAATTTAGCACTGCTGAGGAACTGTGTTCATCTGACCTATATGTTCATAATTTTTGTATTAAAACATAGGAACTGAAACTACAGTTAAAAAGGCATGTCAATTTATTTCATGATCCTCTGTGCACAGAGTTGATTTAACAGCAAACTTTGTGAATCTGGCATATTGAAGGCAGCAATATAACAACATACTATAAATATTATCTGTGATTATAATGATACACCTGCAATGGTTTAGCTGTGGAGCACAATACCATTCAATACAAACACTGCAAAAGTAATACAATATATTAATCATCACTATAAAGTTATTTCCAATATAACATTAATCAACAGATGAAATACATAAAACTGTACTGAAGAAACAGCGAACTGCACTCAAAGCCCAACAGAAAAAAGTAAGTAAATAAATAAATATATATATATATATATATATATATATATATATATATATATATTTGTAGATTCAGAAATTAACCTTGCCAATGTTAACTTGTTAGAAATAAAGCTAAATAGAATAATTCCAAAAAGTGGTGACTTCCAGGAAGTTCAAACTGAGTAAGAGGTAAATGACACACAAAATAGAAGAAGAATTTAAAGATGTAACTGATCTTCTTGAAGGAAAAGGAAAATTAAATCTCAGGATCATGTTCAAATGAAGATTCACTTTCTTATTAATCAAGTGCTACCATTGAAAGCCATATGTAGCTGCCTAAAATTAATCCTCTAATATTCTCTGGAACATTAAGAACTTGGTTGAACTTTAAAGACACATTCAAAATAATAGTGACATACAAGAGTCATTGTCAAATATTGTTTACTATCATCATTAGAGGGAGAGGCAAAGGATATTATGAAAAACATTAAGTATCTCTGATGCTAATTTCACTCTGCCATACAATTTCCTGGCTAGCAGATCGGTCATTCCATACAATATTTTAAATTTTCATCAGCAAAGTACCCGATTTCTTTTGAATTTTAGTATGTCAACAGCATCATACAGAAAAGTTAAAATACATAATATAAAAATTGTAACATCAATGGTTTAGCTGCAATGAAGGGGGCAAGTTTGGGGACCCTGTCAGGCATATTCTAAAACAGACATTTATAATGATCTTATAAATGTTCCAAAAAATAAAACAATTATCTCTAAAGATGAATGTGCATTTTTAAAATCTACTATGGAACTATTAAAAATAATGTTATAAGATAAAGATAAAATTGACATTTGAAACAAATATGTAGTTACATTTTAAAAACAACCCTTTTAACTATTTGATATTTTATTTTCCATGAGATAAACACATGCCAACGCTACCATTTAAATTTCATGACGGAACCAGCCGAACTGCAGTAGTTATTAAATTACAAAAATAAGGATGATTTGCACTTAAGTTTAAAATACCATGTGACATGATGCAATGGATAGCAACTACACAAGGATGTCACTTAATGCTTACAGCGAAAGTGCGAATTCCTCTCATGGCTTTTCTCCTTTGTTGGAGATCAAAATTTAATATCAGGTGTCTGGATATTGGCAAATGTGAAATAAATTATCGAATTAGTTGTACGTGATATGATATGTGATCGCTGTCATACAAAATTACTAATGCAGAAGAAACCGAAACAGATGAGGAGAAAAATCAAGTGAAGAGAAAGTAGCCCCCTCAAAAAAAAAAAAAAAAGGAAAATGAATTGTACCGCTGGAAATAAAAACGGAATCAACAAGTAACTTAACATTTCTATTATTCAATAAATTCTGTATTACAAAGTATTTGCTCTTGTATTTGAGAATATACCTTAGTAATTATAAGATAGGGTCCTTTCCCTTCCAAGGTATATCTGCCCATAGCTATCATGAGTTGGGTAAAATGTGGCAGCACCAAGCAGGTGCAACAAAGGTAAAAAGAAAGTAAACGATCTCCAGCCGCAGCAGTGGTAGCAGAGTAGTATGGTTCTAGTATAGTAGAATTACAGAATATCTATTAACATTTTGTGAATTGTTTTTTGCTAATATATCAAGACCAGGGTTATATGCAGTTGACAGTTGAATGAGGGGGGGGGGCAATATTGGTCTCATTGTTTTCATTTTACTGTAATTACAAGAATTGAACTTGGTAGTTATTTAAATTATTTTAATTGTTCTGGAGAAGAGATTAAGTGCAATGGCTTTACAATTTTAGCCTGGGTTGTTGATCAAGTCGAAATTGCTTCATCAGCTACAGACACATGCAGTGGATTTAACTGTCAGGAGGTGCAATGTTCGTTACGTACTGCATTGGTGATGAAGGACTTTGAACCAGATGCAAGTTTGTGGGACATCAAAGCTGATTTGGTAAAAACTTAAAAAATCTTAGAAGTAGGAATTTCTAAAATCTAAGCCAGAAGGTTACGTGGCCACCTGGATTATTAGTCTGCCATATAGGTCAGTCTCAGTTTATTGAGTTTTTAAATTTATTTAAGTCACTGTATGCTCAAGTTAATAATTTCATTATTGGGGAAACTTCCTCTAGTATTAGTATTGATGAAGCGGGCAATGGTTGACTTTAGGCAAGCTCCTGCAAGCTTAAGAACATCAGAGAACACAGCTTTACGTCATGAACAGCTTTTTTTTTTACTTCATTTGCGACAGTAAAATTGTCTAATCCTTGGTAGGTAATTGTCAATGACCTTACATATTGTTCAACTGCTACTTCAGAAAGCTTTGTTTTGCTGCATTTAGTAAAGCTTCGGCAACAAGCTCAAATTTATGTCTCTGGTATGCGATTATTTACCTATGCTTGTCAGTACCAGTGGATAATATTTGTTTAAACGCAGTTTAATGAGTCTAATTAGTCATTTGACAAATTTCATTCTGAAATTATAAAAGCACTGTTGTCATCAGTGAAATACAATGAGTTATTGACCATGGTATATTTTTGAAAACAATTCAGTTCAAATTCATTTATGCATTTTGTCATTAATATTCAAAATGTTTCTCAAGCTTTGAAATTTGTTTGTTTTGGAAAATGAAAGAGTTGAAAATATTTTGATGAATTCAGTACAAGCAGAAATTAGATCACTATGTCTGCCTGTCTACTGTTTTCATGGAATAGCCACAAGCACAGAGTACGGACAATGCTTTATTACATTCAAAGATTTGTGCTAGTATGTACAGTAAAGATGAGTAAAATTCAATACAGGGAAATAGTGAAGCTACTTTGCCATTCTTAAATATGGAATTTTCATCTATTTCTGTTAGCTTTGTTAGACACCAGCAGCTTAATTTACCATCTAATATAACACTTGCAAATTAAATTGCAGTCTAATTCAGTGGAATATGTTAGTGTGCCGGAGCTTGTTGCATACATTAGGCACAGCTAACTTACTATTGAGAATAGTTCCCTTTAGGTGAAACATAAAGCACTTGCTGTGCAACTTCTTTTGGGATTGGATTTTATCCATTGCTAAAAAATAGTGCTGGTTGCAACATTTTCATCTGTATCCCAATCCTTCATTTCAGCTGTATGTGTAGAATCCCTTAATTAAGGTTGCACCACGTGAGTTACTAAATAGTCCAATTATTTCACCTGACTTTCTGAGGGAGGTAACGTTTGTCAACTGAACAATGAGGAATTATTGGGAAATGCGAGATGTTCTCACACCTTTGTTAGGTCATAGTCATTTGATTCAGTGCCATATTCAACTGGCGAATATGCAACCAGTATGGTTACCACCTTATACGTGCCTCCACCCAAATTCCTCTAGCTCCAGAGGTTTTGGTCCTAATCTGGCATAGGGCGATAGATTTTTTCGGGTGTAAAAATCCCTAGCATGGCTTTCACTGGAAGGGAAGTAAAGCCGGTGGTCCCATGTCGTAGATTTACAATACGTAAAAGTACCTCAACCTGATAAAGAGGCCTCTGAGCAAAGTTACTGGTCTTTCATGCCCAATATAGAATGGGACGCTAAGGACCACATTAGTTAAAGAGCGTCCATAAATAAAGCAGGATTTAATGTTTTAAAGGGGAACGAAACACAAAAATCATGTTTCTTCCTAAATGAAGGATATGATGCAGTGCTACAGTTGTTTTCTTACTCCATGACACCGTTATCACTTCGCAAGCGAAATAACACCACCAGAGCCAGCTGTGCGCTGGAAGCAGTTGGGAGATCACTGCTGCACATGCAGTAATGTGTTTTCAAAAATTGTTCTTGTTGGTATTTAAGTTCAAGAGTAGTGTTACTGAGTCAGCTAAGTATTACACAAACAATGTAATATTGTGAAAAATAAAATGCCTCAATGTTGTGCATATGGCTGTAATGTGGGAAGGGAAATACACAAAGGAACTCATTTTCAAGCGTTTCCAAACAGAGATAAATCTCCCAAAACATAGAGGTTATGGTAGATAGAAAAGACTTTTAGCCTGGTCCTGATGCTTGTTTATGTTACTTCCATTTTAAGGACACACATTATGAACAGACACAGTTATTAAAAAAAGCAGCTAATGCTGGATGAAAATTTCAGAGAACCTTTATTAAAACCTGGAACTATTCCTACTATAAGGAAAAATGAAGACAATTTCCACGTATCAAGTTCCAGTAAGACAATTGTTCCTCCACCATCTTCATCCAAGAGCAAACGACAAAGAAGAGAACAATATGAAGCTAAGAAATTATAAAAGCACACTTTCTGAGCTATGTGATAGTGCTGGAAATATCTACGCAAGCAATGATGAAGAAGATCAGGATAAGCTGAAGAAACTTTCACCATACACAAAAATGAAGCTACAGTGGAGTATTTCATTGTTCCTTGGACATCTCTACTTTCACTTTTCAAGATATGTGTTTTGTGTAGAAATGATGTCAAAACAATTTTGTCAAGGGACAATGCTATGTGTTAAAACAGTGTGTAATACATTCACTTGGAACTCTCAAAATTCATCAGGAAAGAAACCAGAAGGAGGTTCTTTAATAGCAACTTCTTTATTATTTCGTATACTGTTTCAGTAATTTAAGTCCTCCTGCAAAACTGTTTTGAAGGCGTACATTTGATAAAACCATTCGAAACAGGGCAGCACCAGTTGTTAGAGCATTTTGGGTTCAGGAAAAATAAAAACTTGCATTAAAAATGTTGAACTTACATTCAAAAGGTTGTGGTACACCTATATGGTTGGCAGGGGATGGGCAGTATGGCACCCCAGGATTTTCAGCCAAGTATTTAGTGTATTAGTTCATGGACTTAAATTCAGGAAAAATTATTGATTTTGAACTTGTTCAAAGAGGTAAGGTGAAAGGCAATTTGGAAAAGGCTGCTTGCAACAACATAATGACTAGGCTTGCAAAACAGGAAATGTGTAGAGTTGAAGTTCTTTTCTATGACAGACATAAAGGTGTAAGATACCCGTTAAAAACTCAGTATCCTGAAGTTGAGTATGAATTTTGACATAGGGCATTTGTATAAAAGTCTGATGAAAAGCATTAAAATGGTAGGAAAAAAAAAAACCCACCCAGAACTGAAGGCATGGAAAGCCAGTATAAATAACCATTTATGGTGGACTGTAATGGGAATGGTACCATGTTAATTGAAAAATTACACATCATATAAAAAATGAACATAAATGGCTAGAAAAGGGCGAATGGAAATCTTGTGAACATGATGAATTGTTGGAAGAAGACCAAAGAAATACATAATGGATTAAAGGTGAATGAAATGCCTATCATGCTCTGAAGAAAATTTTTTGAATAGCACCTTCTTAAAAGATTTGAACTTCTAGTGAAATTAACACGTAAACTGTTAGTCATTTAATACACCTATGCTGCATACATCTTCTCTGGGTGTAGTGTGGCTCTTATGGCGTCATGTGCCAACTCAACAGACCGTAACCTGATAACCATTCACTTTGGGATGGTGAAACTACATGCATTGTTATTTATTCCTAATGATAAACTAATGCGGTGAAGGAAATATTCATTTTTGTGTTTCGTTCCCCTTTAAGGGCTATGCAGGGGTGCATTTAGGTATATATAAGACAAGATATCATATATGCGAGCATTGTTTATAGAAATATATGGATACGGAGATCCGTTCCCATATAGCCTCCTGTAAGATTTATAAACAGAGTAAGCCAGCACAGAAAGTCGAGATGGGCTGAAGAAGAGCTGAAAGACCTATGCACAAACAATGGACAGGCAGTAGTAATAAGTTTATTTTGGTAGTGGTTGATGCCTTTAGTTCAATTAAGCCTCCTGATTGTTTGCCTTGATGGAGGCTAATTCTGCTAATGTCATTAAGTTTTTAAATCCATAATTTCATGTTTTGGAGCATGTGGTCTCAGATAACGCGACTTCTTTTTTGAGTTTTACTTATGGACACTCTTTAACTGCTATGGTTCTTAGCATTTCATTCTATATTGGACGTGAAAGACTGGAAATTTTGCTCAGAGGCCTCTTTTATCAGGTTTGAGGTTCTTTTATGTGCCATAAATCTACAACACGGGATCACTGGCTTTACTTCCCTTTCAAAGGAAGTCATGCTAAGGATTTTTATACCCGAAAAAATCCATCGCCCTCTGCCGGGCTTGAACCTGCAACCTTGGGAACTAGAGGCTAGCATGGTACCACTAGACCACAGAGAACATAACGTGACTTACTTCTCTTCTCATATGTTTTCTATGTTTTGTTTTGCTTCAGGGATAAAACATATTTTTGCCATTCTTTATTGTCCTTAAGCTTCACAAAGTGAGTAGGTTAACCACAATTTGAAATCTGCATTAACTGCTTTTCATTCCCAGGATCAATCTAGGCAAGATTTACATTGCATCCAGTTTGCGTTCAATTGTGTTTGTCATGAAACACGTGGGCAAAGTCCTTTTGAGTTGATGCATTCTTTTCCATGAAACTCTCCGCTTGCGAACTTATGGAATATTAAGGATACATTACCTGATGTAGTAGATCTGGTTGAGTTTGAGGCACTTTGGAAGAAACTCAGAAATAACTTGACAGCTCAAGTTAAAATGGTGCAACAATATAATAAATCCAGGCATCTACATAATAGGGGGCAAAGTTTATTTGCTGATCCATCCACAAAGTAGTGCAACCAAAATATCTGAAGCTCTTGAATTATTTAAGTTTGGAAAATAAAAGCTGGAGCTTTTATTTTTTTTAGGGGGAGGGGTTTGTGGTTGGTTCACTAGTAAGTGGCCTGCTATGCTCGCTGGCCATCACAGAGTGTGAGGAAGGCTAAATAGTGAGCATGCCTACCGCATCTCCCCTCCTTCGCTTGTGGTCAGGCAGAGTATAAAAGCCTGCCCAGTGGACGGACGCTCGCCGGACTCCAAAGTGTGATCATGGGAAAGAAGAGACACTGCCTCGCTACTGCTGCTTCGATAGTCGACCACCGCAGCTGGCAATAGCACTCCGCCATGGGAACCGGCATGAGTGGTCACACCGCCGTCATCGGAGATGATCACGCTGGTTAGCACCACACCTCCGTCGAGATCGCACACTCCACCAGCTTCATGTCGGGGTCGCTGCTTCGCCATTGGAGGATTTCACGGGCCGCTATGGCACTTTCCACGCTGTGTCCACCGCCTACTGCCGGAGCGGATTGTACTGGAGGCCGCTCAACCCCCTCTGGCCTTCGCTGATCTGCGTCTCCAGGATCTCCTCTTTCAGAGGACCGACGCTGCTACTGCGCCTGACATTTGACAGAGCGCACTAGGCTGCAGCTCACATGTCTGGCTTAACTCTATTGAGGCAAGCCGCAATGACCGACATGTACCTTGCCGCTGCTGCTACCAATACGGACTCGTAGCGGCCACCTGCAAGGCGAAACCACACTATCAATACTGTGGTTACCCCTCATTCACATCCGACTGCGCCAGGCACAACCTGGCACTTCATCGCTGCTACTGCACTACTTGTGGTAGCGGTGACCACTTCACCGGCCAGGTTCTTGCCCGCATCGCCGTCAACAGTCTTCACATCCAGCTCCGTCACACAACCAGTACGCACCCCTACAGCCTTCCTCCGCCATCATGACACCAGACCTCCAGGAAACCCTATGGGACCTCGGCCTTCGCCTCGAGACATTGCAACGGGGAACCAATGCGCGCCTTGCAGCTATGAAGGCCAATCATTCGGCACCTCTCAACGATGGCCGTACAGTTTCTACTACAGTACATAATGACGGACACTGTGAGGTGCTCGCGTCGTGTCAGCGCATCACTTGGAACCGGACAACTCAGCGACTGTGACGCAGCTGAGTGTCCTCAAGGCCTCGGTCGCTGGGCTTCGAGAACAGCACCCGAAACTGCAGCAGCTACAGGAAGGCTACCTCCTCATCAGAACCTTCACATGTGCTTCCCCACTCTTACAACAATCTTCGCTGAGAAAATTCATGCAAAAACGTTTAAAATAAAGTAACAATAAAGAATCCTTCCCATTCTTCACCTACAACCCCCCAGGGACTTTTGCCATGGCTGTTAACCCGGTCTATCTATACCTTATTTCCTGTCGAATACCTCTCATATCAGTGCACCAACTTGTTCACCCTTACTTAAAAAAAAAGAAGGGGACTGAGTCATTTGCTCACTAGGCTAGCCCTACAAAATGCATCATCTACTGTGATTACAGTACTAGGCCAGCACAACAGTGGATATATTATGTCATATATTTATGGCACATAAAAGAACCTCAAACCTGATAAAGAGGCCTGTGAGCAAAATTTCTGGTCTTTCACACCCAATATAGAATGTGAAACTAAGAATGATAGCAGTTAAACAGCATCCATAAATAAAACTCAATTTAATTTAATTTCTGCAGCAAATTGGGTTCAACCCCCCCTCAAATGACTTGAATGATGACAGTGACGAGTGCCTGGATTTGCAAGTAGTGCATGCTGTTAGCAATACCGCTACTTGCAGTGACAAGCCATACCTCCCTCCATTCAGATAAGTGTTTCAAACTTTTTCACATAAAGAAAACCTACTTAGGGTGAACCTATGTATACATCTTAGTAAAACTTTCAGCACATAGAGCATTTTAGTAATTCTTTTCTAAATGAGCATAACATCAAATATGATTACTTACATTTACACAGTATTAGTTTTTTAAGTTTGTTGAATCTGGCCCAAACTGGTTGATTGCACATAGGGAAAGTCTGTTATTTGCTTACCTTGACAATGCACAGCTTATGCCTTGGTGTCACACGGTAAAATACACTCACATTATTTACTATTTGTTCTAATTGGTGTTCTGTCATGGTATCAATTTGATCACCTGACAAAACTTGTGAGTGGATTGTGTCAAGTCCAATCATAGAGGCTGAAACAAATATCAACAAAATGCTATAAAATTGTGCTCACTACTGCTGTATTATACTTTTGGTTGTATGAAAATGTGGCTCCAGTGTATATTTACCGATTGCCGTTGCTGTTTCCTGTGCATCTCCTGTGACTAGTTTCACTTTAACTCCTGACTGAAGTAACGTCTGAATAGCCTCCCTCACATAAGGTCGAGGAGGATCGCAGATGCCCACCAAACCCATGTAGACCAAATCTTGAAGTGAGGAACCTCGAGCCATTCCAACAACTGCAGGGAAGAAGATACATAGACTTAGTGCAATATGAGTATACAACTGTATCCATTCTCATGAAAGTAATAAAACGTATAGGCTGTTACTAAAGCAAGGTGGTATGCATTCCTGATTAGCATGTCAAGGAACCCATGGTAATTTCCATGCTGGGGAGAGGGATTTTTCAGTAATAGAAAACTTCCAATCCAAGTTCAAGACTGGGGTATGTCACAATTCCCATACTGCGGAAGGCAATGGTTACCTTGCCTACTACTACATGCTTGGGTAAATTGTAGCTGCTATCCAACCTCCTTTTGGGAAAAATATGAGGTTGTTAATTCTCTACTTTAATAATATGAGTGTTTTAACTTTTTAAATTAAATATTTTCAGAAAAGTCTAAACCTATGCAATAGAAAGTCAGGTGGTGAGAAACTTTTGTTGTTATTGGGCTTACAACAGGGACCAAGCGAAAGAAAATGTTGAGGAGAGTTGGAGACAGTTTTTAAAAGAAGCCAAAATCCTGTAACTTCTTGCATTCATTATGAATGACAAACAAAAGTCATCCATCTATTTGGCTTATTAAAGCCAGACAAGAGTAGAAGTTAGTAAAGGTTAACTCAGTTGTAAGGAAGTGGGTTACATTTATAGTGTGAAGTGTTATGTAGGTTATTTATATAACATTTTAGTGCATGATAAAAAAGAAACAAATGAAAGAACCTCTTAAGGACCCATAAAAAAGAATGCAAAAAAAAAAAATTAAAGGATGAGGAAAACAAAAACATGCTACATTAATGCAATATAATGCAATAGTGTAAAGCGGAGTGTGGCACATCGTTCATTCTTTGCTGTTTAAAACATTCCAATCATGTTGAATGTAATTTTGTCAAGGGTAAATAGTGATGATACTCTACCAAATATAGCTTTTATCATTTTATATCTCCATATTTCTTTGATAATATATAATTTTATGCCTGTAAAATTATATTTAAAAGTATTAAAAATACAAAGAGGAGACAAAGTGCAGGTGAAAACTAAATGTCTTACAATTGCCTTAAATAGAAGTGCAAATACTTCACTAGTTGGTGATGTATCATTCACAAAATGACATTGAATTGGTAGATCAATTGCAGCTGGGTGCCATATTTGCAAGCGTGCATACAGTACATATGGCAATAGCGCACCACATTTAACTGCACTGTTTTTTTAAGTGTAAGATGCGATATAGTTACATTCATAGACAATTATTGCCATGCAATTTTCCTGATGCTTTCAGGTTAGAATCGTGATGTCAAATGAAACATCTAGCTCCAGAGGAACTAATGAATGTTTCACCATTCGAAAATGTTTTAGTTATTATGGAACTGGCTGAGGAATTATTGAGTGTGAAAATGCCAACAGACTTAAATTAAAGGATGAAAATCTGTGAGAAATTTAAGTGCAGTACACGCATTTCTCCCAGGTCCAGTAAGCAACTGCTAATGTAAAATGCAGCACCAGAAATGTCAGGTGTGAAGAGCATTTAGAATGGTTTAAAACAACATTGAAACCAAAGTGGGTGAAAATGTGTTATCCCTAATTAAGGATTAAGCAGTCACCAATAAAACTAGCTGTTTGCTTTTTGAAGTAATTGCTTTGGAAACCTTCTGGATAAACACACAAATGGTAGCTTTGGAAATGCCAACATTATCACCTATCATTACATAAAAGTGCCAGTAGCATAAAATTTAATTAACACTCACATGATTCTGCTGGTAATATTCTATCCTCTTATATTTTCTATAATCCCAAGTGGCGTAAAAATCCTTAGTATGTATTTCTTCAGAAGAGAAGTAAAGTGGTGGTCCCGTGTCATAGATTTATAGCATGTAAAAGAACCTTGAGCCTGATAAAGAGGCTCTGAGCAAAATTACCAGTCTTTCATGCCCAATATTGAATGGGACGCTAAGGATCACAGCAGTTAAAGAGCATCCATAAATAAAACTCAATTTAATTTTACAACCGCCTTGGACTGTATTGCTTTAAAAATTTTACTTTTGCAGGTTTTCAAATTTATTATAATGCATTGTTCTTCTTTGAGGAACAACATTGAAAAATGCCAAATATAGTCAACTCATTAAACAGCTTGGTTTGCAATGGCCATTTTCCTACTCCTAACATTTGTTAATGCTAAACATTGTTTAATGAAACAGAATTTGCATTAACTTCAATGTTAAACCACTTTAACTTCTTATTAAAATCTAACATCAGTGGTGAAAACCGTCCCTATGAAAAACAAAAAAATATGCATAATCCTTATGAAATCATAGTGTTAAAAAAATTCCTGGCCAACTTAAGAGTACTGCTGGCCTGGAAACATTTTTGCTCAATTAGTTAACTGTGCTTCTGATAAACACCAATAAACCATTCACCCTCTTAATCCTGCAGTAGTCATGCAATGTTTTATACTGTTAGTAACTGTGAATTTATAACTAAATAACAACACAGTAACACAGAATTATACAATTTTAATTTACTATGTACATACGTTTCATAAAACACAATCTTATCCAATCTTACTGAAATTTTAAGTTTAATATGTTACATGTGCTTCAAATTTAGAAAAACAAATGCTGTATAATAAGGTTGTAAAAAGGATGAAAAACATGCATTGGTTACTGCAGTGATTCAGATTATATATATCTGTCATAGTGTTTAAACAAACCATCATGGCCACCCCTACCAAAATCTCGACAGCACTATTCCTGATTCTTTCAGACTCCTCTTAATAAGGATTCATTCTGCAAAAAAAGTAGATAAACAAAAAGAATTAACTGACCTGAACTAACAAAACGACGTGACTAATTGAAAGTGAAACTTCAATGATAAGAAAACTCTTTTGAAGAAACTATTGTATGCCTACAATATCTCACTTTTCCTATTTCTGCTAATGGCTACAATAATTTCCATCGTTACTTGAGCAGCACTGTCAGTCCGCAATTGCTGGCCATTCCATAACTGCTGAACAAGTCCAAGTGTAACTAAAGAATAACGTAATACTGCTGATTATAGGAAGGTATTCAAGTATATCATTCATGTGATTCATAAATTCAAAGAGCTTAAAGGGAATGTACAAAATCTGCTAATGTGACTACTGCAGGATTAAACACTTAAGCAAATTTTATCCTCATTTTTGCTTTCTCTCACTTACCTACTATAGGTAGAATAAGCACATATTGGTTTGCAATTAAAAATAAAGAGGGGGTGTAATGTTTTCAGAATTAATGTATTTTTTGAGTGCTTAGTTTTAGATATAAAAGAGAAATTATTTTTTGGCTAAAATAACTTTCATGAACAAAATTGATGTTTATCATTCGTATATAAATCATATTTAAAAAAACTCGGCAAAAAATATGCGTAATCTGTAAGAAGAGTGATTACTCCGTATTCTACAAACTATTCACACAAAAGCTTATTCTTCTGTCCACGCCTTTTGTTAAGTGATATAACATTTCATTACACATTTCATTCTAGGTATAAGAAGATGCAATACGCTAAAGCGATAGTCATAACTTTAACAAATCTGATGTGATCCATTCACATCACTTTCTCTACCCTCTATTGTTTATTAGTGGATATAAAATGTATTTTACTAAAGCTTATTTTTCTATCTACTACATTTTAATCTAAGCTTTTGCAGAAACAGCTACATTACACATTTCGTTATAGATTCAAAGAGAACAGCGATAGTCAAATGTTTAAGAAATGGATGCTATATGCTGGCCTTAAAATTCCATACTGTTTCCATGTAATTGTGAGAACAAATGAAAATTGATGGGACTTAAAAAGAATGATAAAGTATTGAACAATTTGAACCATTAATAACAGATATCTTGGAAATAGCTGTGCTACAGAAAAATTTATTTGAAATAAATTGTATCTTTTACACTGATCTACACGTTTACCAGTTATACAAGTTTATACAAAATTCCTTCTGAATGAAGAGGACTTCAAAGGCTAATTCCACAAAATTCAAGATATATAATTTATTTGTAATTTAAATATATTTCATATATAATATTTTAATCAAAACCATTAGAGCCATTTTTTTAGAAGATCAAAATTTTCAAAAAATGTTCCATGTAAAGGTGGGATTTTCTTGAAAACCATGCACACACGCGCACACATGCACACGCATGCACACAGTGCATAGGGGTATTTGATCCAAATAGTAGTTACAAACAAGGGAATTGTCGGAAATGGCAGCTATCTTATAAGGTTGAGATCACATAAAACTGTTTTTTTTGTTTACCTGACACAATCAGCACAGCATGGTCAGTTGTCATCTAGCCGTGGTCGCTGGAGCGCATAGCTTCGGTGCTCCGGGTCGCAGGTTCGAGTTCTGCCATGGGCATGGGTGTTTGTATGTGTGTGTCTGTGTGTTGCATGTGTAATTGTGGTAATAAACCGTAAAGTAAACAATAAAACATGGTAATCATAAACTGGGTAGGCAAGGGAACTTAAAAAAAGTGAATTCACTTTTTTTAATGGATAACATTGAGCAAGGCATGTGGTATTATTACAACTACTTTCAAATGTTTATAATTGCATTAATTTATTTATAAGAATATGACTTTGAAACTGAGAAAAGATGCCATTTTTTCCACCTAAAAATAAATTTACAAATTAATTAATGTTCCAGGACTTTTCCAGGTTATGCTTTTTCTTTAATGTGCTTTAGTGCAGCCTATACTTAAGAAAAAACAATAAATTTGCAACTGGTCATCTCACTTCTCAATTTCTTTCTCTTCAGGGCCTTTTAATGTGAAGATTGTTACTAAAGAATTTAAATTAATGAGAAGCATTCTGAATAATATTGGTCTAAGACAAGGTTGTAAATTGAGTCCTGTATTATTTAATCTGTTCATAGACGATATTTTGGAATCAATTAGAGTAGAGAACAGGCATGTGCCAATAATTAATAATAAGGAAATACCTGGTTTGTATTTGCAGATGATTTAGTCGCGGGATTGATAAGTAATGTGGGATTGGCGAGAACAATTGAAGTGATAGATAAATTTTGCAAAAAATGGAGTGTAAGAATTAATGCTAATAAAACAAAAATTATGGTTTTTAAAAAGGGCAATAATCTACGGAAAGATGAGAAATGGTATTGGCATGGAAGAGAAATTGAGGTAGTTCAAAAATTTGATTATTTAGGGATACGATTAAGCAGCAATGGTGGATGGAGCGAACAAAAGAGCTTAGCTAAAGGAAAAATGGCAATGAAAGCCATCAAAACTTGTATAGATAAATTACCAGAAATGCAATTAAAATAGAATTTATACTACTGTAGTAAAAGCAAAAATGTTATATGGAGCAGAAATTTGGGGTCTGGAAGAAGGGTGCGTAAATATAGACATGATCCATAGGAGCCTTTGTAAACAAATATTGGGCTCACCAAGATCATCACCCAACGAAGTAGCCCAAGCCAAATTAGGGAGAATGGGAATTAAAGGAAAAATTGCGGAAAGAGTGCTAAAATATTGGATTAGAATTAGAAATTTTGATGATCAGAACATTTTACATCAAGGACTTAATCATAAAGAGTCTTGGCTAGGTAAGATAAAGGAAACCTTGATGAAGATAGGTTTTGGGGAGATTTAGAATTACTACAAATAGGCTTCTGGAATGAAATTAGGACAAGAATAGACGATATGGAAAAACAAGATTTATTAGCGAGTTTTATTTTTAAGAGTTCACTGAGATTATACAGAGAAATTAAAGTAGTATGGAGTAGGGAACAGTATGTTGATATATGTGATAAAACAGCAAGAGTAGGATTTACGTGGGCTAGGACAGGAGTGGTGAATTTGAAAGGTTCGAGAAAAGAGATTGATTTGGAAAAATGCCCACTATACCACTGGAAAGTTAAAGAGTGGCATGTAGTTTTAGAGTGTGAAGAAACAAAGTTGCTTAGAAAGAGGATAGAGAAGATAGAATGGTTAAATTTACCAATAGAAATTCAAGCTAAAAGGTTAGTAAATGTAAAATCTAGGAAAAATATAATAGAAGTAGGGAACTTTTTGGGCAGAGTAAGAGCAAAATGGATGAGGATAATTAGCAAGGAAGAGGCAAATGAGTATTAAATTAAATTACAGTAGTGTTTATTCAATATGTTGTAAGTAGGACCCAACAACTCTACAACCTCAAGGTTTGAGTTTGTTGGGGTCCAAGGAAAGCAACTCAAGGTAGAGTTAGAGGTAGTATTGGAGATAAAATAAATTTATAATTGTACTTTTAGATTAGGAAGAATGCTGGCTACCAGTAGTTAAGAGGTTAGATTTCTTTATGTTTTATTTTATTGTTATTTTTAGAAACTGGGTTAAGAATAAATTTGTAAAATCGTTGTTGTAAATTTGTACAATCAATTGGGTTAATAATAAAATTACTGACTTACTAAAGAATTTATATTTAATAAGTTAAAACAATATTCTGAAAAGAATTTTTAGAAAAATGCAGAGGCCAGAAATAAACATTTTGTCAATTTACAGAAAGTTACTTTAGAAAATTTTCTTGAGAAAAATCAATATGAACATTATAAACAGATTATTATTGACGTCTAACCCCTATTAAGTTGCATTAGCCAAAGAAATCCAAATCAAAGCCTTTTAGCTTTAGAAATGCTCCTTCCTTGGGAAAATAATGAACAAGGATCCGAGTAACATGATGAAGAGGGTTGGTATTCTTCCTCAAACTGATATTTTTGTCTTATTTTTTAAAATAAAGTATATTGTAAACTAAAATGTTTTATTTCCATGCCTGTCCTGTACATAATTTACTTATTACAAAAACAAGTACGTTTTTAAGTTTTCAAATAATTGGAAATGGAAGGAAAAAACAATGAGGATAAGTTGACTGAAGGAATTTAGCTCAATAGCAACTATATTTTGTCTCAACCTTAAAAGCCAGTATGGAGGTAAATAGAATATCTCTGTCTCTATCTAATGCACACTAAAAGCCAGTATGGAGGTAAATAGAATATCTCTGTCTCTATCTAATGCACACATGTTTCCCCTAACTTCATCGTTTTCTACTCCTGCGGTGACCAAGTTGCTAACAACATGGTTAAATCTCATTAGGAACATGATCAACGACAAGAAGAAACTCAAGGCAATTTCACAATCTACCACTCTAACACCTCCCTCAAACACAAACTGGAAATATAGGAAATTCACATACCACTCTTGGGCCTTCAGAAAATTTGAATGACTCTTCAATAAATTTAACATTAGACTAGCTCCACAAAACAAATTCAGCCTGAAGAACTTGCTAAACACTCCTCTCAAAAATACCATCCCAAACACATTTAAATCCAGAATTTACCAGATTGTGATTAATACTACATAGGAAAAACAAACAGAAACTTGGAAACCAGACTTAAGGAACACCAAAGGAACATAAAACTAAAACAAATAGAGAAATCCGCTGTATCATACCATTTTTGGACAGAAAACCACAACATTGGCCAAAGTATAAAATTGTTAAAATCCCTCGCTACACCAATAGAATTGAACATCTGGGAAAAATACAACAATGTCATTAATTTTGAAATCCTGCCTGTGAACAATGTGTTAAAATTTTGTGCCCCCAACATCAGATGGCAACAGGTTCAGAATCTGCAAGAAGAGGAAGAGGAGCATGCAGGAGAAAGAGACCTTTAGTCACCCAGTCGCTGATGAGGAGGATGAATGCAGTTTCTGTTTTATACAACATTTAATTAGTGAAGGTAAGTGTCAAAAAGTATGACTCAATCTACCATCATGAAGAATACTTCACTGTTAATAGTGTTTCTGTTTTTAATCTTTAAATATTCAGTTGTTATAAATTTCAGTTTTGAGCATATAATCCTTTGCAGCATATCTTTCTCTTTCAGGTTATATTATTTTTAGAGCCTTTATAGACTTCAGTGGGCACAAATTTCTAATGAAAGAGAGTTTTTCAGCAAAAGTCTGATATTTGCTGTTACTATGCTTATCACGCAGTAACTAATACACTAAAGGGTAGAATGCAACAATATTTTTTTCTTAGCTAGAGGAAACTAGTGTGCTGATACCTGTCCACTTTGAATTCTCTACCTTTAATAAGATGAGCATTATAATTTTTTAAATTACATATTTTCAAAACATTTCACACCTATGCAGCAGAAAAGTCAGCCAGTGAGAAACTTTTTTGTTATTGGGCTTACAACAGGGAGCAAGCGAGAAAAAATGTTGTGGGAGACAGTTTTTAAAAGAAATTGGAATCTAGTTACTTCTTGCAGTCATTGTGTACGACAAACAAAAGTCTCATCCATCTATTCAGTTAAGAGGCCAGGTGTGAGACTGTAGGTCAACATCAGTTGTAAGGAAGTGTTATGTACATTGTTTATTTAACATTTTATGTATATATTTACAGTTATGGAGGGAAAACCTAGGAAGAGATGAAATGTTGGTAAACTATGAAGATATGCAAAGTAATAATGAATGTGTTAGATTATTTTTCAAGTAAAATGAGCATTAGTAAGGCAGTAGAAGATACAGCTGAGGTACCTGGGTGTCAGAAACAGCAGTGTATAGGATAAAAAAGGAATGAATGAAAGGACCTCTTAAAGGACCCACAAAAAAGAAAGATTGGGGAAACAAAAACATGCAAGGTTAACACAATATACCGTAATAATGCAAAGCGGAGAGTGGCGCATCATTCATTATTTGCTGTTTGAAAACATTCCATCCGTGTTGAATGAATTTTGTCAAGAGTAAGTAGTGATGATATCCTACCTTATATCATTTTATATCTCCATATTTCTTTGATAGTATATATTTTTAAATTGGTAAAATCATATTTTGAAGTACTAAAAATACAAAGAAGAGAGATAAAGTGCAGGTGAAAATTAAATGCCTTAAATAGCAGTGCAGATATTTCACTATTTGGTGATGTATCATTCACAATATGACATTAAGTTGGTAGAATGATCACAGCAGGGCAGCAAATTTGAGTGCATATGTAGAGTACATATGGCAACAGTACACTCTACTGCCTTTTAACCCTCTGCTACACGCGTGCAGACAATGAGTCCGCATTGCATTTTATACCAGTTTAATGAACAACTTTAATGTTAGGTTAGAAAATATAATATACTTTAACCTGAATAATATAAATAAAGCACTGAATTCACTTTGATCATCAATGGTAAGAATGTTAACTATAATCACTGAAATTAACGTCTATCCTATTTTTTCACAGTTTTTATGAATGCATATTAACCAGCCGTTATTTTCAGAAAAATAGTTCAGAGAAATGTTTAGAGAAATGGTTCTTTACGGCATCACTGTCAATTTCATGTAAATCATTCATGGTGGTTGCTATTTTCACTGCAGAGATATGCTGCGACATGTTCCTGGCATACAAATTTACTGTATAGATTGCAACGAAATCTTGTTGGTCTGATTTTCTTCCTATTGCAGAAGCTGCATCTTCCTCGAATAGTTGCTTGTGGAGCTTTAGGAATAAATTCAGCTTTCGGTAATCCCAAAATTTCCGTAATACTGTTCTTGATGGTTGTTGGAGTATTTATCTGATTGGCCTTCATTGTCAAATAATCATGCAACAATTCCTTGCCAAGAACTTTTAGATAGTCTTTTCTGGGAATGGTTGAATTTGAATTGCTCTTGTAAATTACATATCCATTGATTGAACAATATTCAGAAGAGAGGAAAAAATTATACATGGCCATCTTCTGGCAATTCTAGTCAGAGTATGTACATTTCATCTCCTCAATTTTATCCACACCAGATTTGGTATCATTATAAAAAGTGATGAATCACTGTCAATACTATCACATCATGTAAAGTAGACAGTGCCAAAACGACCTTGCCTTTCTTAGGC
Source organism: Deroplatys truncata (assembly GCA_030765065.1). Lineage (NCBI taxonomy): Eukaryota > Metazoa > Arthropoda > Insecta > Mantodea > Mantidae > Deroplatys > Deroplatys truncata. Next base: position 2,228,666 of record CM060980.1, read on the forward strand.
TTATATGAAAGAAGTATCATATTCTTCCTAAATGCAAAAGTGCTGGATTCCAGAGGACAAATTTTTGCTACTGCTATAAATGGAGGAATTTCACGTTTATATTTTCGAATTGTTCCAACCATTGTCAGCTTGCCATTTTCCAACAAGTCAACCGCAAGTGCAATTATCACATTTTACATTTCTACCAGATTTGGATATACATTTCACCATTCTTTTCACAATAGCATGCGATGTGTTGTCACAGAAATATGGCCCATCCATCTTTTTCCATAATATATTTATAAATGACTAGTATAATACATCTTCGCATCTGTAAGTGCAAAAATATTTATACTGTATTTTGCCGGTTTTGATGAATGTATTGTATAACTCCACATCTGCCGCTGAATGCATCCAGCATTTCATCCACTGTAACTAGTTCTGATAAACTGTAATGTTTCTTGTAGTTCTCATTGAACTAATTGATCAAGAATTGGACAGCAGCTAATGTGTCTGTTTCTTTCTGACGAGCTCTGGCTCTGATGTCATTAAATCTCAGACATGTCAGCAAGAGACGAAAATGATTTATGCCCATTGAAAGTCAGAAGTACCATGTGCAGCCCAGAGATCTTGTATGTGAGGTTCGCAGAACACCCACCAAGAAAAGAACTCCTAAATATGCCTGTAATATTAGTGTCTGCAACATCCCTTTACAACAAATGGTAGATATGTAAATATTAGTATAGCAAACAATGTCTTCTGTCAAGAATCATTGGAACGCACATTACAAGTGTTACTTTTGCTGACTACAACAAAAAAATAAGGCAAGAATTAAATATCCAAATCTGAACTCAGCTACACGGTCTATTCCTCATGGACCTACACCACCAGCAGACCTCAATTTTAGTGAATCTGAAAGCAGCTCCGTGACTTCCGACAGTGAGTTGGTTTCTGATTCAGAAGAATTTCACAATTCTCCACAACAGTTTAATCAACTTCAGTTAAATGATTTATTGAGGGATTTGGCCTCACAAAACAAAAAAGTGAATTACTGGGCTCATGACTACAGGAGAGGAATTTGTTATCACCTGGCATTATATCTTCGTGGTATAGGAATCGTGAAATGCAGTTCCAGAAAATCAACTTGTGGATGTGTGTAATCTTATTTAACAGTTCAGCAAGGAGGCATATGAGCCAAGTAACTGGCATCCTTTTATTGAGTCTTCCAAACAAAATCTTGAGGCAGTACCACTTGCACATTCTACAAACCTAAGAGAGTCTTATGAAACTCTGAAGCGTGTTCTTGAGAAAATTAAGTGCTACAACCATGAGTGTGGTGACTTGAAGGCCATTGGACTGTTACTAGGACAACAGGGAGGACACACAAAATTCCCTTGTTTTCTTTGTGAATCTGATAGCAGGGCAAGGGACAAACATGGAAAAACAGATCAATGGCCTCAGAGGCAGCAACTGGAACCTGGATCATAAAATGTTACCAATATGCCTCTTGTTGATCGTCAAAAAATTCTACTCCCTCCATTACACATATTGTCGTAGCCTCTCTTAACTAATGCTCATTGTGAGGTGGGCAACTCGCTTGGAAAGGTACCGGAAAATTAACAAACTTATAACATGGCGAGGCTACGACTAGGGACGCAGCTAAAGAAAGTACAGAAATATTATCAAACACTGGCAAAAGGGCACTTACATGGCTCAAAATGGAAGGAAGGAACTTTATACTATCATAAATAAAACAGGAAAGATCCGGATGGTAAGGGGTTTATTAGATAAAGTTGGGTACATTACCTAACTCCTTAGTCCCCTGTCTGTCGGGCGAGGCCGCCATGCATTGCCTGCACGGAGAAAACGATTACACATCTGTCCTGGTTGACTTCACCTCACTGACTCCCTGCCCCAAGCAACGCTTCCTAAAGCGTCGGGGATGCCAACCAACCTATCCCCACCTAAAATTGCTAATTCCCCCACCCAAGCTCTAACCGCCATCTCGAATCCAGGTGACCAGAGAGACGTATGCGCAACAATCTCTGCATACGTCACAATATAACTTGGCATGATGAACGAATTCGTGAAAACACTTTGCCTCAGTACTTATGCATCAAGCTTCCATCTTTGTCACAGGCTAAAATCAGAGAGGGACTATTTGATTGACCACAGATAAGGAAATTGAGAAAGATTTTGATCTTAGCAGCTCTATAAATGAAATTGGAAAAGATGTCTGGAATGGATTCAGAGAGGTTGTTACAAATTTCTGAGCAATGTGAAAGACCCTCAATACAAAGAAATTGTCAGAAATATGCTGGAAAATTTCAGACTGCTCGGCTGTAATATGAGTTTGAAGCTTCATTTCCTCAAGTCGCATCTTGGCTACTTCCTGTCAAATTTATGAGCTGTCAGTGAAGAGCAAGCTGAAAGGTTTCACCAGGACTTGAAAGATGCTGAACGATGTTATCAAGGATGTACATATGATGGCCGATTACTGCTGGTGTCTTGCACCAGACGAACCTACCAGAGAACACTCGAGAAAATCATGTACACTGAAGTTCTATGGGAAAAGAAAAAGGGGTACACAAGATAACTTAAAATACATTCTCAAATTCTTTAGGTATGCTTTCATGTTATTATTCTCTTTAAAACATGTATATGAGTGTGTAATATTTTTGCAAATTTTATAATTATATTTTCAGTGAACATTATCATATTGCCAAAACGAGATGTGCTATGGAAAAACGGAATCCATTATTGTACCACAGAAACATAGTTTTGATTTATAATGTAGTGTAATTTTACACACAGAGAGTTACTAAAAAAAAGGTATCAATACCCAAATTAGATTAACATACAGGATGTAACAAAAATGTACGGCACAAATTGCAGGACACATTCCTCACATGTAGACGAAGAAATTATGTTATATGAACATGGGTCTGGAAATGTTGTATTACCATGTTACAGTTCATATTCTCCAACTCATTAATCATAGGAAAAACACAAGAATAGAACATACCAGCATGCAACTCTTTCTCACAGGAGATGTTCAATATGCCCTCCGTGAGCATTGATACATGCTTCAATGCTTCTCTTAGTGAATCTCAGATGCACTGATGTATACCTGGAGTATTGTGTATGGTTTCGCAGCCTTCCATAATATGGGCACGGAGACTCTGAACATCTGATACTGGGGTTCGATACACAAGAGCTTTCAAATGCCCCCACAAATAAAAGTCCAGTGGGTTTAGGTTCGGGGAGCGTGGAGACCAGGCAATTGGTCCACCTCTACCTATCCATCTGTCACCGAATCTGTTATTTAAAAGCCGACGGACATTAACACTAAAATGAGGAGGTGCTCCATCGTGCATGAAGTACATGTTTTGTTGCACAGCTAAAGGCACATCTGCTAACAGATCAGGTAGTACATTCTCTACGAAATTATGGTAACTTTGTGCGTTGAGCCTGGGTGGAAGATCGTGAGGCCCTACCAAACAGTTACCAACAATGCCAGCCCAAACATTGACAGAAAATCTTTGTTGCTGACTTGCTTCAACAGTTGCATGAGGATTGACATCAGCCCATACATGCCGAGTGTGATAATTTACAATCTGATCTCGTTGAAACAATGCCTCATCTGTGAACAGCACCGTTGAACTAAAATCAGGGTTGACACTTTGTTGTATAAACCATTAGCAGAAGCGTACCCATGCAAGAAAATCAGCTGCTGATAGTGCCTGTAAATGGTATGGATACAGCCGGACCTCGTGTAACACTCGCCAGACAGTCATGTGTGCAGCTACTTGTCTTGTATTGACACTAGTGTCAACTGCCTGATGAATTGCTGCCTCCCGTTGCAGTGTCCTCGTCCTTCTAGGCCTCCCCCGGTCACGAGTATCAGCTGAAATGCCCAATGTTCCCTGACACGAAGATCAATGGCTTCAAATGTATTCCTGTTGGGGCACCTTCGTCCTGGAAATTTCTCCCGGTACAAACGTTGAGCGCAAGCGCCATTACCATCTGCTAATCCATACATCAAATGGGCATCTGCCATCACTGCATTTGTGTACACTGCCATTGCATGAGTCAAGTCTGTGATCAACTCTACTGGTACATAGTAACCTGTGTGCTTGCCAAGGTCGTACTTCTCACTGAAACAGTTTATGTTACCTGTAAACAAGCAATGACATGGCAACAGGGACATGTAAAACAAAACACTGGCGGTGCACCTACGATAATGACAACGTAACCACGAGTACATGTTCCCCATGATTATAACGTTCTGTTCGTGTGTGTTTCCCATGATAAATGAGTTGTAACATGAAAACAAAGCATTTCCAGACCCATGTTCATATAACACAATTCTTCGTCTACGTGTGATTCTGTATTCACTGATGTATCACAGAATGAAAATGGCTGTGGATATACTCTGGTTTACTTCTATTACATAATGCTGTACATATCTCTGTACTCCATCTTTAGTTGTGAGTTAGGCGTTACTGCACATATTCAACACAAATAAAAATGTATCTTACCTATAATGTATTCACTCTTAGGTTGACCTGCGCCAAAACAAACCCACATGACCAGTGCACTGTGGTACGACTCGGTAGCAATGCGCTTAGGAAAGTAGTGCCATGCGAATAATCTAAATTTTAGATTATTAGCATTATTGTTAAATGGTATAATATTCTGTACAAATACGTAAGAGTTTAATTAACACTGATTTATACTGTTAAACAGAGCTACAAGTTCCAAATGCAATTTGTATGAGTCACCTGATCCGAGTATGCGCAGAATTTTGTTTACAGCCTGAAATCAGCAGCTTCTGTATCATAGTTGGTGAACTTGCTCTTGCATCTTCGTCTACTTACATAAAGCATAAGCTGGGCAAACCATCAACTAGTGGTGAAAAGAAATTGTGCTGAATGTTTATTATAAATTATGTGAGAAATATCCCAAACTTATGGTGAAAGAAGTGATGAAATTTACTTCTGAGTGCTTCGAGTACAAGTATCAACAGTGCTCGCAAAGAAAAATCTAAAACAGGAAAAGTATTATACCCGGGAAATAAAGAAAGCATGTGAAATACGCGAAGCAAGAATGTAACGTGTTGTGAAGAATGCAATTTGCGTAACAGTGCACAATTTTGTTTTTTTAAAAATGAGCAGCCAACATTGATAAAGTGTGCTTCCAGAGAGCGAAGAAATTTAAATTATCGCATACCTGTTACTTTCCTTTAGAATTAACTATTATTATATGTGCAAACTTTTATTTTGTTGAAACTGTCAATCTTATCTCCTTTAACCCCTAACAAAGTATTCTACTCACTGTTTAAACTGTCGGAATAAGGGCTCTGTTCTTTATGTATTACGTGCCGCGTGTACTCGCCACAAATAGTCGTGAAAGTACGACAGTATTTCTGGCGTGAATGGCGGAAGGCTATTAAACGATTGGAAGAACAAGGTCTGGAAAAGGAAAAACAATGGGATAGTTTTACTTCCTGAGGGAGCAGTTAGATGGCTTTGCCAAAGACAAACTTGAATCTAGTCTTCAGAAGAATCCAGACATTGAAGAATTTGCCACATCTGTAGAGTTGCCATTCCGAGTGAATACAAGGTTTGCCCCACTGGTTTCTGTGGATGTGGAAAGAAGCTTTAGCATCTACAAAGACATTCTATCTCCTAATAGAAACAGACTTACTTTTAAAAATGTGGAGATGCTTAATGTCTTGAAGTACAACAGCTTTATGTTTTTTCTTTCTTTTGACGAGTGATAATTTGATGCACTTGTTTGTAGTTCAATAAATTAGAATAGAGGAAAGAGAAATCATTGAATTATTTAAGGGAATGCACAACTGAAATTAACCCAAAATCTCAAAAGTGTTCCCAAAAAATTCTCCATTGCTTGTAGTTTTAGAATTCACTTCTTTTATTTTTGACCTAGCGAACGCTTCAGGATCATTATGAGACTTTTTAAATGCCCTTGTGCATTTGATTGCTAGCTGTTTATATTTTTAAAACTTGATTTTAAGGCGTTTATTATTTTCAGCATTTCTGCATATTCAAAATGTTCCACAAGATGTAGTTTTCATCCATTCATATTGACATTTTTTATGCTTATTTCAAAAACCCAAATAAATAAAACTGTTATATAATTTTTCTGTGTAATGAATAATTTTTAAGCTACCAATTTTTAGAAGATAACAATGTATACAAAAAAGAATGCAAATACAAAACTGCAAAACTTTTTTTTCTCTTAACTAAGAATGGTAGAAAAAAAAATTGTATGACAGATTTGTAGTTCCTTGACATAGAAGCAACATAAGATTTTTTTTTTTTGAAGAATGCATCATGTGTTGCATTTTGCATATACCCATAATTTTATATTTTGAAAATGAATAACTTGAAAACTAATTAAGATTTTGGATTGAAATTCACAAAACTATTATATCTAAAGAAGACTGACATGTGGTTAAAATTTCAGCCCAATTGAATGGATAGTTTACAAAATAGCATTCAGTTGTGCATTCCCTTAAATAAACCAGCACCTTATTGTCCCTTTTTTCACCTTATTTGAGCACCTTTTCCCCTCCTTTTTTCATCTGAATTTTACACCTAAAAATCCTAACACTGGTCATCAGAAAGACTCACTGGGCACAAGTTTGTCCTACCATCTAGCATGTACTCAATAATTCCAACAACACTACAATCAGGATGGCATCGGTTACATTAATGTTCAACCATCATCCAGACACTATCATACCGGGATCATCATCAGTGATACCAAAGGAGAGAGATCACATTGAGGAAGAGAAGTGTAAGTTTGCCTTCAACAGAATCCAGTGCAGATCAACAAAACAGAAAATGAACACAGATGATACAGGAAGAAGTGGGTGGCCCAGTCTTGGTGAATACCTAAAACCTATCTAGTCTTCTCAGAAGATGTAGCAGGATGTCTGCATCACCAGAATATTTGGAGAGCACACTTATGAGGTCCAAGATGTCAAGATGAAGATACATGGAAGATTTCACCAAATACTACTAAAACCTTTTGTGCAGTGTGGATCTTCATTGCTACTAGAGCCACTGAGGCATCTCTATGCTAGCCTTCCTCAGTAAGGTTTTTCAATATTTCTAAATACCAATGCTATATATCTCATATTAAAATTAATTTTAACTTATATACAAAAGTAATCTTTTATAGTATGGCTGTATCTACGTATTTTTATAATAATTGTACATAACCTCAATTACCTGATAATTTCATCAATCATAATTTTGACAAAATCTTAAGCAAAATGTATTGTGTTGAATTAAATGTGAATTGATTTCATAAAATTTTATGTATGAAATGCTTGTTAGTGAAAATGCTTAAAATAATTTACGTGCATTCAAATAATTTAAAAGTTGTTTTAAACGAAATCCCTACATCACGGAATGTGTTACAACTATACAACTTAGTTACAACTATAGGGGAAAAAAGCAAAGCAAAACAAAACAAAAAAAGAAAGAAACACAGTATTATTTGAGAGGAAAAATAACATGTAAATATTAATGTTATCAATTTCTTTGAAGTTTGATCCTCCAAGGTCTAGAGCTACCATGCTAGTCTCTAGTTCTCGAGGTTGCAGGTTCAAAGACTATGTAGGGCAATGGATTTTTTGGGCATAAAATCCTTTAGCATGGCCTCCTTTGAAGGGAAGTAAAGCTAGTTATCCTGTCATAGAGGCCTCTGAGCAAAATTTCAGGTCTTTCATGCCCAATAAAGAGTCCACAATTTAGGGCACATGTTTAAGGAGCCCTCATCCACTGAAAACTACTTCTCATACGGGGGAATGTTTGAAGCTGAATTTATTACACCCAACTGTTTTATTTATGTACATAATTTATAGAATATACTTAGTTAAATGTGCAGCCCTGCAGAGTTTATTTTGTTTTATGAATGATAACCTCAAAATTTGCATTATTGTACACATGTTTATTTATTCTAAATATCAGAGCCTATTATAATAATACGTAATTAATGTACATTATAAAGCATAGTCCTATGTTATATTTCCATTACAGAAAGCAATGCAATGATGCAGCAATTAATACTCAAATATGATTGGGCAGTAGCAAACGATTAGAAATGGGAAGCCAAGGAGCAGCTGCCCTTGCTGATACTACTATTAGCATACTCTGCACCAAAACTGAAGCATCTCAAGTCTATGAGAACAGACACAAATGTACTGCTCCCAGAATTGTTCTATTTCTCACATATATTGATGCATACAATGTCTTGGAAGCAATATGAATATTGCTTATGCAAATAAGTTTCAACAGTGTTAAACAAATAGTTGTGCAATTTAGTACTTTGAATTCTGTGAATAAATACCATATTGTGCATTGGCCCCTCTCTGTGAGTGATTATTTAAATAGTATTGCATCCAGCTTCCACTGCTAACTGCAAAGCGATCCCATTACTTTGAAAGGCAATCTTGAAAGACAGTTCTCAACCATCCAAGAGAGAGTTGAGTTTGGGGAAAAGTTCAACTATGTAAGTGTACATCCACTAGCTTAGGGCAATTACTGCCTTTGACAAAGTTTAGAGAGAAAACCAAGGGCAGGGAATTTCTGTCTTTGGTAAAATCATCATTGGAACACTGAGAGGAGAAGCCCACAGGAGCAGAGGACCTTTGGGAGGCACCCACTCCAGCAACGAGTTCAACTTAGTAAGCAGTCTGTGTTCTGAGCAGGCTTGCAGATTCAGAGCCAGGATATGTTCATCTTCAAAAGAGATTCTCAAGATGTACTATGCCACATCATAACTAACACGTCTTTTATTAGTTTACATAACAGTGTCAATAAAATTTGTTTTAACAAATTTATAAAATACATCAGTTGCCCTTTTACACTCACTATTCGACTTCACTCAATGCTATTTCTCAGTACGTGTTTCAAAGGCCTCCATCATTAGCTGTGTGTAAATTGTTGGGCTTGGGTGAAGTTCGTATTTAGTGCTTTTTGTCTCCTAGGAGGATTTTACATGAACTTGAAGGCGGAAATGTAAACCTTCGGGATGTCAAAGTTTGTAAGGAACTCCTAAAATATTTTAACATAAATGTTTTCCCAAATATCCAATTCTGTGTGTTTTGAAGCTGGTTTCAATAAATGGATTTTTTTTCTTTGATTACGTGGTTTTTGTCCCAGAAGTGAACTGCAACTGCAGGATTGTCTTCTTGCTTATATTTAATGTTTATCCAACGTTCTTAAATCTGATGCTCAAATTTCCATTTATTTTACCCACGTACATTTCGCTGTAGTTTGCACATTCTATTTTACAGGTGCCTGACTCCTTTTCTGTCTGCTTTTTTTACTTTCTCTACTACGTATAGTAAGTAGGGGAAGTATTGTATTCCATCCAAAAATTCGATACCGAGATTTCACCAGAAATAGATGTTTTGAGACCCCCTGAATCCAAAAAAAGAATTTTTGGAAACATGTCCGTGTGTGTGCGTGTGTGTGTGTGTGTGTGTGTGTGTGTGTGTGTGTGTGTGTGTCTGTGAACAGCATAACTCAGAAACGAACAGTCGGATGAACACCAAACTTGGTATTTACGTTCAGTATCTTCCAGAGATGCGACACGAAGATTTTCAAGAAAATCCCCCAACCCCAGATTACCCTTTACATGGAACATTTTGAGAAAATTTTAATTTTCTCAAAAATGGCTCTAATGATTTTGATTAAAATATCATATGTTTAAGATATTTTCATGACAAATAAAATGCATATCTTGAATTTTCTGGGAATGTCTCCAAAAGTATTCTTCATTGTGAACGACTTTTGCATAATTCGTAGACCATAAGAGATAGACAAAATTTTACTACACAAAAAATGTAGATCGCGTTAAAACACACAATTCATGTCTATACATTTTTTTTGAGTGAACCATTTTCAAGATATTGCTTGTTATTCCCTTAAATTTTTCAATACTTATTTTCTCAAATGGGAATTCCTTATTAATTTTTTTCTTGGATATGGAAAGAGTATTAATCTGTTGTTGTTCACCAATGGCACTGGGGATTAATTGATCTGCATCATTTTCCCTGTGGCTTCCCAATATAAAGTCTGTAAGTTATCACTTTTAAGGCTTTTGCATTTCGCGAGATGTTGTTTGTTCAGGATGACATCATCTTCACAGAGAGTGCACTTGAGTGTAGGTAGGTATCGTATCTTGTAGAGATGTTCTGCGAGGCAATCGTGGCCAGTTGCCATCCTAAATAAGGCCACTGCAGTCTTCCTTGGCATTTTTTGTATATCAACTCTATCTTTAATAGTGTTATAATCTTTATCCTTTAATTTATCTTCATCAAGTCTCTGCTGTCTTTTGAAACGTAGAGTATTAATCTATGGCAAAAGGAATGATACTGCACCTAGCAACCAGCTATTAAGAGATATGTCTATGCTTAAAGGCTACTGTATTTCTATAATGCCCTTGCAATTACAAAACAAGGGGAACATAGTACGCCTTAAGCGATAGTCAAATATTTTTAGAACTGGTCGCTATGTGTAAAATGTAATTCTCTTTGCATGTCAAAAGATCGTTTCTGCAAATGTTTATCTCCATTAATATGAAATAGATGGAGAATAAGAGTTTGTAAAAATAGTTTGTACAAGAGTAGAGAAAGTCATGTGAGTGTAACACATCAGCTTCCCCCCCATCTCTATTACTTGTACGGATGAGATTCTTAATACTGTATTAGTTGTAGGGTGCTTCCACTGTTTTTGAATACCTTTTTGAAATTTATAGTGAATCCATGGATTTAATGTGAATTTCCTGAATTGATTTCTGGTTATGTAGGTTGAATCTGTTTGAGGCATTGTTGTTTTTTGGATTTGTAAATTATGTTGTCAACCATTTCTTTTTTGAAGCCACTTAGTTCTGCTTGGATTATTCGATCAATTCCTTGGTTTATTTTGTTCTGCTTTAATGGTATTGTTAATTAATTAGTCTGTGTGCCATGCTAATGAAGGCTGCTCCTTGTACTTAGGGGTTGAAACCTTTGGCTTTAATACAGTTATAAGTGAGTGTTGCTTTTCTGTATACACAAAATTCTATTTTACTGTTGTTCATTATTTTTAAGTCCAGAAAGGGGAGTGCATGGTTGCTTTCTGTTTATATTCTGAACTGGATTGCTAGACACTGCAGGTTTAAGAGTTTCTGTGCATCACTTTTATTCTTCTTGTGTATCTTATATTGGCATACCTCTATCAGGCTTTGAAGATGTGAGGAAAGGCTTCAGTTGTGGATTTTCAGGTGGCTCATGAACAGATCAGCCAAGAATGCTGACAGTAAACTACGCATCACTAGACTTGCTTTTTGTTAGTAAAAAATTACAATTATTGTTAGATGAATATGTTTAAGAGTTCTGCATAGTCCATGTTTTCTTTGGATACATTAACCAATTTCAGCCATATGCAAAAGTATTTTATTAGTTTATTTTTTGGTATGCTAGGAAAGTGGACCTTCACATCAAAAGAGAATAGTGTGTATTGGGCACTAGATCCAAGCCCTTTATCTTCTTTGCCAGGTCCATGAATTTCTTAATGCTTGAACAAGCAAATGGCATGGCTAAAAAGCAGACTTGTATCGCTTTTGTGGGGCCAAAATCATTCTTATGTATATCCTTGCACAGCAGACTCATCAACAGTATTTGCCAAAACACATGTAAGATCCCATTTGCAGGAAGTCTGGTAGGAGAATGAAACTTCCTTAATATACTATGCAAGTGCGCATTTTTGGCAATGTGCAGGGCTCTTTTCTAGGGTCCGCCCATAATTTCTATTCTGCCCACCTTAATGTTTAAGTTATTGAATTATGAGAGGTTCTGGAAAGTATTAAGTAATCAATAAATTATATTGTAATGCTTGCAAATCTTTGTTTGGTTCAACATTTTTTTCAGGTTTAATGGACAATTCTATCAACAAACTTCTGGCTTAGCAATCAATATAGCATTTTCACCTCTTCTTGATCTTTTCACGAGTTATTTTTTAAATACAAATTACCAAAGCATTCCCTTTAATTTTTAAAACTTGGTATAGATTATATTTTTGTTTTTGTTCCTAATAAAACACTTAAACGTTGCTTTAAAACTTTTGAACTTAAAAGATAACACTACAAACTTCACATTAGAGATTGAAAATGATGCCCTAGGTTTAAAGATATTACCTATCTAAAGTGATCACCAGCCATTCTTACAAAAAATGGTCATTAGTATAGGTGACTGTTAAATGGAGGTTATGAATATACAATTAGTTCCTTTTATTTAAAGGTGAGTCAGAATTGTTATACTAACATCACTTAAGTTTACTCACTTAACATGTTTCGGGAAACAGTTGTTCCCATCCTCAGAAGCTAATCCGACTGGCCCGTGTTGTTGGTGTTTCCGTTTTGTGGACTGGATACTGTGGTGACATCTTGTGGTGGTGAAATGTACTTCCAGAGAGGATTTGGTGGCGGCAAATCAAAATTCATTAGATGTGTGTTGTGTTTTAAAATGGTGATCTTCTCCATGCATCTAATTCGGCTGCAAATTTGGCTGGTTTGACTAATGTAATATTGGGTTTGATGTTGTGATTAGTGATCCAAAAATGGTGTGAAACTGCAGATTTGTCCATTTGTTTGTATTTGATACATCTCATGTGCTCCTTTAGCCTAGTTTCTAGGCTTCTTTTTGTCTTGCCTACATATACTTTATTGCAATCTGAAGAATTGATTTTATAGATTCCAGCTTTTTTGTCTTGTGGGATGGGGTCTTTTAACTTGTTACAAAGTAATTTCTCTATGTTAAATTTGTTCTGTGGAGCTAGGCTGATGTTGTGTTTCTTGAAAATCTTCTTAAATTTGTGATATGTTCCTGGGTGGTATGGGAATTTCTTGAACTTTTCGTGCACATCAGGTAAAGGTTGAGTATGTGCGATATGAACACAACCACTTGTTGACTGGCATGACATCTCTGGGCAGTGCAGTGGTTTAGCACGATTTGTGTTCCAGACCTTCACCTGTGTGCATCTCTTGAAATAGCTTGCTAAGTTCTTTGTCAAGCCATATTGCTATTCTCAATCTGTGTACCTCCACTTTTCGTCAATTTGATTGTTCCTTTTTTGGCATTCATTTTCTAAATTGTTTAAGCTTTAATGGGACACAAATGGAGAGCTAAGATATCTTGATGATTTGTAATTATTATTGGGCTACATTTTTAAAGAGCATGTTTTGTACTTTTAATGCGTGTTGTTCTGATTTTTGCCATTTTACCCTTTGGTCATGTATGGCTGTTGTTAATTTGTTGGGAAAATGTCTTTGGTCATGTATGGCTGTTGTTAATTTGTTGGGAAAATGACTTTGATCATATATTTCTGTTGTTAATTTGTTGGGAAAATGTCTTTGATCATGTATAGCTGTTGTTAATTTGTTGGGAAAATGTCTTTGGTCAAGTATTTCTGTTGTTAAATTAGTTGGGAAAATGTCTTTGGTAATGTATTTCTGTTGTTAATTTGTTGGGAAAATGTCTTTGGTCATGTATAGCTGTTGTTAATTTGTTGGGAAGATGGTCATGTATAGCTGTTGTTTATTTGCTGGGAGAATGTCTTTGGTCATATATAGCTGTTGTTAAATAAGCTGGGAAAATGTCTTTGGTCATGTATTTCTGTTGTTAATTTGTTGGGAAAATGTCTTTGGTCATGTATAGCTGTTGTTAATTTGTTGGGAAAATGTCTTTGGTCATGTGTTTCCGTTGTTAAATTAGTTGGGAAATTGTCTTTGGTCTTGTATTTCTGTTGTTAAATTAGTTGGGAAAATGTCTTTGGTCATGTATAGCTGTTGTTAAATTTGTTGGGGAAATATCTTTGGTCATGTATAGCTGTTGTTATATTAGCTGGGAAAATGTCTTTGGTCATGTATAGCTGTTGTTATATTAGCTGGGAAAATGTCTTTGGTCATGTATAGCTGTTGTTAAATTTGTTGGGGAAATGTCTTTGGCCATGTATGGCTGTTGTTAAATTTGTTGGGGAAATGTCTTTGGTCATGTATAGCTGTTGTTAATTTGTTGGGGAAATGTCTTTGGTCATGTATAGCTGTGTTAAATTTGTTGGGAAAATATCTTTGGTCATGTATTTCTGTTGTTAATTTGTTGGGAAAATGTCTTTGGTCATGTATAACTGTTGTTAAATTTGTTGGGGAAATGTCTTTGGCCATGTATGGCTGTTGTTAAATTTGTTGGGGAAATGTCTTTGGTCTTGTATTTCTGTTGTTAAATTAGTTGGGAAAATGTCTTTGGTCATGTATTTCTGTTGTTAATTTGTTGGGAAAATGTCTTTGGTCATGTATTGCTGTTGTTAAATTAATTGGGAAAATGTTTTTGGTCATGTATTTCTGTTGTTAATGTGTTGGGAAAATGTCTTTGGTCATGTATTGCTGTTGTTAATTTGTTGGGGAAATATCTTTGGTCATGTATAGCTGTTGTTAATTTGTTGGGAAAATGTCTTTGGTCATGTATAGCTGTTGTTAAATTTGTTGGGGAAATATCTTTGGTCATGTATAGCTGTTGTTATATTAGCTGGGAAAATGTCTTTGGTCATGTATAGCTGTTGTTAAATTTGTTGGGGAAATGTCTTTGGCCATGTATGGCTGTTGTTAAATTTGTTGGGGAAATGTCTTTGGTCATGTATAGCTGTTGTTAATTTGTTGGGGAAATGTCTTTGGTCATGTATAGCTGTGTTAAATTTGTTGGGAAAATATCTTTGGTCATGTATTTCTGTTGTTAATTTGTTGGGAAAATGTCTTTGGTCATGTATAGCTGTTGTTAAATTTGTTGGGGAAATGTCTTTGGCCATGTATGGCTGTTGTTAAATTTGTTGGGGAAATGTCTTTGGTCATGTATAGCTGTTGTTAATTTGTTGGGGAAATGTCCTTGGTCATGTATAGCTGTTGTTAAATTATTTGGAGAAATGTCTTTGGTCATGTATGGCTGTTGTTAAATTTATTGGGGAAATGTCTTTGGTCATGTACAACTGTTGTTAATTTGTTGGGGAAATGTCTTTGGTCATGTATAGCTGTTGTTAAATTAGTTGGGAAAATGTCTTTGGTCATGTATTGCTGTTGTTAAATTAGTTGGGAAAATGTTTTTGGTCATGTATTTCTGTTGTTAATTTGTTGGGAAAATGTCTTTGGTCATGTATAGCTGTTGTTAAATTTGTTGGGGAAATGTCTTTGGTCATGTATAGCTGTTGTTAAATTTGTTTGGGGAAATGTCTTTGGTCATGTATAGCTGTTGTTAAATTTGTTGGGGAAATGTCTTTGGTCATGTATAGCTGTGTTAAATTTGTTGGGGAAATGTCTTTGGTCATGTATAGCTGTGTTAAATTTGTTGGGGAAATGTCTTTGGTCATGTATAGCTGTTGTAAAATTTGTTGGGGAAATGTCTTTGGTCATGTATAGCTGTGTTAAATTTGTTGGGGAAATGTCTTTGGTCATGTATAGCTGTGTTAAATTTGTTGGGGAAATGTCTTTGGTCATGTATAGCTGTTGTTAAATTTGTTGGGGAAATGTCTTTGGTCATGTATTGCTGTTGTTAAACTTGTTGGGGAAATGTCTTTGGTCATGTATAGCTTTGTTAATTTGTTGGGGAAATGTCCTTGGTAATGTATTGCTGTTGTTAAATTTGTTGGGGAAATGTCTTTGGCCATGTATAGCTGTTGTTAATTTGTTGGGGAAATGTCCTTGGTCATGTATAGCTGTGTTAAATTTGTTGGGGAAATGTCTTTGGTCATGTATAGCTGTGTTAAATTTGTTGGGGAAATGTCTTTGGTCATGTATAGCTGTTGTTAAATTTGCTGGGGAAATGTCTTTGGTCATGTATAGCTGTTGTTAAATTTGTTGGGGAAATGTCTTTGGTCATGTATTGCTGTTGTTAAATTAGTTGGGAAAATTTTTTTGGTCATGTATTTCTGTTGTTAATTTGTTGGGAAAATGTCTTTGGTCATGTATTGCTGTTGTTAATTTGTTGGGGAAATATCTTTGGTCATGTATAGCTGTTGTTATATTAGCTGGGAAAATGTCTTTGGTCATGTATAGCTGTTGTTAAATTTGTTGGGGAAATGTCTTTGGCCATGTATGGCTGTTGTTAAATTTGTTGGGGAAATGTCTTTGGTCATGTATAGCTGTTGTTAATTTGTTGGGGAAATGTCCTTGGTCATGTATAGCTGTTGTTAAATTATTTGGGGAAATGTCTTTGGTCATGTATAGCTGTTGTTAAATTTGTTGGGGAAAAGTCTTTGGTCATGTATGGCTGTTGTTATATTAGCTGGGAAAATGTCTTTGGTCATGTATAGCTGTTGTTAAATTTGTTGGGGAAATGTCTTTGGCCATGTATGGCTGTTGTTATATTAGCTGGGAAAATGTCTTTGGTCATGTATAGCTGTTGTTAAATTTGTTGGGGAAATATCTTTGGTCATGTATAGCTGTTGTTAAATTTGTTGGGGAAAGTCTTTGGCCATGTATGGCTGTTGTTAAATTTGTTGGGGAAATGTCTTTGGTCATGTATAGCTGTTGTTAATTTGTTGGGGAAATGTCCTTGGTCATGTATAGCTGTTGTTAAATTATTTGGGGAAATGTCTTTGGTCATGTATGGCTGTTGTTAAATTTGTTGGGGAAATGTCATTGGTCATGTACAGCTGTTGTTAATTTGTTGGGGAAATGTCTTTGGTCATGTATTGCTGTTGTTAAATTAGTTGGGAAAATGTCTTTGGTCATGTAGTGCTGTTGTTAAATTAGTTGGGGAAATGTCTTTGGTCCTGTATAGCTGTTGTTAAATTAGTTGGGAAAATGTCTTTGGTCATGTATTGCTGTTGTTAAATTAGTTGGGGAAAAGTGTTTGGTCATGTATAGCTGTTGTTAAATTTGTTGGGGAAATGTCTTTGGTCATGTATAGCTGTTGTTAAATTTGTTGGGGAAATGTCTTTGGTCATGTATAGCTGTTGTTAAATTTGTTGGGGAAATGTCTTTGGTCATGTATAGGTGTGTTAAATTTGTTGGGGAAATGTCTTTGGTCATGTATAGCTGTGTTAAATTTGTTGGGGAAATGTCTTTGGTCATGTATAGCTGTTGTTAAATTTGTTGGGGAAATGTCTTTGGTCATGTATAGCTGTGTTAAATTTGTTGGGGAAATGTCTTTGATCATGTATAGCTGTGTTAAATTTGTTGGGGAAATGTCTTTGGTCATGTATAGCTGTTGTTAAATTTGTTGGGGAAATGTCTTTGGTCATGTATAGCTGTTGTTAAATTTGTTGGGGAAATGTCTTTGGTCATGTATAGCTGTTGTTAAATTTGTTGGGGAAAAGTCTTTGGTCATGTATGGCTGTTGTTAAATTTGTTGGCGAACCACATACAATTTTAATGTGTTTGAATTATAATTATGAGCAATTAAGGTAAAGTTTATCTATGCTGCTCTTGAGGGATAGGCATTTTGACAGTACATCATGCTGCAATATATTTAAGGTGGTTATGTCTAAGTGAAACCATTTTGTACCATGTGATCCCATTACCCTATTGATGTATAATTTGAATATGAAAGAATTATACATTGAACATTTCACTATGCCAAAAGACAGTATGATGTGAAGAAAGTTGCCTGAAGATAAATTTTGTAATACACTTGATTTAACCAATTAGTTGTATCATTGCTTCTTAAAATGGATTAAGAGTTACATTATTAAATTAGGACAAGTTCTTGAAAGACAGTTAACTTAGTTGATCCTCCTATTATTATGGCCTTTTTGGAATCTGCTACAAATTCTAACTTACCCAGGGTAATAAAATAATATAGGAACACAGAAAACTAATGGCACATCACTGTAGGGATTTAAGTAGTTGCAGATGAAGTTCATACAGTTCTATGTCAATTACACTGATTTTTCTGTAATGTTTTGATATTTCAATTTCTAAAACTTTGCTTTCAGTTGCATTTTGTTCAGGGTCTTTTTCTGATGAGTGCCAGGCGTATTTTATTTTTGGGCACCTTTTTACATAGTGAATGTTTGCTGAAATAAGTTTTCTGATCTTTTAATGCCATGCATTTGGATATTGTATTTATAAATTTCAGCATATACTGATGCTCTATATAATTTGCTCTCAAACATTCAAAGAATATAGAGAAAATTATATTTCTCATAAGCAGATGTAAGAAATGAGTGCTAGGATATATTGACTGAAATATGTTTAACATTAGATGCTTAAAGTTGACTCATCATTGCAATGGCATGTGATCCTTGACTAATGTATAGTTTATTGCTTGCAACTCAGTCATACAAACAGCTGCATTGCATTAAGAGTAATGTTATTCATAGATAGTTAAAGTACATGACCTTTCTTTGTATTTGCTCAGAATCCAAGTTAAAACATAGCAGCTGTAGCATCAATGGGGGAGGGAGACTTTTTTGTGTAGTAGAAAACTATACTTTGGAGTTGAAATTTTTTAAAACTAATGTGCATTGGTTATTAACACTAAATAGCATTACCAGTGTAAATAAAGATCAAAATTTACCTAATTTCAGCAGATCTACTCTGTATTAACAGTAAAACCTCAATTGTCCATCACTTGGGTAACTTACTCATTAACCGTCATTTTTTTTTCTCTCCTGTTTAGGTTCTGGAATGAAGATTTCCAGTACATAGCAAAGATGAACTTGTTTTGGAAACAAATGCAGCAACAATATGTACACGTCACAGCTAAACTCAAGCTGTAATTGAGATTTAACCTACTAGTACAGCAAAGACGAAACTGTACTTAAGCTTTAGTTTCAAGTACCAAAGTAGTCATGTCACACAATATAGTGTTGTTGGCTAGCAATGTACAGATACGCAATATATGACTAAGTCACTCTTTGAATCTAGGCTCCTACACATGATGAAGGATTTCAGAGATAGAGTAAAAACATATGTTTTCAATAAGGCACTAGTATTCCCTGCAGCAGTCCTTCGGGTAGACTGCAGCTGTGGCTGAGTGGTGAAAATGATGCTACTGAAATGCAATGTTGAGAATAGGCAAGTTCAAATCTTGCAATGTTTTTATTATTACAATCTCATATTTTCCTTGCATTTTTTTTTGGTTTGCTGTTATGAACAATGCAATTTAGAAAATGTGTATTTTAAGTATTATTAAACTAATTATCTGTGTAGGATCATCTAACATCATTCCATTGATTTTTGTTTAAAGGGCACTCAACTACTAGTCATTAGTGCCCTTGTAGAACAGATCATGGCAAAGGACAGAGATAAACATGAATATAAAATCCTAGCAAAAGCCAGAGGTAAAGATCAATATAAAATCACAGCAAACGTCAGAAATAAATATGAATATATAAAAATAAAACATGAAGTTTACCTGGCATCCAAGACACCTGACATAAATATGACTAAATGTGCATTTGGAAATTTATCCCTGACACAAACCTAAAAAACCTCTCAACTGCTTGCTTATCATCTGCTAAGACCTCTGGCAGTTGCAGTGTCTCCTGAAGACGTGTTAGAGCAACACATCACAGACCAACAGATTTTCACTTCACCGCAGACAAATAGGAACACGGTCCCCCTTAGAAAGGCACCATGCAGAGAATTGCAAGGGCCAATATGCAACCCAACCAAAGTTACCTCCTCACAATCAGATACAAGAGAGGAAGTTATCCAGTTTATCAGAATGTCCTTCACTACTCTTAAGCTTATTTCCAGAGAGAGCTAATCACTCTCCACACAACACACCTAATGTCTTCTGACGTTACACAAGATATTGCAACACTAGGTTCTGTGATCACTACCTTAGCTGCCAGTTCATTCCCTGCCAAGCCAATGTGACCACACTCCATGTTAACACCAGAAACATATAAAACATGGAGCACATCCTAGATTTGCTGAACAGTGGGATGGAGTTGTACAGCTCACGAAGGCTCTGAAGTGCACTAAGGGACTCATCGAAATGAGATGGCAATGGCACATATACAAATTGGCTCGGTATATGGCGTACACTCTGCATTATAAATTGAAGTGCTATCATAAAAACCGAATGTATGGGGTTCAGTTCTATGAACATACGCACATCCAACACTGTTGGAGCACTTAGATCCATCAGTGTAGATAAAAATTTGGTCCTTGTAACCTGACAAAAGTTCTAAACAAAAGTGCGGATATTAAACGTAGGCATCATAGACTTCCGATATGCCATCATTCCAAGCTCTACGTGAGATGTCGCACATAACCAAGAGGGGGTACATCCTCTTAGGAAACATGCTTGGAATCTTAATATCAAGCTTTCTAAGCTCCCAGCAATGAAAACCCGCAGGTTTTGGATTAATGGGGCTGTTACTATAATGGTCGTCCAGCGCGGTGTTGAAAAAAAGAGAGAACGTTAGATGTATAGGCATACACTTAAGCAACATTCATAGTTTCCTAAGAGGAAATCAGCGATATTGCAGAGGAGGCTCTGCCAATTCGGTGTAAAGACTCATAACTGGACTAGTTGGAAAAGCACTGATTGCCACTCGAATGCCCTGATTATGGACTGTGTCTAATCTCCTCAGGACAGATGGTTGTGCTGAGGAATAAATGATACACTCATTCTATATTGGATTGGATCAGTGTGTGATATGGTCACAGCAAAACTGTCCGATCTGCTCCCCAAGATTTGCCCTTTATATACCTGTAAGATATTCAGAGAAAGGTCACATCACACTTTCAACTGTGCTATATACGATGACCAGCTAGTTTCTTATCAAACCTCAATCCCAGGAATCTTATCTCAACTGCGAATGGCAGTAAATCTGCACCGAATCGGAGCGAAGGTGGTAATCGTCTTTTACGGTGCCAGAAGTTTATGCAGATTGACTTCTCAGTTAAGAAACGAAAGCCGTTTTTACAACTCCATTCTTGAAGATTGTCTACACATTGCTGCACATGATGTTCAAAAAATGGCGTACGCTGAGAAGTACAATATGACAAAGTCG
Organism: Deroplatys truncata; assembly: GCA_030765065.1. Classification (NCBI taxonomy): domain Eukaryota; kingdom Metazoa; phylum Arthropoda; class Insecta; order Mantodea; family Mantidae; genus Deroplatys; species Deroplatys truncata. Next base: position 2,249,686 of record CM060980.1, read on the forward strand.
TCTACAAATGAACATGACGATATCCCTGGAGGAACGCATTTCAAAATAGAATTGATTATATAGCAAACAGTGTAACGGTTAGTATCGATCCCTGAGGCAATCCGTTCTCCTGAACAAAAAGGTACGAAAGAACCGAACCAAGCCGATCCTTATTTGGAAAACGCAGTCCTTCATAAACTCTTGAATGCAGTGGTAACCATCCGTGTATGTTCCATGTGCGTAGGGAATGCAGGATCTACACAAGTCAACACGTATCATAAGCCTTCTCAAGGTTAAAAAATATCGCAGCGGTTTGACAATTCTTCATGAATCCGTTAATGATCTGCATCGATGACACAATGTGGTCCATTGTTGAATGGCGTTGTGAAAACCGCACTGGGTGTAAGCCAGTAGTTTGAGTGTTTCCAGCCACCATACCAACCGTCCACTGACCATGCGTTTCACCACCTTGCAAACGCAACTGGTGAGAGAAATAGGACCTTAGCTGGACGGAAGATGACGATCGTTTCCAGGTTTCAAAATGGGTATGACGGAGGCCTCTCGCCACTTTTCTGGAAAAGTGATGTCAACCCAAACACAATTATAGACTTTGAGCAGTAAAGCTTTACCTTCAGAAGAGAGCTGTTGCAACATTTGTACGTGCATACTATCTAGTCCTGGTGCTGATAGTCGCTAAGATGAAAGAGCGTGTTCTAACTCAGCCATGGTGAAAAATCTTCAAGGTTTCCAGAACAAAACGACAAACTTTGAGCCGAGTCTTAACTGGAAGAAACTCGGGTGAGCAGTTATCCGAGTTAGACGCTTGAGCGAAAGCACTGCCAAATCTGTTAGCCAGTCAAATGTATCAATAACAGCTCCTGCAGCTGTTTTAAGACTGACGATTGGCATGAGAGTCGATTTTCCGGTCAAACACCTTAACTTATCGTATACGACAGAGGAAGCTGTATCTCAATTAAAATGAAACTAAAAACGCTCTCCATGATGTCTTTTTGCTATCCTTAATAATTTGTCTAGACTTGGCAAGCAATTTCTTGTATTGATTCAGGTTATCCAGTGTAGGGAGACGCTGGAAAATCCTCGCACCTGCGAGCATGAATGACCTTTCGACATTCATTCGTCCACCAAGGGACCGGAAATCGACGGGCAGTCGACTAGGAATTGCTCAACAGAAGAAAGAATCATCTCTAAACCATTCACAGGTTGCACTCAATGTAATTAAACACAGCCCACTGGAGGTAAAGGTTCCAGTTGGCCTGATCCAAGCACCATCTAGGCAAACGTGTGGAACATATATCTTGTGTTAAACTAATAAGGCATGGAAAGTGGTCACTACAGCGTAAATCAGAGATGACATTCCATTGTAAGGAAACTGCACTGAACAAACTGCAATATCAAGATGTGAAAAAAGTGTTGAAGGAGTCTGAAAGAAATGTAGGGTCTCCGGTGTTCAGAAGAGCTGGGTTACAAAATGTCCAAGAAAAGGGCGATTGGCTCTCGCACAAGCCCGAGGTAAGCCCCAAAGATAGTAATGGACATTGACGTCTCCCACCAACAGAAAAGTTGTTGGTAACTGGGAAACTGGATTTTTTTAAATCACTGGGCGAGAGGTCGTCAGCTGGAGGCAGATAAATATTACAAATGGTAAATCGGATGGATGACAGTTTAATCCTTAGAGCTGCTGCATGGACACAGACTCCACAAATATATCTTTGATGAGCATCATAGTGCTCCTGTGCGCAGGAATATCTTCTTCCGATGTAAAATCATGCCATGCTGGTGTATACCGTCTAATTTGAAAGCTGTCTTGCGGACGGAGTTCTTGCAAACATGCGACCAAAGGCTCATACTTGTTCTGCAGAAATTCAAGCGCTGGCCGATGTGTTCTAATTAAACAGAGTTTTTTTTTATTTATGGACGCTCTTTAACTACTACGGCCCTTAGCGTGCCATTCTATATTGGGCGTGAAAAACCGGTAATTCTACTCAGAGCCTCTTTATCTTTTATTACGACACGGGACCACCGGCTTTACGAGTTGCATTCAAGTTATAACACCTGCAATTTTTTTTTTCTCTCAGAACTGGAAACAGATAGAAGCATGCGGTTTGTTTTAAAGTCAGCGGGCACTCTTTGCTAATGCGTGACAGAGATGGCAGCACTGTATATCACGCAGAACCTCTCATGGCAACGGGGAGAGTGAGGATTGTTTCGTATACTTAAAATGGCGACGTTTTCATTATATGATCAGCGTGTAATCATTCGTATCTCCATTTGCGTGGTGCGACACCGATTGAAATTCATCGGCACTTAAGTGAGACATGTGGTGATGGTGTCATGGATGTGTCTAATGTGCGTTTGTGGGTGCGACAGTCCAAAGAAGGCAGAACGTCGTGTTACAACAAACCAAAAGAATCTCGGCCTCGGACAAGCCGGTCTGATGACATGATCAAGCGAGTGTAGAAACGTGTTTTGGAGGATCGCCGAATGACTGTTGGCATTTCCGTGGGATCTGTGCACACAATCCTGCATGACGACCTGAAAATGCGAAAAGTGTCCTCCAGGTGGGTGCCACGAATGCTGACGGATGATCACATGGCTGCGCGCGTGGCATGTTGCCAGGCAATGTTGGCGCGAGATGAAGGCATGAATGGCACTTTCTTTTCGTCAATTGTGACAATGGATGAGACGTGGATGCCGTTTTTCAATCCGGAAACGAAGCGTCCGTCTGCTCAATGGAAGCATACAGATTCACCGCCATAAAAAAATTTCGGGTAAGCGCCAGTGCTGAAAAAATGATGGTGGCCATGTTCTGGGACAACGATGGCGTAATCCTTACTCATTGCGTTCCAAAGGGAACCGCGGTGACAGGTGCATCCCACGAAGATGTTTTGAAGAAGAAACTCCTTCTGGCATTGTGCGAAAAACGGCCGGAAAAGGCTGCACGTGTGCTCTTTCACCAACACAACGCACCAGCGCATCGGGCGAACGTTACACAACAGTTTCTTCGTGCAAACAACTTTGAAGTCATTCCTCATGTTCCCTACTCACCCGACCTGGCTCCTAGCGACTTTTGGCTGTTTCCGGCGATTAAAGACACACTCCGTGGCAGCACATTCACCAGCAGTGCCGCTATTGCATCAGCAATTTTCCAGTGGTCAAAACAGACTCCTACAGAAGCATTCGCAGCGGTCATGGAATCATGGCGTCGACGTTGCGAAAAATGTGTACGACTGCAGGGAGATTACGTCGAGAAGTGACACAAGTTTCATAATTTTCGTGTGATTAGATAGTGAGAAAAAAATCCAAGGTGTTGAATGCACCTCGTACTTCCCTTTCGAAGGAAGCCATGCTAAGGATTTTTACGGCCGAAAAAATCCGTCGCCCTTCGCCGTGTTTGAACCCGCGATCTCGGGAACTGAGGCTAGTTGCTCCATTATATTTTTTTATTTATGGACACTCTTTAACTGCCGAGGTCCTTAGCGTCCCGTTCTATATTGGGCGTGAGAGACCGGTAATTTTGCTCAGAGGCCTCTTTATCAGGCTTGAAGTTCTTTTACGTGCCGTAAATCTACGACACGGGACCACCGGCTTTACCTCCCTTCCGATGGAAGGCATGCTAAGGATTTTTACGGCCGAAAAAATGCCCTCCGCCGGTTTGAACTAGAGGTTACCTGTTCCATAGTAATTATAATGGTATAAGTTCTCAATCATAAGAGTACTACGTTGAGGATAGTGGTGGTCGAATCAATTTACCCGTTTTATTTGGTGTCGGCCTACATCTTTAACGGAGACTGCATCTTTTTCACTGTCGTTCTGGCAGCATCCTTCTGCTCCACGAGGGAGGATCCCTTTCCAATAGAAATTTCGGTTTTAGAACCTCGGCCGATTCGAAATGAAGATGTAGGTCGCCCATCTGAGTTCTTCCCAAAAGAGGTTCTCTGAGGAGATAATGGACTTTTGTTACCCTTTCATGTTCCTTCAAGGAAGTCGGTTCTGTCGTAGCTGGTCCTCAACATTATATATTACCGGCTTGGTTGAGATGGACTGTTTTACTGATATGATCTTACCAGTAATCGACTTGGCAGATGTTGATGCAGACGTGAGTGTTGATTTTGAGGACTTTGCTCTAACTACGAGAATCTTTTCTGAAATAGTGACCCCGTTTATATCCCTGGTCTGAGTTGCGATGTTTAGCTGCAACTGAGCTATAGATACAAGACAGAGGGTTGGCGGATACGCAGAAGCTTCCGAGGACACTTTCTCCCTAACCTCCTGGACCGCTCTTTCCTCTGAAAAACGGGGACATTCTCGTGAACACTTGATAGGTGTTCACCGCTGCATTTAACGCACTTGGAGCTGATGTACATGACCCATCATGAGAGATATTACCACAGTTAACGCACGTAGATTCGCCCTTACACAATTTGCTAGTCTGTCCAACGCACTTATAGTACCTCAACGGGTTCGGTATATATCGCCTAACTCCAATGACTTCATATCCTGCCTTAATCCTTTGAGGGAGATCTACCTGATGAAAGGTAAGGAACAGGGTACAAGTTGACACGAATTCACATCTTTCCTTCCGCTGAACCCGATATACGGATATAACACCTTCATCTTCAAGATTTACTTGAATCGCCTCATTGGACATAACGCCCAATGCAGGATATTTACCAAACGCGGGAGGAGTTCAAGGTCTTGTATATCCCAAACTTAACAGGATAGTTGGCTAACATGTTTGCCTTGAATATTTTTGCTGCCTGGGATGCTGCACGTGCTTCAAATTTTTGCTGCCTGGGATGCTGCACGTGCTTCAACCAGGAGCATCCAATGAAACTTCTAATGCATGACTTAACCGGACCAGCAATGTGATTGAGATCCTTTAGAACTGCAAAAGGGTTCACTGATGAAAACTTCTTCCCCTCCTCTATTCTATTTATGACCAAGTAGCGGGTAGCACAATACTTGACTACTTCTTTCCCCGTAACCTTTAATAAGGTTTTTTTTTTTAAATATTTTGGTATCCATAGCAGTTAAATCCTCCACCATTACAAATGCTCACACACTGGGTGCCAGTCCAGCTTAGGTGAGAGGTTCTGGTTTGGACCTTGCTCATCTTAGGTCTCGTCTCCCAATTTATACAGAGGGACTCAATTGCCTTCAGAAGTGTAATGGCCCATCCCTGGGACTGACCTTTATTAGCGAATATGAATGCAGTCCTATATGATACACCTTGGGGTTATGTGTTAGCCAATCACCCCTTGTGACTCCCATGCAGCGATATCCATCAGACTGTGTTCAGCGAGGTAACTGATAGTTGGTCAAAAGTATACTGGGCATTTAGCACAAGAGTGTGGCTCCTGAGAGTGCCAATCCTGTACCTACTGTACTAGGCTCTTGTGGAGAAAAGTATGCAATTCTTTATTTTGTAAACATTAAAAAATTCATTTAAAACATACATGTCTTACTGCATCATAAACATATTTGGTGTACTTATAAAACTTCATAATACATACCTACATTTTTTAAAAGAAAAGAATGCTGGTTTGGCATCCTAACCGTCTTTGGTTTGGATCAGTACTACTAGGAGTGCTTTTATTAGTTCCTTTATTCTCATCTAGAGCGAGCCACACATGTGTTTCGGCATACAACTACCACTCTCAGTGACTGTTTCAATTAAAGGATACACATAGCTGTTGTGATTTCTTTCAATTCAGATATGGTTGCTGTATTAGCTTTGATTATTTGTTTCTATTTTGTGTTTTGTTTGTTTATTTTAACTTGTAGAAACTGAACAGTGTCTCCAGTGTAAATAATTACAGAAGGCAGCAATATACATTTTTACAACTACAAGCACTTTAAAGATTCACTCTCTATTGAGGTGTTGCTCATGCAAACAACAGAACAATTACAAGTAAGAGGTTCGAATGCATGCTGGCCTATGACATAGTGTCTTGGACACTCTGCTCTTTTTGATACAGTTGCTGACAACATTCCCTTTAATCAGTGCAGCACTGCAGGTTTTAATTGAGAAAGAGGTAAATTTATATGAGGAAACAATTATGTTATGGAAGGTTGAATCATGTCAATAATGTTCACAATCATACCATGCAATGTTATTACATCACCTTATCGTTTGCAGGAGCCTGTCTGTAACTTCGACTGTATTCGGAAGCATGAAGAGATCTTTGTTTCCGACACGCGTCCAAACATTCTTTGGCTATCTGTGCATACAAAATTGATGAAAAATGGAGATGTGAATGAGTAAGCAGGCACACCTGTATTGGTTTTACTGAAAAAAAAAAGTCTGCTACCTTTTACCGTGCAGCCCTGCCCCACAGACAACAATCACCTTTATTGCCATTTTTTTAAACTTACAAGAATGTAACATAGGACTCTCGTGTTTAGCGAGCTTTTCTGTAATTGCTTATTAAACCTACTGTTTATATTAAGATAGATTATCCATCATTTTTGGTCGACTGTCAACCCCACCGCCTCATTATAAAATGATTAATCGGTATTCTACTGTATTGCTTAAGGAAACATAAAATTTCAAGCATTCAAATTTGAATTCATAGAGCTCATCTTAGTTGTGAACAGTTTGATGCTCCTCTGGATTTATCATCGGTATTTACACCTTTAACCTTATATGACAAAGGAAAAGGAAGGATCAGCTAAATCAATGAACCTGGTGTATTTACATGCGGAGTAAAAGCCACCTTTACTCTGGTGGTTCCCAAGAATCTCACACAAGCTCTCTCATGCATTGTCTCATAGTTGGAAAGTAATCATAATAGAGGCAACAATATTTAATTGCTGGAAACAAGCATAATATTCTACTTCACAGAGGTCTTCAAGACCTCTGCTATACTACAACTTCATCTCTAAGAGCTCAACTAATATGAACAATCATCATGCATTTGCACTGATATAATTTTCTTAAGTGGAACTGTATATTTCCATTTTAAGCAATGTTTCAAGTAGTACCTCTAAGACCCTTGCGACCAATTTCATAGGCTTCTGCGAGATAATCTTGTTCTTTTTTTGTATTCAATGGGTGATATGCCCCATTGGCTGCATATTTGGTACACTGTTGTAATACTTTCTCCAAAGCTCCCTTTACAAAATATATTTCATCTTTGCTCTGAAATATAAAAAGAAAAACATAATAGTTTATAAAATGCATTTCATGAAAGTACTATTTCGATTAGATCAGTCTTAAATAATCACTACACCAACATAACACATTTTAAATTCTCTTATCACACATCTTCAATTAGTGGTTAAGATAAAAGCACAACTACATTAAAAAGCATACAAAGAGATGAGCATATGCCTAAAAATTGTGTGTTACATTCACATAACTTTCTCTAATCACTTTTCTACAAACCATTGTTACAAAAGTTTATTCTTCTACCTACTTCTTGATAACAAAGATGAACTTTCATTTTATATATAATAAGGTTACAGTAGGCTAAAGCAATAGTCAGATTTTTAAAAAGTGGGTCGCTGTTTGATGTTTTGAAATACCTTGCATGCATTACACTTTTTGTGTATCTCTTATGGTTTACATTCAGAATTAAGGTGCCTTCACAAAAAACACACACACACACACACACACACACACACACACACACACACACACACACACACACACACACACACACACACTATACAGGCGCTCTTGAGATGGCTGACAGTTAAATAAGGACAACTGAAGACACAAAGGGGAATGACAGAAATGTACGAGTCATTTCAACCCAAAAGTGTTTAAAAAAAATATAAAAAAGTGGAATTCGATTACGCAAATTTGTTTTATAATCACCACCTTAATGTCAGCATATAAGTCACACACAAAATTAGATACATACAAGCTGTCACTCAGATATGGAGATTCAACATTGCATTTTACTTATTTTCTAAGATACTTCTTGTTTGTAGAAATAGTGATAAATCAATTTCTAAGGTATCATCTATACAGTACATGAAGAGGCTTGTCATTAATACATTTTTGGATTGTTATGAAAATTTTAATTAATAGTAAAAAATTAAATCTTTTATAAATAAGATAAACATATGAATACAATAGAGCTGATTTTTATCATTGAAATGATAAAACGTTCATGACAGAAACTTTGAAAACGAGTGTTTTAAATTAAAACTTATTAACCTGCCAAATGAAGATAACATGATCATGCTGCCACCTACCATTGCTCAAGGTTTACTGACACACTATGTGCACCATACAATTGATTTCAACTTCCTTTGGGCTTTGGCTTATACTAGAATACAGTACTTAAGTGTTAGGAGTAGAATTTGGGACATGTTTGCTTCACTTATTCTGTAATATATACTGGCCATATTTCTGAGTTGACCTATAGCTGATGATGGAAGCGAAAGCTTCTGAAACATGTCCTGTATAAATTACAGAGTAAGCGAAGCAAACATGTCCCAAATTCCACTTCTAATGTTTAAATACTGAATTTTGCCTTCACTGTTACAAAGCTCCTAAGAAATTAATACTAGAATATGTTTTTAGGATGTTTTTTCCATTAATGGAACTAAATAATAAATAGTCTTCTGGTTGGGGAGTGTTACAATTTTAATGTTCATGAGGAGTAAATGAAAACAGAATCTCCCTTAGATTGGACCTTGGTATTAAAATCAAGGTTCTCCAATCCTCCATATTGTCACACAGCTCTTTGCCATGTCAGGAAACACTGGTACTATGAAGACATATTTATGGTTTTATAAGCTCAAAAGCATTTCTCATACTTGTGCTGGTCTGCTGCTTTCCAACTAGTAGTAAATATTATTCTGCTGCAATTTTTTTTAAGCTTGATAAAGTTAATTTTCAAAAAGCTGTACTCCTGCATTATCATGCATATGCAAATGTTCTCTAAATCTTAGTTGCTTGGGAATGATATTGTGACAGTCCAGTTTTTCCCCAGTCACGCTTCATTTCCTCCTTGCATGTGGTGTTGCAATACCTAAACATCAGTGTTCAAACATAGGACTTCTCTTCTCTCTTACACAATCACTCACTGGGGTGTAAAACATGGGATTTCTCTTCTTTCGCTGATTAGTGGATACCTCTTTCCCAAATTGCTCCTCAACCTCCACCATTCTGTCTGACTGTGGTTGAAGAGGAGTGGTATGGGTCATGTATCTTGAGCAGCTCTTGCATAAGGTTGGATTCAAAATTATTCCCCTGGTCACTGTGGAGCTCCTGGGAGAACCCCAAGAATTTGTTGACTAATACATCTGCCACAGTCGAGGCCTCTTCGTTGAGATTTCTGCATCTGTCCTTGAGAAAGGGCTTGACATGATGATGGTATTTCTTTTGAAAGACACTCAATATTGTACTATTGCATTCGACCCCTACTGCACGTCGCCAGCAATGTGACATCTTTACATACAGATGTCGCATTACAGGCACCACCTCTCCAGTCGCTTCAAAGATGCAATCAATAAAATCGGCGATGGAGCTTCTCCAAGGTCTTATTTACATCCAGGTGCCCTCCAGTATTACTAGCATGGGTCACCTCGAGCAGACATATTCAACCTGGGGTACACAAAGACTTCTTATGGAGCTTCTCCAAGGTCTTATTTACATCCAGGTGTCCTCCAGTATTACTAGCATGGGTCACCTCGAGCAGACATATTCAACCTGGGGTACACAAAGACTTCTTATGGAGCTTCTCCAAGGTCTTATTTACATCCAGGTGTCCTCCAGTATTACTAGCATGGGTCACCTCGAGCAGACACATTCAACCTGGGGTACACAAAGACTTCTTATGGAGCTTCTCCAAGGTCTTATTTACATCCAGGTGTCCTCCAGTATTACTAGCATGGGTCACCTCGAGCAGACACATTCAACCTGGGGTACACAAAGACTTCTTAGGGGTTACGTATAATGTGTTCCTGAATGATCACAAATAATGAAAAATATTTCAGCCAGAGAGATTTGAATTGCCCTCTGTCCAAGAATCCATTTTGCTTACTCTACCAGTCTGCCCAACAATATCATCTTACAGCTGCGCTCACTAATCATTTGTATTGTTTGTTTTATATGCTGACAACAAAAACAGTGTCTGCGAATGTACATTACTGACTGTTCAGTACTCAGTATATTTTCATAACTATTTATGTGCAGGTTCATTTCCTTTACTCAAAGTTGTAATGTAATGTAATATTTATTGAGTGCCAAAGTAATTACAATCATATTGGGAGTGACTGCTTCTGGCCCTGGCCATTACTCAAAGTTGTGAATTGATTTTCAGATTATTACCATTGAATTTCTTTGTATTATTGCAGAAGTGGACTACATACTTTAACTTTTGTTGTAGGATGGATAAAGTCATTATAAGAGGAAAATGTAAAATCAATGAAACAAGAGATAGTGGCAATAGTGTTAAACCACTGCCAGTGAAAAATGCGACAATGTGTGTTCCACCATGGGATCAGTGAAAATAGTGCTGAAGTTGAACCATCTATGAACAAGTTGAAAAACCAGAGAAATGTGAAATACAGATATTACTGTGAATTTAACATTAAATATTGATTTGTATCAAATATGTGTGATCCACCTCTTCCCCTCTGCATTATTTGTAACTAAACTCTGTCAAATAATTCTATGAAACCATCCCTACTTCACACACACCTGGTAACCGGTGAATATAAAGACAAATGAGTCAAATTTTTCAGGTGCAAAGCAGAAAAAAATCAACAAAGGTGGCACTGGAGACATCGTATGAATTAGTGTTGATAGTTGCATAAAATGAATCACCTTATACCACAGTTGAATCTCTTATTATTCATCGTTCCTTTATTATAGCAGATAAAATGTTAAGTAATCAAAACAACTGCGAATTCTGACACAAGTGCAGGGCATAGAATTCATTATATGGCACAAGATACCAAATAGTAGAAAATTTTAATATGGACAAATGATTTGTGTCTGATGATGCTGAGCTACTTATATATGTTCAGTATTTTGATGTTAAAAAAGGTGCTATTGCTGATGAAATTCTAGGATGTAAACAATTACCAGAACATAAAATGGGAAGGGATATTTTTACAATTCTGGGTAATTTTATAGGATTAAAATTAAATTTGTCATAGGACTGGTGTGCAAGTTTGTCCACAGGTGGTGCTGCTTCATTGACAGGTAAAAAAACTGGTCTTATCATTCATATTCGCAAAATTAACCCAAACATAATTTGGCAACATTGCATTATACATAGAGAAAATTTGATAGCAAAAACAATATTCCTGATTTACATGAAGCATTGAACATTGCCATAAAAATAATCAATTTAATAAAGCCATGTGCAATGAACAGTACTTTCAAAAAAATATATGACATGGCACTATATACAATTATTTTTGCACCCCGAGGTGCACTGGTTATCATGAAGATGCATATTGGCTCATCTTTTTGAACTGAAAAATGAGGTAAAATATTTCCTTACAGAACTGAAATCCGTTCTGATGAAGCATTTTGAAGATGAAGAGTGGATTTGCCAATTTAGCTTATTTGACAGATATTTCATCAAATTTAACGAACTCAATCTTCAACTTCAAGATTTTGACAAATATTTTCAAAGCACTTGAGAAAGTAAAGAGGTTTTATAAGAAAGTTTTCTTTTGGATTGATTGCATTAATAAAGGGAGTATTGCAGTTTTTCCAACTCTGTTGGAACATAGTGCACAAAATTAAGTTAGTATTGCTGATGGACTTTTAGAAATAACCAAATTCCACCTACAAAATCTCAGGTTGCAGTTTTTAAAATAGGTACTTTCCAGAAATTGAAAAAGATGATAATACACAAAATGAATTACAAATCCATTTTGCCTACTGCCATCAATTTCTCTGATCTTCCCGTAAAATTAAAAAAAAGTGTTTTGGAAATGTTCATTAACAGTTCACTGAAAATAAAAATGGAAAACACGTCAATTTGTGATTTCTGGTGTTATGCATTCAAAGAGTACACTGAACTTAGTGACACTGCCATTGTACACCTTCTTCCATTCCCCTTTACTTATTTGTGTGAGCAGGGTTTCACTGCAGTGTCAGCAACCAAAACGAAACAAAGAGATTGCTTGAATCCAGAATCTCCATTGAATGAAGATTCTGGTGTCCAGAAAACAAGCTCAGTCATCTCATTAACAGAAACATACACATTTTCAGATAATTTTTTGTGTATGTGCTATCTGTAATGTAGTTCCTATATTTATTTTATACATTTTATAGCATAATCCTCCTTTAAGTAGTATTAATCTTAAAATTTCTGGTTTGTTAATGTTTTCCATGATGATTTTATATGGAATTCCCCACACACTGGTATACAAATTTGTTTCTATGAAGTTTTTTTTCATGAATTGCTTCTAGTTTCATTTAATACCTCTTTAAATATTTCCTTAGCTTGTCTATAATTTCTTAAATTGATTTCCCATTCTACTGCCACTATTGATTTTTGATAAATTTCCCCATTTTTCTTTGTGTTTTTTTGTAATGCATAATTCCAACAGCTATCTGAATACTTTTTAATTCTTTGTTAAGGTACTGCTAATTTAATTATATTCACCAAATTGATGGCATCTTCATCAACCAACATTCCCATGTAATCTAAGTTACTGTTATAAAACATATTTTTCATTTCCACCCAATGTGCTTGTGCATTATTGTAGCTTTAATTTATCTAAAAAATTAACACACCCATCGTGTGGTATTTCTATACAATAATTAAAATATATTAATCTATGGAAGTAAGGTTTACTTACTTACTTTCCAATTCATTATTTTGTTATCAATTTTAAAATTGCACAGGGTTAAATCTATATTAGAAGTTGCTCTTTGACTATTTTTAAAAGTTGGGTGATTATGGGGTTCATCTTTTATGATCAAATTTAATTTCAAAATTGCTTCTTCAAGCTCCTCACCCCTTTTGTCTTTTGTTGCATTATACCACCAATCTGATTTTGCATTGGCGTCCAGTGTATTTTGGCATAAGTAAAAATTCTATTTATATTTTTGATTTTGGTTATATATGGTTCAATATGATGGCTATGGGTATTGGAAGTAATGATTAGCAAGAATAAATTTTCCAGTTTCATGTGTAATTTCAGTGCAGTTTGTGTGAGGACCATTTGTGCGTGTTATACTATTTGCAAATTGAAGAAGTATTGTTCTTCAATTTGTAAATAGTATTTTGCATAATTATTTGGAGGAGTTTGCCCCACGCCAATTTGAAGAATGTATTTTAGCGATGTTTTTTTATGTGAGATGTTTCTTGTAAGCCCCATGTTTTGCGGTATGTTCTTGGTTATGTAAATATTATCAAGGTTACGTAATGAAGATACACTTTGATGTTGTTTGATTTTTAGGACGCCAAAACTTTATAGTGAAGATGATACTTGTTTTTACGTAATATTATTAAAGTTATTTGCTCGGCTGCTTTCAGTCGCACTATAGAAACACAAGTTCTTGTAGGGTTGTGATAAGACTCAAATTATAGGACGCCACACAATTTACTTTTTAGTTTTTACTTCTTTTTTATTTCACTTTATATATGCACATTTTTATAAACACAACACTTTATAAAATAAAACTGTGAGCACTTAATACATTTTTGACGGAGAACACAAATTTTATCATTCGTACTTTACAACATTTTTACCCACAACTTTCACGTCTACCCTCCACAACTTCATGTCCACGACTTTCACATCTGCTGTGTACTACATCTTGCCCGCGACTGACTAGATTCAACGGTACAAACCTTTAGCTTTGGTAATGCCATTCTCTTATTGGCTAATTCTAGTCCAATAGAATTTAAGTATTCAAACTAGAAATCTTTCTTTACTTTTGATTGGCTAATTCCAAACTGTAAGCAAAATTACGTTATTACCTATCTTTTTCATAACTGCTACTTTTAAAATTCCAAACACATTATTGTCACCAAAATTACATTATTGCCTAATTATTAACATCCTAAAACATAGTATTCTCACAGGTTTTGCACTATTAGAGTATATAAACATTTACATATCACTAATAAATACATTTACAATAAAAATAAGTGTTTACAATGACTTTACATACAAATTATATAATAAGTATATACATATTGTTTTTCTAGGTGGGCTGTTACTTGAGCTAAGTTTGCTCATTCACTATCACTTTCACTAGTAAACACTTTATATGCTTAACATTTTTATATACACTTATAAATGTTAACATTTGTTACCCTTTGTTTACAATTTGTTTCCTAAATTTTAATTTATAATATAAATGCAATTGCTACTTAAATTTTCTACTAACAATGGATTTTTAATTTAATGCTTCTGTTCTTAACTTTCTTTTGTTATTTATTACTTGCTCTATTTAGTAAAACAAACTATTATTTACATATTACTTTACAATTTTAAATTACATTCCTTTCCCCTTTTATGTTCCAGATACATTAATTTCTTTCTGTTCTTGTGCCTCAGATTGTTTACTCTTATATGGCCTTAACATTTGTTTGTGGAATTTTCCAATTATTTTGTTTGTGTTATTGTTTCTAAGTATCATATGTATCTGTTCCAAATATATTTATTACTTCATAAGGACCATGGTAGCTCAAAAATAATCTCCAATATTCTTTACGAAGTTTATTTGATAATCTTTTATTCTTCACTAATACTTCATCTCCTAATTTTATTTTCCAAATTCTTCGTTTTCTTTCTTCATGTTTTTTTGTTTTCTCTTGAGGGCTTTTGCTTGTAATTTTGAAAATGCTAATTTGAAGATTTCTTCTTTCTCTGGTAATTTAGTTGTTTAGTCTTCAATAACTTTTGGTATATTCGAGCTCAATGTTGATGCAGTAATTTGTATCACAAATTACTTAAATGTAAATAATGATTGTAATATGAATATGCATTTTTATGTGACATTGATTTCATATGTTTATTGATTATAAATATTGTTGAGAAGTAAGTTTTTAATACTTTACTGAAACTGTCAATAATAACGCAATAATGCAGAGAGGGGGGTGAGCTGTTTATCATTATTGGAAACGAGGAAGTTACGTAATGTTGGCGCATTTTCGGTAGAAACTTCTGGAATATTTTCTCCTAAAAGCATATGTATTCATAATTTTCATTGGATATTAAAATAGACGCTAATGTTGGCGCGTTTTATTAGCCAATTGCAGTTCAGTTATAATCTTCTGGCGTATCTGATTGCAGGAGTATAAATAGGGTAAGTTTGAGGTAAAGTCAGTCAGTCGCTCAGTTCGCCGAAAGCATTCATACACTACACGTCGTCTTCAGTCAGTTCGTCGAAAGTATTAGTTCGTCATACATCGAATATAGATTCACAAGTTACGCACAGCAGAATTATGAAAGATCTAAAATATGGTAAAGTTAATTATACAAAAGGTTGAAGTACGTTGATTAAAAGTGATCAGTAAGAAGTTATTATAACAGTTTCATTTTGGCGAGTATCTAGATCAAAATGTAAAAGTGATAGTGAACGTGTTCAACAATAAAAATTATAAAACAAATTTCTTCATCAGTGTTCTTTTTGGATAAAAGATTCCTTTCCGTTTACACAACCCTGATCAAGACACATGTTCGACCCAAGATAAGATAATAGCTAGCCGGAGGACAATAAACGAAACTTAAAATTCTTTCGAACACTAACACTGATGCAAATTGCTAACACAAGATGGAGCTACAAACCGAACAAATGAATGACGTCACAAGATGGCAACGCGTGAAGTAAACACACATACACAAACATCACAAGCATCAACATTATAACTAATACCGTTACAAATTGGTTCCCATACGTGGGGCATTAAAAATTATGTAACCAAACAAAACAAAAGCAGCACAATATAAGATCTTCAAGTTCTAATAAATTACGTAAAACATATTACGTAATCATTATGTCATCTCGCAAATTGGCGCCCAACGTGGGGCTCAAAACATATACAAATAATGTTACTTCAAATTGGCGCCCAGAACGTGGAGCAGAGTGACCAGGAAAGGAACACGATGACCAGGAAAGAAGCAAAGTAACCAGGAAAGTAGCAGAGTGACCAGGAAAGGAACCAGGACGTGGAACGAATGCAGCAGTGAAATGATCTACAAGACGCAGATTCCAAACTACAGGACAACAAAACGACGTGGACTCATCATAACACAACGCAGAAGCGACATACAAATCTAGGAGAGAGGGGCAGGAAGCTGGACATCAAAGCTACATCAGCAGATAGCATCAGAAAGGTTAGAAACGTGTGATTTTTATTCTAAAAAAAAAAAAAAAAAAGGTGTAAAATTTTAAATGTACCTTAGGAGCGGTAGGATAAAGAAAACAATGGCTACTAATAATACAGAAGAAATAATTATGGAGGGAGATAATGTAGCAGTTAGCTGTAATTCAATACAGGTTACAGAAAGTAGCTCAAACTTTTTAGGATTTGAGGGTGAAAATGTTAGTGCAGAAAGTCAGAATAGAAAAGCAGGAAATGTTAATGTTGATGTTAGTATGATGATGGAAATGCTAAGAAATATGAATGAGAATATGGAAAAGAATAAGAGGGAATTGAGGGAAGATATTGATAGGAGTTTAGAACAAAAACTAACTCACAATAATGAGAAATTAGAACAAAAACTATTTCAGAAAATGGAAATGAATAATAAAGAATTGAGGGAAGATATGCAAAAGAATAAGAAAGAATTGAGGGAAGATATTAGTAAGAGTATTACAGATCAATTGAGGGAAGATATGCAAAAGAGTTATAAGGAATTAAGGGAAGATATTGGTAGGAGCTTAGAATAACAACTAACTCAGAGGAATGAGATACTAGAGCAAAAAGTAGATAAAAGCAGGGAAGAAATTGAAAAGAATGTTACGAAGCTAGATAGTAGTATGCCAAAAATGAGTGATGAAAATGAGGAAGTAATAGCAAGTGAGATAAGAGAAATTTCAAAGAAAATGTTAGACATGAGCAGGGAAAGAGATAACAAAGAAAGTGAGGTTAATACTAAAAATGAACATGTTAATGTAGAATGCATAGAGTTAGGAAATCAAGTGAGCTAAGAGAGATAAAAGAGGTTATGAATGTAGATGTGAATCAGGCGCAACTTAATTTCAGAGGGGAGATATCAGAAATACAGAAGGAGACAGTAATGCAAAGAAATAAATTTTACCACGATGTTCAGAATGAAAACTCCAGTCCAGTACAGTTTAGTACAGATTTGTCAGAGTATTCTCAAGTTAAAAGGATAGCAGAAGAATTGAAAATGAAAGTTGTTAAAAGATGTATTGTTCAGGAAACTTTAGATTGTTTTCAAATGTTATCATGTGATGAAATTTCAAATGAATACAAGAGGTTATTCATGAACAACAATTTGAAGGTTAGGATACGGCTACGAGTAATGTTTAGCCACACACAATTTGATCCAGGAGGGTAAATAGCAATGAGATGTAAAGTAAATGCTGGATAGTTAAAGATGACTTGCAGAGAAATGTATTGGAACGTAAGAGGGTTAATTATTTATATGTCATTTGAAAAGAGAAATAAATATAAAAGAAAAAAGAAAAGAAATGTTTAAAAAAAAAAAAAATTAAATTTTTAGTAACTGTAACAACATTTGAAAATTAAGAATGCAAAGATTGAATCTCAATATGATACTAAAGTTAAAGTACAAAATAACAAAAATTGGTAAAAATAAATAAAACAAATACTTATGTAGCAAACAGAAAAGGTAAAACATTGTCTAGATTTAAGATATGTAAATATATTTGTGTACAGGGTAAATATTTTTGGTAAATGTTTAATAATTACAAAAACTCTTGAATGCATAAATTTTTGTCAACAATCTAAGAAAGTAAAAAAAAAAATTGCAGTAATTAAATAATTTATGGTACAGTATTTGCTATAAAAAAAAATTGTAAATGTCAGATTAAAGTCTAAACACATTAAACCAGAGCCAGTAAGTAGTGGCAAGATAGAGGAAAAACATGTCGTGTGTTAAATGCGTGTGAAGTGTCAAGTGAAAGTGATAGCGTGTGTTACAAGATTTAGGAGACTAAAAACCCAATTATAAAATTTCCAAACAAGTTGTAAATATTTATAATTATGTTTCTAGTGGGGCATATGATGCAGTAATTTGTATCACAAATTACTTAAATGTAAATAATGATTGTAATATGAATATGCATTTTTATGTGACATTGATTTCATATGTTTATTGATTATAAATATTGTTGAGAAGTAAGTTTTTAATACTTTACTGAAACTGTCAATAATAACGCAATAATGCAGAGAGGGGGGTGAGCTGTTTATCATTATTGGAAACGAGGAAGTTACGTAATGTTGGCGCGTTTTCGGTAGAAACTTCTGGAATATTTTCTCCTAAAAGCATATGTATTCATAATTTTCATTGGATATTAAAATAGACGCTAATGTTGGCGCATTTTATTAGCCAATTGCAGTTCAGTTATAATCTTTAGGCGTATCTGGATGCAGGCGTATAAATAGGGTAGGTTAGAGGTAGCTTGTGTTCAGTTCATCAAAAATCTGTGTACACTACACGTCGTCTTCAGTCAGTCAGTTCGTCGAAAGTATTAGTTTGTCATACATCGGAGATAGATTCACAAGTTACGCGCAGCAGAATTATGAAAGATCTAAAATATGGTAAAGTTAATTATACAAAAGGTTGAAGTACGTTGATTAAAAGTGATCAGTAAGAAGTTATTATAACAGTTTCATTTTGGCGAGTATCTAGATCAATATGTAAAAGTGATAGTGAACGTGTTCGACAATAAAAATTATAAAACAAATTTCTTCATCAGTGTTCTTTTTGGATAAAAGATTCCTTTCCGTTTACACAACCCTGATCAAGACACATGTTCGACCCAAGATAAGATAATAGCTAGCCGGAGGACAATAAACGAAACTTAAAATTCTTTCGAACACTAACACTGATGCAAATTGCTAACACAAGATGGAGCTACAAACCGAACAAATGAATGACGTCACAAGATGGCAACGCGTGAAGTAAACACACATACACAAACATCACAAGCATCAACATTATAACTAATACCGTTACAAATTGGTTCCCATACGTGGGGCAGTTAAAAATTATGTAACCAAACAAAACAAAAGCAGCACAATATAAGATCTTCAAGTTCTAATAAATTACGTAAAACATATTACGTAATCATTATGTCATCTCGCAATGTGTTGTACAATTTTCCATGGTGAAGTTCAATTGGTTTAAATCCTGTAACTGCATTTATGTATTGATTTAAAAGATTTTGGATAATACTGATGTATGAGTACCAACTGCTCTGTTTGCTATGACATACTACACATAGATAATTTGCAATTTCTTTAATTTCTCTTTCCACTGGATTGGCATTTGGTCTGTATCTTGATGAAAAATACTGTTTGACTCCCAAATCTTTAATTCCATTCATAAATTTAGAACTAGTAAACACTGATGCATTATCACAAAGTATGGCTTCAACTATTCCTTCCTCTGGGAAATATGATTTTGTTAGCTTGCTTAGGCATGCTATGCTGGTTGCATTCTTGAGTGCATAAATTCTAACATATTTACTAAATATGTCATAGCATACAAATAAAAATTTGTATCCAAATGTACTTGCTGGCATCGGACCATGTAAATCTAAACTCAATAAACATCTTGGTTTATCTCTAAGTACTGAATTTGTTGTATAGTCATAGGCAACATTAATTTGTTTT
Organism: Deroplatys truncata; assembly: GCA_030765065.1. Taxonomy (NCBI): domain Eukaryota; kingdom Metazoa; phylum Arthropoda; class Insecta; order Mantodea; family Mantidae; genus Deroplatys; species Deroplatys truncata. Next base: position 2,269,455 of record CM060980.1, read on the forward strand.
GCTTTCTGACAGAGGTCACAACATGATATATATTTTCTAACTTTGTGTCCTAATTTTGAGACGTATAAATTTTCCAAAATGGTTAGAGTTGTCTTCTCTGTACCTGCATGTATTAATCCTAAATGAAATAGCTGTATTATTTCTAATTACATGCTTGTTGGAATATATGTTTTCCACCTCTTTATTTCTTTTCCATGTTTCTTGTAAAGTACTCCATCTTTAACAGTGATTGTACTGTTCTGTGCCTCTTCTATCTTTGGAGCTTTATCTTTTAAACCTGCTAGTTTAATATCTTTGTCTTGCTCTTCCTTAATATTCTTGAATTGATTCTTCAATTCTTTTCTCATTGGAATGTCAATTGTACGCACTTTAATTCCGTATTGATGTCTTGAACAACTTGTTTTCCCTGCTCGCTTGGACATTAATTATCTGTATGAAGCACTCTTCTTTGTATACTGCAGTTTCTTGCTCCATCCTTTGTACTTTACATACTTTATCTTTAATAAATGGCACATATATCTTCTTTTCTTCTTTATTTAAAATTAATCTGTCCATCTTAAAAATCAACTATCGCAGAGAATTCTATTAAAACATCACACCCAATTATAACTTCACATATCAAATTTGGAACAATTAAAAACATAACCTCCAATGTAATATCTGTACAGGTATCAATGCTTGTGATTTGATGGTTTGTGTTATTGTACCTATAGCTACCCTACATATTAAGTTGCTGATTGGTACAATCATGAGTTGTATTCCTTCATTTAGCAATTGTTCAAAAAATTTCTTTGAGCAGATAGAGCTTGATGATCCTGAATCTTATTTCCTTTCCAGCTATTATAGTTTGTATGTACGGTGAATCATATTTGTTTTCATAATTCCTGGTGTTTGTGCTTAAACGATAACAATCAAAGTGTGTAGATATTTTACTTTTGCCACTAAGAGCAGAAGGTACTGTATTACCAGAATCTACGTCAGGCAGTACACAATTTAATTTTCCTGGTAGGTATTCTCAGTATTTACCGGATTGTCATTTTGTACCGCAGTTACAATTATTTCATCATCAATATTTGAATACGAGCCACGCCCTCTAGCTCTCGTTCTTCCTCTGAAATTGCTACGTCCTCCACGTATATATTCTTCACGATGATCGTCGCTCGTCTGATTATAGTTATGGAAGTTTCCCCTGTTTTGTATATTTCCTCTATGTTGGAATCTGCTATTACCCCTGGGTGAAGTAGAATTTTGCTGATTCATTCTCTCAGTTCTCACATAATTTATGTGTTCCTGTCTCCCTTGTTGTCTTGAATCTCTTATTTGTGTGTTGTAGTTAAACCTATTCTGACCTTGAAATTCATTGTTTCTTCTGTTTACATTGTGGTAGCGTGTATTGTACGGCATATCATTGCGTCTTTCTCGCCTGATCTGTCTATCTCGCCTATATGGACTCCACATTTCATAATTGCTATTTTCTTGTTGTTCTAGTGATGACATTAGCTCTGTCATCTCAAAGATTGTTTTAGGTCTAGCAATGAGTTTTGGATATGCAGAGGATAGTGTCTAGTAATTAAGCTAATGAAATCATCCTCATGCATAGCTGGAGTTAAATATCTGATATATCCTGTATACTTAATCAGATAATCTGTCATTGACAAATTGTCATCCCTTAAGCTTGCCCTAATCTTATGTTGTACAGTGGTGTTCCAAAATTTATTCATGAACAAAATTCTGAATGCTTCAAAATTCATTTCACTATCTGCTCCATATGTAACCATTCTAGTGTTTTGTTGTCTAGGCATTTTCTAATTAAGATCATTTTTAATGCTTCTGGCACATTTTTCAATTTAAAATACTCTATGAGATGATTAATAAATTGCACTGGACTTGAGGAAGCAATAAAGTTAGGTAATGGTAATTCATTAAGCACAGAATGATAGTTTGACGCCTGGTTTGGTACATGCAAATGTGTGTCGTCAATGTTTGAGAAGCTGATGCTATTGAAAAAGCATTAACATCTCTTGTGTTGTTTGTTAACAATGGTGATATACTTCTTTCTGTACTTGTATTGTTTACATGCATTTGGTTAGCATTTATAGAACTACTTGTACTTGCATTAATCCTTGGTACATTTGTACTTACATTTTCAAAACTACTTCTAAGTTTATCAATTTCCTTATTACTTTCTTGTACTTTATCTTTTATTTCATCTAACATTAACCTTACTTCTCGTTGCCCTGTACTTGCTTCTTTAACTGCGGCTGCATTTGTTTTTACCATTTCATGCATTTTACTAATTTCCCCAGTTAAATCTATCTGTACTTGTACTAGGTCTGCATTAGTATTTTCTACATAGTTTTCAACTCTTCACCTTGTTTATCTAATTTATAACACATACTCTGTTTAGTATCAGTGAGTTTTAACTCCATTTCAGTTACATTTTTGTCAATAACACTGGCAATTTCTGTTCTAGCTGTTTACAATTTTTGTTTACTTTTACATCGATGTCTTTCTGAATTGCTTTAAAAGATTGTTCTAACTTTATTTCTAACCTCCTGCTTTCAACTTTACATTCTTTCATACAAGTTTCTATTTGTCTAGCTAGGTCAATTTTAATACTAGCTAACTCTGTATTAGTTTCAGTTAACTTATTATCTAACTTTGCATTATCTTCTTTTAACTCTTTTCTCAGTTCAATAAAGTTATTACTTTGTTCAGTTAACTTATTATTAGTTTCAGTTATTGCTTTTAGAAGACACAAAAATTTGTTGTAGGAAGTTTCCTTGCTCTTGTTGGCTAGATGTGTGGGGATAGCATCGGGTTTTTTTTTTTTTTTTGTTTTCTGCACTGACATTTGTAAAGGTGATTGACCTTGTGTACAACTGCTATCTGACTGACTTGCATACTATTGCTATCTCTTTCAACATCTACTTCTGAATTTTTGGATAACTGCTTATCCACTTCTATATTACAATTTGTAATAGCTGACCTAACCTCAACTACCTCCATACTTTCTTTGTTTATATTTTCCATTTTATTGTTTCTATTTACTTTTGAATTATTCAAATTAAATTTTCCACTTCTCAACAGCATGAATTTTACTTAAATTTAACAATATTTTCCTAAATGTTACATTTACAATATGAAAAATTTGAATGTTCTGACCTTTCTTTTTGGTGGTTATTTAATTTCTAATACTCAGTGCTCCCGCATAATTTGTTGTTAAGATGTTGACCACGTGCCCCTTACTCCTGAAGAATTGTTATCATCCTAGATTTCTTTGTTAATTTGGTGCTGATCTTGAAGTTCCAAGCTGCATCTCACTGTATGTTTGTTGTTTTTGGCCGCCATGTTGGATTCTTTTCTGTGACATCATCAATTCTCGTCGTAATTCGTAGCCACCATGTTGCGCGCCAATTTGAAGAAGTATTGTTCAATTTGTAAATAGTATTTTGCGTATTTATTTGGAGGAGTTTGCCCCACAGTTGTACGCCAATTTGAAGAATGTATTTTAGCAATGTTTTTTTTATGTGAGATATTTCTTGTAAGCCCCACGTTTTACGTCAATTTGTGGTAGGTTCTTGGTTATGTAAATATTATTAAGGTTACGTAATGAAGATACACTTTGATGTTGTTTGATTTTTAGGATGCCAAAACTTTGTAGTGAAGATGATACTTGTTTTTACGTAATATTATTAAAGTTATTTGCTCGGCTGCTTTCAGTCGCACTATAGAAACACAAGTTCTTGTAGGGTTGTGATAAGACTCAAATTATAGGACGCCACACAATTTACTTTTTAATTTTTACTTCTTTTTTATTTCACTTTATATATACACATTTTTATAAACACAACACTTTATAAAATAAAACTGTGAGCACTTAATACATTTTTGGCGGAGAAGACAAATTTTATCATTCGTACTTTACAACATTTTTACCCACGACTTTCACGTCTACTCTCCACAACTTCATGTCCGCAACTTTCACGTCTGCTGTGTACTACATCTTGCCCGCGACTGACTAGATTCAACGGTACAAACCTTTAGCTTTGGTAATGCCATTCTCTTATTGGCTAATTCTAGTCCAATAGAATTTAAGTATTCAAACTAAAAATCTTTCTTTACTTTTGATTGGTTAATTCCAAACTGTAAGCGAAATTACGTTATTACCTATCTTTTTCATAACCACTACTTTTAAAATTCCAAACACATTATTGTCACCAAAATTACATTATTGCCTCATTATTAACATCCTAAAACATAGTATTCTCACAGGTTTTGCACTATTAGAGTATATAAACATTTACATATCACTAATAAATACATTTACAATAAAAATAAGTATTTACAATGACTTTACATACAGTTTATTTAATAATTATACACATATTGTTTTTCTAGGTGGGCTGTTATTGAATTTAATTAATAAAAAATCTGATGTGCTACACTCACGTGACTTTCTCTACTCTTGTACAAACTATTTTTACAAACGCTTATTCTCCATCTACTTCATGTTAATTGAGATATCGAGATGTCGATGTTATTGCTAATTTTCTTGTAGATGTAAGGGGAATATATATTTACAAGGGCAATATAGACATACAGTAGCCTTTAAGCTCATACATATCTCTTAATAGTTGGTTGCTAGGTGCAGCACCATTCCCTTTGCCACAGATAAATACTCTTTGCATATCCAAGACAAAAAAATGAATAACGAATTCCCATTTGAGAAAATAAGTATTGAAAAATTTAAGAGAATAACAAGCAATATCTCGAAAATGGTTCACTCAACAAAAAAAAAAATGTGTATGACATAAATTGTGTATTTTAATGCAATCTACATTTTTTGTGTGGTAAAATTTTGTATATCACTTATGGTTTACCAGTTATGCAAAAGTCGTTCACAATGAAAAATACTTTTGGAGACATTCCCAGAAAATTCAAGATATACATTTTATTTGTCATGAAAATATCTTAAACATATGATATTTTAATCAAAATCGTTAGAGCCATTTTTGTGAAAATTAAAATTTTCGAAAAATGTTCCATGTCAAGGGTAATCTGGGGTGGGGGGATTTTCTTGAAAACCTTCGTGTTGCATCTTTGGAAGATACTGAACCTAGATACCAAGTTTGGTGTTTATCCGACTGTTCCTTTCTGAGTTATGCTGTTCTCTCTCTCTCTCTCACCCCCCCCCCCCCACACACACACACACTCTCGCGTGCGTGCACTTTTATTGGATTCAGGGCATCTCAAAACATGTATTTCTGGTGAAATCTCGGTATTGAATTTTTGGGTGAAATACAATACTTCCCCTACTTATTATACGTAGTAGAGAAAGTAAAAATATAATTAATATCATTTAGGCATTAAAATACTGCCTCAAAATTTGGGTTACTTCCAATGCTTATTACGCTTGCTTTGATGGGAATAGGTGTACTTTTACTGTTATAGAATAAGGTTCCTGAATACAAAGCATGTCTAGTTTTAATTCTGACATCAGTAATCTGTTTCGCTGTGCATTAATTGATTAATTTATAATTAAATTTGTTGTAATCTTCCATTGTGTCTTCTAAGAAGTATATATCCTATATTAGCAAATAATTGCTGTTTTATTCCAGTCTTAAATTGTTTTTCATTTAATTTACTTGACAATTTGTGCACTGGAATAATTCTCACATTTAGTACCTTTCTGGATCTAGTTGTTTTTGATATGGGTTTTATACTTTCTTTTTTCTCATGCTTAATATTGCTGCCTAATTGTTTGATGATAGAACCAAATAAATTATCTCCATTGTAATTTTGTGAAAACCTTTTGGTATTTTGTTCAATAGTGGTATATTTATTTTTAAAAGGAGTGTTTGCAGCTTGGTGGGACGTTGTTGAAAAGATCAGTTTGCTGGGTTTAGGAACAGGATTTTTGGGATAATTTGCTCTGTCACGTCAGATCTGAGCATAACAATATGATCACCTTTGGTTGCTAGCAAATGCAATACGTCCATAACATAGAACAGAATGTTTATAAATTTCTTCTAGATCCAATAAATCATCTCGTCTTTTAAAAGCAACTTCCAATAATTTTAACAAGTATCTTGGATTGGTTGGTATGTTTTGGACTTCTAAATCCTTCCTATCAATTGCATCTGGCAGGGAAAAATAATCAACTCTCCATTTGCATGCAGTCTACAAACAACGTGCCTCAAAGCCGCAATCATAGTTTGTCTATCTTCTAACCAAATAAGCTGTTACGAACCCTCAAAGTCAGCATAAAGTTTGTTAATGTTGCATGTTGTTGGCCTTGATACAGTTTCAGTCGAACCTTGCTTATTTTCCATTTCCTCACATGCACTATGTTTAATGTTTTATCTGGTGGCATTAAGATTTCCTGTTCAATTATTATGGTTCTTCCTCCTCCTCTTCCTCTTCCTCCTCTTCCTTCTTCTTCTTCTTCTCCTCCTCCTTCTTCTTCTTCTCCTCCTCCTTCTCCTCTTTTGTCCTCATTATTTTGCATGTTTTGAATATCCCTTTCTTTTTTTCTTCTCTTCTCCCCTCTTTCTTTTCTCTCCTTTCGTTTTCCATAGAAAGTGCAAAAAACCACTACTCCGTGACTTTTTGTTTATAATTTCTTCTTCTTCTTCACTAGATTCATCTTCTACTATTAAAGCCTGATAATTGACATTTATTTTTCTTCTTTGACTGGAACAATTATCTAACGTTGTGTCAATTGTTATTTTTTCTCTGTCTTCAATTCCCCATTTCTTCTTTAATTTTATTTATTCTTAATTTTGGTGGTAATGATGGTATGGCTTCTAGTTTCCTATCTTCATCTACGTTATCCTCAAAACTATCCTTATGATTTATGATGATGTTCAAGTTTGTATTGTCCATATTGTCTTGAAATGATATTTCATTGGTTTATATCCCGATTTCATTGTGGTTTGTTAATCTGCTTAATTTTAATTTGTGGTCAATAACCCTTCTTATGTTTCTCCTTGTTCGGCTTGGTGTATTACGCTTCTGTTGTTTCGTTTGTTGTCCATACTTTCACAATTATTCATAATTGGTATCAGAGATGACTCTATCTCAAAGCATACGATAGGTTGGGCAATCTTGCTTGCCCTGGCATTTGCAAGATTTTTTATTTCTCTTATGGCACAGAATACAGATTGCTTGTTGCTCCTTTTTTGCACAATCTTTCCTGTCATGGTCTTCCTCTCCACATGTGGATTTTTGTTTGTTACAAAACTTGGAAATATGACCGTGGTCATAGCATTTAAGACACTTTGCTACTGACATAAAATCTTTGACTTTCATGGATTGGAAGCCTATGTATAATCTTCCCCTTTGGAGTATTAATTTGCATAACCTTGCAGAAACTTCAACAATGGGTGATATGAATAAAACGGAGAGTTTGCTTTTTGCTCCAATTCTGGAGAGATTGCTCACATTCATATCAGTATTCCCCTCCAAAGGATGTTGCTCCGTGACCTTGGGTTGGCAGCAGTATTCTCCACTTCCGTATCAATAAGAATTACAAGTTGCTCCTCTGTGGATGAAGTTGCTATAGAATATTGGAGCTATATTCAGAAGGTGACTCCTGCTTCATAGAGCAACAAGTTTTAAGTAGGATGGCTGAGTACATGATGGTTTTTCGTCGCATGAAAGTGTATAAGCCCTGACAAGACGCATTGTTATTTAACTATAAGCAACTTTAGCAATTTGAAAAGGAAAATGTGAGATGGTTAGTGGAACATTTCCTTGAATAAAATGGCAACGAAACAAGAGAAGGAGCATTATCTAAGGAAGAAAATATGAGAATTTTTTTGCGTTATATAGGAGAACCTGGATTTCAAACTGGTGTGGCTGAAGATGTTGGTGTGAGTTAGAGTACAATGTCCCTTACAATTTATAGTGTTATGAATGCTATATTAAGAAAAGTGCATATTTGGATAAGGTTCCCTAAAACTATCCATGAACTTGAAACTGCAAAAGCTGAATGGCAGGAGCGTTACACGTTCCCTGCTGCAATAGGGGCTGTTGATTGCACCCATGTTGTGATTAAGAAACCCAGTATACATGGAGATAACTATATTAACCAAAAAGGCGTTCCCAGTATTAATGTACAGGCTACATGTGATTCTAAAGAAACGTTTACCAATGTTGATGCTACTTGGCCTGGGTCAGTACATGATTCACGTATATGGGTAAATTCAGATGCCTGTAGGATTGTGTGTGGAAATCGTACAAATGCCTTAATTCTTGGTGATATTGGATATGCAATTGCTCCGTGGCTCATGATGCCCTATTGCAATGTACTTACCCCAGAACAGAGATCTTGCAATAAGTGCTTGAGTAAGGAACGTGTCATAATAGAAAGGTGCTTTGGTCAAGTGAAACGTTTTCCTATTCTCCAAGGCAAAATAAGACTAGCACCAAAAAAGATTCCTTCTGCTGTTTTGTCCTGCGTAATGTGGCTAAACATCTAAGTGACGAAGATTTCGAAATTGAAGTAAACAATAACCAGGAAGAAGATGCTTGGGAAGGGGAAGCTGTAGGACGTATTAGAGAAAGAGGGCAGCGAAGAAGAGACGAGATGGCTGAAATTATACATGGCTTCCAAAATTAAGTGAGTAATATACGGATTTGTAAATACATTGCACATTTTAGCTTTAAAATTATTCTGATCTTTTACTATAGCAATAACTTTAAAAGCTGTATTTCTTTTGTGTATTTTGTAGGCAAATATTACCACACTGGGCTTTCAAAGAACTTATTTATAAACAATCACTTTTTTGTTTAAAAAAAAAGTACTTTGCGACAATTTCTTCCAGAATGAATTTAAAATTTGCATATAGTGCAAATATATGTACTTGCTTATACATTTTATTTAAAAGTTTCTCAAGACCATGTTAGTGTGGTAGTAACATGCCTACTTCCCATTTAAGAGGCCCCAAGTTTGAATCTCGGTAATGTGGGTTATCTAGATAAGGTTTTATGTCAGAACCAAATTTTACCGTCTACATTTTCATTATTTCTTTTAAAGCTGTTGCCTTTTTTTGCTCATTTACGGTAAGTGGAATTTTTCTAAAACCACAGGATGTTCTTTTAGGATTTCGACGAAACCCGCTTGAGATTCAACCTCACGTTCTTCTTCGGAACTGCTCATTAACACCTAAATGTTTGTCTTCTCTCTGCATGGCCACTCTGGCTGCATCGGTTGTTTGTTTATGCAGCTGTGAGGTGGCGATAAGAGAAGCAGAGTAAATTGCTGGCACTATGGAGAAAATGCTCTGAACACGTAAACAGTTTTTATTGATACAAAACAGAGACTTTGCTCTTGCAGAATAGTTTACTCCGTTTTGCTCTCGAGAGTTTTCTCCTGAGAGATTGCTCAGTTTTATCGATATCACTCAATGTGCCGAACAGTTGCTTGATTTCTTGGTCCTGTCTTAAATCAAAATTTGAACTTATTGTCAAATTTCTCTTTGTTTATATGATTCTCAAAATTTTCCTTATAGCTATTTTCTTTAGGATCATCATCTTTTGCTCCAGCAATGACATCATAGATGTTGATTAAGGGATTTTTCTTCTTGGATGGTTCGATTTTTAGATCTTTTCCTTTGACATCTTGACTGCTCAAAATTTTCTTGACATCTTCTTCGGTCTCTGCTTCCATAATTAAATTCTTTCCAGCTGTACACAGGCTTCTGATCCTTATTTTCTCTTCAGCGGGTTTCAAACATGTTGTAACAGTTTTTTTTATTTCTCTAACATCTGAATTTTTTGTTGATATGAAAATTGTATGATGCCATCTGCACAACTGGAGTTTCGTGCATCTTCTTTTCATATAGTTCTTTATAAACGTTGGTTTCAGTTTTTAACTTTTCGGTGTCAATTTTTAGGATTTCATAATGTTTATGCAGTTCACTTAATAAAGCATAAATGTCTTTTTCCTATCTCCAACCTCTTTTTCCCTATCAACAATTATGATTCTGCCTTTATAGTGTTTTCTTTATTTTCATCCTTTTTATTTTCACTTACATCTGTAGCAGATCTTTGTCTCCTTCTTTCACTACTTACATCTCGATACTGATCTTTTCTTATCGGTGAATGCTGTAACATGCATTTTGGCGTAAATACCTCATCTGCTGTTTCTTTATCCCCCATTGTACGAATATTATTAACAAGGGGAAAGACCCACCCCTGTAAATCTTTTACTATTCCAGATGTTTTATTGAGTTTTAAAAGCTAATACTAATTTACTAATTTTGGTGTATTAAAAAAATAGCACACTACCTCTAAATTGCAGCACAATTTGTTAACTGTAGCTGGGCGAAAGGCAGGCCACACGTGCTTTGATGTCAATGGGTTATATGAATAAAAATGAGTATATAGTATATGCTTCACTTTTTCAAGTAAATACTCAGTTTGGTAAGAATAAAAGTGTTGAGTATCTACTTCATTTTGAAAATATACTCAAGTAATGGAAGCAGAGTAGAACATACTCAGGCATCCATCTCACAAGAGTATGTACTCTTATTTGGTATGAATAAAAGTTAGTAAATTCTCAGTTTTATGAGTTCATTCTCCTCTCATGCTGAGCATGGTTAGATGCATACTCACTTCTAAGTATATATTGATTTTTTTTTTTTTTTTTTTTTTTTTTTACTTAAAGCTAAATATGAAGAAAATGGCACAATTTATGAGCTGTATAGTACTCATGGAAAAGTTACAAACATAGCCATAGGTATTAAAGAAGTTTCAAAATCCTACATTGTTTCAGAAAAACAAAACCTAGAAATAACATTGAAAGTCCACTTTATTAATTAACCTTACTATGTAAAATGTTAACTTAAAAATCCAGATACCTATTCATAACTTTATAAGAAAACTGGTTCATAGTATACCTAAAGACTGTAAATATCCTGAGATTCTAAAAACAGTCAGATGAGTTCATCCAGCACCTCATGAGTTATGAACTTTCCAATCCACAATTATTCCTTTCTTTTTGCGTACAACCATTTTATTTATTGGTTTTCTAACTTTGCCATGAACATTCAAGGAGTTTCAAAATCCTGTATTACTGTATGAAAACATAACCTAGAAGTATCATTGAAAGTCAGATTTAGTAATTAAGCTTATTATGTAAAATCCTAACCACAAAATTCAGTTGTTTAAGAAGTTAGGTTACTTATAACAAAACTGTTTCATAGAAAAATAGTGTATACATCCCAGGATTCTACAGTCTGATTTGAATCTGCATCCGGCACCTTATAATTCTGACTTTAATACTAAATACCATGAATATTTTCTTTTTGCCTGATTTACTGATAATAGGCTTTTCCTATTTCATTTTAATTGTTGTTTTGCTAATTTAATTTACAGCTATGCTTTTGTATGTCTTGCTTCAATTAATTTTTCATTTCTTGAAGGACCTAATATTTCTCTAAAATTTCTGCTGAAACTTGTTATAAAACACAAGATAATTCCTGGGCAGTTTCGATGGGACAGAACCAAATGCAACAAAATCTGCTCCTCTAATTTAGAATGCCAAACACATCATCACACACTCAACAAAGCTAGCATATGGTCAAAGAGAGCAGATAACATGAGTATATACTCATATTTAAGTGAACAAGATGGCTGGGGGATGAGTATGTACTCGTGTGGCTTTTATTCTTATGAAAACGAGTATGTTCTCATTGAGCTGAGCAAGTGTTTATACTCATGAGTACAAACTTTGAGTAAGTACTTGCTTTTTATTCATATGACTCAATAGCACTACAGATGACACAGCAGTTACGGCTGCTAACAAGAGCGGTTGGCTGGTGCATATATACACATGCTGCTGCTTCAATTTACAATACTTTCATTCATTTCTTTAATTATTAACTTAAGTAATTCCACTACTACTTACTTGTACTATTTGACTTAATAGAGCATCCACTGCAACACATAATAGAAAATCTCACTAACATTTTTAATTTATAACACAGAAATAGATTTTTAAGTGTGAGGCACACACGCGCACGTCCTTTCCGCTCGGTATTCTTTGGCCATGCCACCTGCTCCTTAAAGTGACCTGTGCAGTCATAAGTGGCGCAGTAGACATGGCAGCATGTCAAATCATGCGTTGTGCAAGAGACTGTGTAGTCTGCGGCGCGGTTCAGAGGTGCAGGCTTCAGCAGAGTGGCCGTACGGGCAGCAGCGGCGGCAAGGAAAGGGGCGGGAGTTGCAACTGGGCTCAATCAGAAGCACCTATCCTAGGGCAGACAACTTATCGGCCAAGGCTGTCCAGTGGTCGGCCCCATCCCAAAACTCCAGTCTAACCAGCGGCGATGGTCATCTTGAGATGTGTATCCTCATAGACCTCAGCACTGAAAAAGATGCCTGTGCACTCCGCACTGAAGCACGTTGAGGTTCGGCTGTGACTGCCTGCGAGAGAGGGTTGGTGGTTCTGGATATTGGCTGTGCTGTTATTGGTGGTACAGTTGTCAGCTATAAGGCAGGGACAGCATTGGCATTTTCAGTTGCTATCTGCTCTTTAGCAACTGCTGCAATGTTCTTTTTCCCTGCCAAGTTCACTCTGTGGGGGCTGTGAGCAAAGTCACCTGTATTTTTGGGGGGGGGGGGAACAGGAATAAGGGTATGAGGAAAAACAAGAATAAATAGGTATTTGGAAGGAAAAAGGAAGAGAAAGAATTTGATACTGTTATGGCACTTTTTATTTGGGGCATAATGGTGGCTGGTACCGCCGAAGCAAACCTGCTGTTTGTGAGTGATTACCAGGATGTGGCAGAGTTCTCCGTAGTGGCGATTAGGTATCTGTCATGTCGAAGCCCTGACAGGGACCTATAAACGGTGGTGTCGTAACAGGTTATTAAGGCTCCTGGGCCTGTTACCTCCAGGCGATGTAGCAAGAAAATTCTGGACAGTGTTGTCGTGTGTGGTGATGTGGTGTCTCTCTTGGAGATGATGTAATATAGGGCTGGAGAGTCCTAATTATTCTGTTCGTATGGTCTGAGATCCTATCACGTAGGTAATCGTTTCCCAGTCGAAAGGTACTGTGGTTGGTTTGATCCATTTTCTCAATGGTGTTCTCGTGTTGTGTGTATGGTGTCTGTGAGGTGAACTGCTCCTCTAGAGCGTTGAGACGGCTGGCTAAGTCCAGCAACTCAGCGTGAAGATCCTGAATCGTTCAAGGATGTGTTGTTGCTGGCTGTGTTCTGTTCAAGAAGACTGTTGGTGTTTGCCAACTGATGTTCTAATTGAGAGGTGTCGAAATGTGGTGGTGGTGTGTAGTTCGGCGATGTTTGACGTGGGTAAAGTGGGCAGACGGCCTGGCCAGTGTAGTGCCCCTTGGCCCCACATGAAGCGCAGAAGCGGCGGCGTTGCGTCAGGTCGTGTGCCCGGCAATCAGCAGTGAGTGTCCTGTTGCCGCAGTAGTGGCAACGGGGTACGACGTCACATGAGTCGGCGATGTTCGCATACAGGCAGCAACGGCGGCATGGCATTGGGCGGGCAATGCGGCTGGCCTCAAGCGAGAGGGTTTGCCTTAACAAGGGCAGCCCAGTACTCACTCTCCAGTCTGACCAGCGGTGTTGGATCTCGTTCATTCCTGATTCTTGTGGCCGCAGGCGGCCAGAAGCATTGCGCGTTGAGGAGCAGGGTTGCCGGGAGTTGGCGATACAGACTCCGGACAACGGCGAGCGAATCGTAGATGCGTGGTTGGTTGAGCTGGTCGGCGAGTGGGCGCTGGCGGCGGTGATGTTGCGGGAAGATCTTCTTCAGCTGCGTTGTTAACATTGTTTCCCTTTTGGGAGGGAAGCTTGACGACTGTGGAGCTGGTAATCTTCTTCTTCTTACCCGTGTTGATTCCAAGAGAGCTCGAAAACGCCGCTATATTTATACGCCCTTTAATCATTGGTCCGGGGTGGGCAGAGGCTGGGCGGCTGTTGGGAGGGGTCTGGCCTCTTCTGTGCTATTGCTCCCTTCTGATTGGTTCGCGTCTGTTTTCTAGTATTGTAATACGTTTTTTTGCTTCCGATCAGCGGATGACAATTAGGATACACACCTTTTCATTAACACCACATTATCATGTCCGGCTACAACGCAAAGCTAATGAAATTTACAAACATCATCATAATTTTAATAAGAAAGAAGAAGCTTTGAAACTAAGCAGCAATTGCAATATAAATATAGCGTTACTGACGGCTAATGCGAAGCAACACCTGCAAGAAGAAGCAGAAGGAGCAACCGCAGCTTAGACGAGTAGGGTAGTAAGGCCAAAGCCAACAGTTTCTGACTGGAATCAAGGCGCCCGCAAGGGTCCGGCCCGCTACTACCCGAGCTTTTTAGCGCTCGCTAACTGCATCTATTTCTCTTTCTATCCTATCTTTCCTCTATTTCTGTCTAGTTTTTAAGCTCCCCGGCTAGGTTCCCACACAGGCTATCATGAACACTTCTCTCTTCCTTCTTCCTTTAGACTCATTAGGTTAAGGTAACTTGAGAGCAGCAGAGCAACAACGCCGTCTAATCAGCCTTTTTAAAGGTCTTTAGCGGCTAACAAAAGCAAAACAAAAAAAACACTACCTCAGCCTTTCTAAAGGCCGGCAGTGTTAAACCAAAAGCCCTTTCCCACCAACTTAGGAAACAGGAGAGAAGAAATGCCCCGTGGTGCCGCCCGGAATGCGGGCACTGACCCTCCTGGATCACCGCCCGCCACACGAAGCAGGAAGGACAGGACGCCGCCCAAGGATGACACCACTCAGCCTGCAGCAGTAACCAACGCTCCAATGGTGCCTCCAGCGCAGACGACGGTAACCGCAGCAAGTGAGAGCAGCAGTCAGCCCAGCACCAGTGAAAGAACTGCCGCGGAAAACTACCTCAACAAACAGCGCCACGACATACCTAAGATCTTTTTGGCGGACTACGCTCCCAATAATGTACTAGCCATGATAAAGGAATTTGACAGTACCCACAAGCCTCAGTACTACTGTGGTAAACTTAGAGATGGCTACCACCGCTTCCAGTTCTCCAACCTGCAGGACTACACCAATTTTGCCAGATTCTGCAGGGCACACAAAGTCCCTTTCCATATCACTCAGCCGACAAAGGATAGAACCTTCAAAGTGGTGATTAAAGGACTTTTTCCCAGCGCAGAGCCTACTGAGATCAAACAGGAGCTCACAAAGCTAGGGCTTGAACCAACAAATGTGTCAAGGCTCTTCTCCAAACGAGCAAGGGCACACGTCCCTATATTTCTGGTGGAGCAGCAATCCTATGAGGCATCGGAGGCCCTAAGAAGGTTAGGGGACCTATTTCACTGCAAGATCAAGGTAGAGCCCTACAGAACACCAACAGGACCACTTCAATGTGGGAAATGCTTAAGATTCCGGCACCTCACTAGAAATTGTGAGGCCCCGCAAGTGTGCTCCATATGTGCGGGGCATCACTTTCATAAACAATGCACCAGCAACACAAGAAAGTGCGCGCTCTGCGGCCAGACCGGCCACGGAGCAAGATGGAGGGGATGTCCTGTGTACCTCCGGCTCACACAGCCACATAGCCAATCGGCAGCAACAGCACCACGGTTAATACCTCCTCACCTCAGGGGTATAGTCACACAGGAAAGAGGCTCCTACGCTGAGGTAACCACCGGTAGGAGACCAGCGCCAACACCGCACCAGCGGGCAGCAAGCGGTGCCCATGAAGGGCAAGCTATGATTGAGCAGCAACAGCACTCCCAAAACAACGTGGCGGGAATGACGTCAGAGCAGACGGCACCATGCAACAACAGCAAAACAACGCTACCCAAAACCACAGCGGACCAAGCTATGCAGACGGAGCATCCATCGGGCAGCAAGAAAGCGACCCCAGAACAAATGTGCAGTCAAAACGAAGAAAAGAAGAGCCGTGCAGAGAAATATCCTTAACACTTCAGCGAGTACCAGGAAGGACAAAAAGCTCTAAAGGTCAACGACCGCACAAAAGCACAACTGTACCTACTAGGAGGGGGAGCCATTCACAAAGGATACGAGATGGCCCTCCAAATCCACGAACGTCTGTTCCTCGACAAAGTGCTAGGGAACGAGAACCAGCAGCAATTGCATGCGCTAAATTTCATTGAAGGTTTTGCCACTTTGCTGGAACACCTCCTGAACTCACGCACACACCTGTGGACACCAGACAAGCTCACGCGCTAAGAAGAAAGGAAAGAACCCAACGCCGAGAAAGAAAAAAAAATCAATACAATGGCGAACTCAACACAGCATGCAACCCCACACCAACCGTCCTCACACAAGATCCTCTACTGGAACATCCGAGGAGCCAGGCACAACCACCGCGAGTTAAAGCACTACCTTTACAATCACGACATCACAATAGCACTGGTAAATGAAACACTGTTGACACCCAAAGCCAAACTCAAGATCCCTGGTTACCACATCTACAGAACCGACCGGCCGGACGGTCAACCGCACGGGGGCACAGCGATAGTGGTCAGAGAACACCTCACACACACACATCGACACGTCCCCCCACCACCGAGCTAGAAGCGACGGCAATCACGCTTAACATTCACAACACAAGGGTAACCATAGTAAGCATTTATTCTTCACCTAGGAAGTTAAACCCTCTTGACATAGACACCGTACTGAACTTGGATCAAGTAGTAGTAGCCGCAGGGGACCTAAACGCCAAACACCCAGCTTGGGGATGCGCCACAGCAAACACAGTAGGGAACGCCCTCCACACTCACATGCTCACCAATGAATACATAATTGATTACCCGGCCGAACCAACGCACATACCACAGCAAACACATCACACACCAGTCACCCTGGATATCGCGCTTTTTAAAAACACCACCTTTAAGTACACAATGAGCGTAATAGACACCCTTGCCTCAGATCATTATGCTGTTCAGATTGACATCGAAGCGCCACCCATTCGCATGCATTACAACCGAGCTAACTGGAATCGGTTCTCCGAGACGTTAGACGCTGAACTCGCTGAAATCCCAAACCTAACGACACAACAAACAGTAGAACAAGCCGCGGAAAGCCTAGAACACGCCCTACAACAAGCAATCAAAAATGCAGTCCCTGTGAAACCGCCAGCTAAATACGAGTTAACATACCCACCGGACGTAATAGCCTTAGTACACGAAAGAGACCACGAGAGACGCAGGTGGCAGCGCACCAGGGATCTGGTGCACAGGGTCAACATGGCAACCCTATCTAGCGCCATCAAAACACGCATAAATGCCCAGGCCCGGCAACAATGGGAGCAAACTTTAGAGCAGCTTCAACCCGGCAACGCCAAAGTTTGGCAGCTGGTCCGAGCTCTAAAACGGGAGCCCATTAACATACCGCCGCTCAAAACTCCCACAAACGGTAAGTACGCGCAGAGCACGGCAGAAAAAGCCGACATCCTTGCCGATACCCTTCGGACGGCATGCACACCCAACGACGGCCAACTGGACACCGAATTTTACGATACCTTAGAAAGGGAAATGCGTGACATCCAGGCCCAACCTGCTCACAATCAATGCAGAAAAACAAACCCAGGTGAGCTCAGGTGGATTATAAGGCACCTTAAAGATCACAAGGCCCCTGGCCCGGACCAGATACCAAATTAGGTACTCAAACATCTCACGCCCAAGGCCCTAGCATTACTAAGCAACATAAGCAACTACTGCCTGCAAAAAGGGTACTTTCCCCAATGCTGGAAACTGGCAAATGTGCTGATGTTTCCAAAACCGGGCAAAAACCGAGCCGATCCCGGCAATTACAGACCGATCAGCCTGCTTAAAACCACTAGCAAAGTAGTAGAGAAGGTGATCCAGAAGCGTATAAGTGCACACTTAAAGAAACACGACTTAGGATTGACGAGCAATTCGGCTTTCGCGCACACCACTCGACCACACTTCAGTTAACAAGAACAATTGAGCATATAACACGAGGTTTTAATGAAAAAAAATCGACAGGCATGCTCTTCCTGGACGCCCAGCGCGCTTTTGATACTGTGTACCACGCAGGGCTCATTAGGAAGCTAAAAGACATGAGGTTCAATGACGCTATGATCAAGCTCATTGCCCACTATCTAACCGGGAGATCATTCATGGTCACCGTTGAAGGCACGAGCTCAGCCTCCCGGGAAATTGAAGCGGGGGTCCCACAAGGAAGTCTGCTGGGACCCGCGCTGTTTAACATTTTTATTAATGATATACCGAAAGTCGAGGGAACGAAAATGTACATTTACGCTGACGATACAGCTATATCCGCACAATCCTGGAAACCGGAGATGATAATGCAGAAACTGCAAAACTCACTGAGCGCACTAGAACCATGGCTGTCCAGATGGCGGATCCAGATAAACGCAGCCAAATCTCAAGCGATACTCTTTTCCAAGAGAACCAAACACTTCAACAAAACTACTCCTCTTAACCTCCTTGGCGAAACTATACACTGGACAAACAAAGCCAAATATCTAGGGGTCACCCTGGACTCAAAACTCACGTTCGCAGAACACACAGCCACAGTCCGATGCAGAGCCAACCGCAGCTAGGCGCCTTATATCCCATCCTAAATCGGAAAAGCAGTCAGCAGTCATATGGGATTAACCCTGTACAAAAGCCTAATTAGGCCCGTCATGACATATGCCGCCCCAGCGTGGGGCCACTGCGCCCAATCACACATTAAGGGTCTCCAACTACTGCAGAACAAAGCTCTGAGAATAATCACGAAAACACTCAAAGTAGTCCCACTGGACGTGCTTCACGCTGACACCAAAATGCACACCTTAGAGGAATTCATAAAGAAACTTGCAGCTGATATGTACCAACGGGCACAGGCAAACCACAACCCAAACATCCGCGATCTCGGGCACTACGACACCTCCAAAGATAGGCACAGAAGACCACTATCGCTGTTCAACAGGACAATCCCCCTAAACCGTCATGCTACTGATGGCAACGAGGCTATCCTGGAGTATCTCAACAACCTGTTACCCACCTGAAGCCACATCACGCAGCAGCCCAGAAGACCCCGGAAGGATGACGTCCCCGACCGGGGCGAGAGGGCAGCCCCAAATGTACGACGACCACGGCGTTCTACCAGGACAAGATCGGATTGTAAATAACGCTGCCTTTTGAGGCAGCGCTGAGATGCAGTAGGTCAACCTGCCATCCCAGCGGAGCCTTTCTCAAGGTTCTCTGGCACCCCCCCCCCCCCCTTTAGGAAAAAGAAAATGCAATGCAAAAAAAAAGTCAAATAAATAACTAATGAAAAAAAACGAAAAAAATGATATTATGTAAATAAACACATATATGAATATATCCCCTCTGTAAATAGCACCCACCTTCCTCCCTGCCCTCCTTTTCCTCACCCCTTCCCTCTATGTTTCAGGACGAGCAGTAGCGCGCTGCGATAACATCTACAAGTCGGCCCCCTCTCCGGCCGAGGCCACATCCAAACTGTAAGTACCACCACCAATTCATTTAGCATGTAACCTATACCTCAATCCTCTTAGCATGAGCATGTACACCTCTACTAACCATAGGTCCCTGGTCTGGGCCATCGCCAAGGCCAGTACCTAATCCCCACTCTGTCTGCATACTTCCTTGTATGTAGGCGCCTTTTTAGTAATCACCCACTAACATTCGGTTTGCTTCGGCGGTACCGGACACCACCTTACCATCTAATTCCTTCAATCACTGTAGTGTAGCTAGTGCATGGTAGGGGAGACGATGTAGATCCCTTTCGGATGATCGTCACCTGGTGTGGCGGAGGCGGGGCCACACAAAAAAAAAAAAAAAGCTAATGCGACTTCGCTTCGAGACTCCGCCGAAGTAACATCTCTACACTCGCCGAGATCGCCGAAATGGGGAAGAGAAGGAAACGCCGCGCCGCTGAAGCTTCCGTTGCTGCTTCTCCGGCAACAGCTGAGGAGCCCAGCGCTCTCCAGCCTACTCCGGCCGCAGACCCCGCCGACTCGCCGGCAGCTCCACCGGCATCCGCCGGGAAGGCTGCTTCGCCGTCACCGCTGACCGGGCGCAGCTACGCTTCTGCTGCTGCTTCACCCGGTCGCAGCATTGCAACGCCTGAACCTGTTGCCTCCGGCTCTGTTTCTCAGGGCTGCACGACGCCACCGACTGCCGCCGGCTTACCACCCTTGGTGAGCCCGATGTCACCGCCGACGCACCCTCCGGCAGATGGCCGCCATAGTGTTGTCATCTGTGGAGTACCGAGGGACCTGCCAGTACACTTCGTGCTGGATGCCGCAAGACACCACTGGCGCTCGGCAATTCGGGCATCCCGAATTTCCTCAAAACGAGGGCCAACACCGCTGGTTCGCCTCCATCTGTGTTCCGCCTCGGACGCGCAGGCGGCCTTGGGGTCAAGCCTGCCTCTGCTGGGGCAGTGCTTGCGCATCGAGGCCAGCAGGAGTGAACGTCCGGTACCCTGCCGCCGCTGTTGTGGCTACGGCCACACAGCGCAGGCATGCAACGCCGCACCTCGGTGCCACTACTGCGGGGCAGGTTGTCTTACGGCAAACTGTACCGCCCACGATCTCCGCCGACGCCGCAAGTTCGCGCCACTTGCTCTGGGCACACGCACTTTACGGGGCAGTCTCAGTGCCCCCTGTACCCCCGGAGCAAGCCACCAACTGGGTCAGCTACGCTGAAGACGACCACAAGACCACCTCCGCCGACGGCCAACCAACATCCTCCGCCGACGACGCCCCGTGTAAGGGGAACTTCACAACCAACTCATCCAGAACTACAAGACACGCTGTCTGCAATGCAGGCTACTCTCCAAGACTTCACCGCTCGCTTGGCTGAGTTACGCTGTGCAACCAACACGCGCCTAGCGGCAGTGGAGGCCAAGCAGCGGACCTCGGCCAGGGCGATTTTCGCACTCTCCAAACATATCTCAGACCTCCAGGGTGATGACGGGATCCTTGCGTCGGTCCAGCGCAAGCTGGCACGCATCGAGGACCACCTCGTCGAACCAGATGACACAGAGGCGGAAAGCGACGACCGACCCACGCGACTGGGAGCCCTTGAGGCCTCAGTTGCGGGGCTTCGAGAGCTCCATACCGAAACCAACAACTGCATATCAGGGAACGTTACATTTCTCAGTGGGGAAACCCGCAGAATGATCAACGGACTCCGCAACCAAATTGAACATGCAATCATAGGCGAAGTCAGCAAACTTTGTCAACCAACAACTGCTCCTACGGACTGGCCGGGCTCGATACACAGAGGTCGCGCCAGGAACCCGAAGAACCACTGAATCACACTCTTCACTCACCACGGCAGCATCCTGGGAACTGCTGCCATAATACCACTCACGACTTCCTTTACCCTTCGCTCCTGAATTCCCAAGGGCGCAAGTAGGGCCTCGGTCATGCTTGCGTCCTGGCACCTTACCTCCTGGCTTAGGCCCTAGTGGCCGGCCAATATATCCTTATCATGAATCCGCCGGTGCAACAGCGGTACGGCCACATTATCACTTTGAATTCCTTCTTTTTCCTTCTTCCATATTTTCCGTCCGGTGGAGGAGTTTTTAGTGGGTTGCCGACTATTGGTGAGTCCCACACTCTCAGTCCCGACTCCCATTGGGGCTGGGGTAAGTGATTAAATCATTTTCTCCTCCACTCGAAAAAAAAAAAAAAAAGCTAATGCATCAAGCGTAGCGATACATTCTCGAAGGAAACTTCTACCGCGCACTGAAGATGTCCACTGCAATTGTGGACGAAACGTCTGGAACACCTGTATCCAGCTGACCACGGCATAACAGCCCGGAAGGTACTTCCAATTATATTTCTTTGGGAATGCTTCAACTGAGAAAGCTGTTAAAGCTTTCAAAACTGTGGTATAAGGCCATACAACGGGGATGTTTTCAATGAGGATTTTGTCCCTGCTACTGTCCCGCAAACGCCAACTGCAAACAGTGAAGAACATGAAGTCAGCTCCTCCACAAGTCCCTCAGAATCAAACCAGAAGCCAGGAGTTTCCAACCTGTCCTCCAAGGACATTCATTCTCCGAAGCTATAGCAAACTGAAGAGAAGAGGAAATGCAAAGGAAAACAGTCTCAAGTATTAATAAATTCGTTGTTTGTGAAAACAGGATCACAAAGGGAAGATCCGAAGAAAGAGCGGCTAACAGTAACAGCTGAGAAGGACGAGATTGTCCACTATGTGCAAAGAAATACAAGGTGATCAATGCAATAATTGGTGGCACAAGCATTATATTGATAACATACATGGTAGGTAGGTAGGTTGTTTGTGAAAAATGTGTCTAAATTACGTGTAAGTGCCTGAAAACTAAGTATATTTCATTAGTATGATTATTCCATACTTATATAGTCTGTGTAATTTGAATAGGAAGATTTATTTATAAGGAAACATCTGGGAGTGCGCACTCCTACACCTAGGTTGTCATTTGCAGAAATTTTGCATTTGTAAATTATTCAGGTAGGTACTACATTAAGTTTAACTTTGAGCGGTATTCAATTGATATCCTGTATTAGTTTCAAGTAAATTTCTCGTACCACTAGGGCGTACTCCTACCCGCCTCTCCCCGATTGTTGCACTCTTGCCTTCACATGGGTCCGGTAAGCGACGGGCAGGCGATGTTCTCCATAGCGCCCCTCCGAAAGTCTAATTAAGCTGTCGGCCGAGGCTCTAACGGGGAATGTGCAAAGGGTACTGTGCCGTCTGTTTCATCCATTGTGAGTAGCAATGATCTGAAACGCCACTTAAACACTACGAATTCACCGTGTTTTGCACGTCTCGTAATCGTAGGAGCTATAATGCTTCTGCACGGATCTTGGTTTCTAGTTCGTGGCGCATCTTCTCCTACACTGCAGCATCCACCATTTTCTTGTTTTTCAGCGTAATAGTTTGACCCCTTTTCTTGTTGATCTAAACACTCTTACGTTGCATTAATTTTCCTTCCATGCCAGATTTGATTTATTTTAACTCCTTTGCAATGTCTTCGTCATGGCATTTATCACAGATTTTACAGAGCAGATGTCAACATCGAGTTAGGATTTCATGTTCTCCATTTCGTTCATTTATGTTTTTACACTGTTCAGTTTCACTTCCCTTCTTCTCCATTCCGGGTTTCATGGCCTCCGTTTCAGTCCCCACCTCCAACATTCCAAGTTTCATTTCCATGTCCATCTTCTTCACTTCAGTTAATAATTTAAGTATTTCCTCCATCAAGCCGTTTTAATCTCGATTCTGACAACAATGACACTCCAGCTTTTTCTCCAGTCAATCTTAATTTTGCTCTTGCGCGTAGCGTTGCAATAAACCATGCTCAAAGTACTCTTCTCTCTTCCCATCACTCACTAGTGTCGAACACATGACTTTTGTTCTCTTGCTCGCTGCGTAGCCAATACGGCACACGACTTCACAACTACAATGTAGTACCACAGCGAATATGCAACTGTTTACACCCGCAAGAGCTTTCAAGAAACTTCTTACGGCGCTGAGGTAAGATAAGGTTTCCAAGTTTCGCCATGCTTCTCGGTTAGCCTTCCAGATGCTTCCTAAGCCGGCAGCGGCGCCGCCTCTCTCCAATCAAGCATGCGCCAAACAGCGCTTAAGGACACACCTGTTAACCACGAAGCGGAGGCCCTCTTCATCACAATATGCTTTGTTGCTGATAAGTTCGCGCAAGTATTTTGTATACCAATGAACATTAATAGCTTTGTTGTCGAAACATTGTTCACAGTCATTTAGGCAGCAATCTGGTAATGGATTGCCACAAACCTTTGTCTCGATTAAATCATTAATACTTTCTATTATGTTCTGGTATTCACATTTGAAGGGCTTGCAATCATATAGTGCTATACTACACAAGACTGAAAGGGAGATATGAGGCAAAGTATGTTTTAAAAAAACGTATAAATCAAATCACTAACATTCACTAACTAGAGATCATTGATCTCTTATTTCTTTACCTAATTTCATGTATGTGCTTGGAACCAGTTTTGATATACAAGTTGTTGTTAATAGATGGTATGGGGCTGTATTGCTGAATTGGTGTTTTAAGTTTACTTTGCTTTATCTACTAACAATACTTGTTTTTATTTTTCATTAATGCAAAGCTTTCTGATAATTATTTTATGTGGAAACGTAACATAAAATTGTATTGTAAAGTAACACAACTCGTTCTACTTACAGCTTCCTCTGAGAAGGCACATGCAGTGTTAATCAAACACAAAACTACTGGAAGGCAACATAGTTTTTCTCTTGCTATAGCAACTCCTCAGCACTGTGTTCATTCGACAGGTTACTTCAGGTCTGTCACTTGGATGTAGATGTTATAAGTGGTGATTGACTGTGAGAGTAAGTCTTGAATATCTTTGAATGTCAAAAGGTTAAGCAGGAGCCGACCTGAATATCTTGGTCCCAATGGGATTAATTGTTCACGTGGTCCACCACATTTCTTTAATGAAACTGTCAGGAAATCATCATTACAGACTTTACAAACATTGTGCCTGGATTTCTCTATGTCAGGGACAACCAACTCGCACACATGTCATGTCTGTACTGAGCGCACAGTGCTGAAGATCACATGTCTGTACTGGCAAGGTATATGCCTATGAGGCAATCACTACTTTGCGCAAAGGCGTCCAGTAATCTGTAGATGTGTTACCATTAAAATATTAAGGATAGGATAGTAGAGAAGGAATCAGTCACAAACTGTGTTACACGTGGTTTAATATTTGGTATTAAATTATACACAAAACAATCCAATATAAATCAATTATAGCCTTTAGTGTTATGATAGCCTACACATGCAATATACTTTACTATAAGAACAAAACAGTACTTTGTTAGTGGAAATTAGCAAATTCTGAAACTGGAAAAGTTGCACAAATATAAAATAACAAAATAAAACTTACTATACAGGGATAATATTACAAAGAGGGCTTCAAATTAACAAATATAAACCGTGTAGTGAGTACATGTTTCATGTAAGAATTTGATCTCGGTAGTCTTGCTTTCTGAAATCTTTTGGTTTTCAAAATATTCGCCACATTTTTTGAACCCTTAACTCATGTTGGCTCTCGGAAGGCCTTTATTATGCTTCACATATTTAAGTGGATGCATCTACTGACCACCACTGCTCAGCACACGCACCGTGGCAAGTGGGTTTTTGTGACTGCTCTATGTATAAATACTTGAAAACCAAAGGGCACTCCCATCATCTGTTTGTCTTTCTTATCAATTTTGCTAGTCTTCTTGTAATGTGAAAGGGATTCCTTTTATTACACTTGAGTGCAATCTTCTGGATAATAAACAGCTTGGATTTGATTTTCAATTGCAGCAAAGCCATGGTCAGAAAGCAAATGTATGTGATCTAATACTAGAAGACAAAGTTCATTACTGCCAATGGTTTGGAATGAGATAGATCCACAGTGCAGTTTTTATTTTGACTTGCACAGTTATCAGAACAAACAATGGTATCTACACACTTCAGTGACAAGTATTCAAAGTATTAGTATTTAAAAATGGCACATCACTTCTCTGATTTCCCACATGAACATAAATCCCCGGATATTGAAGTTGAATGTTCACATCTTATGTTTGATGTTGGCAGGGCTTGTTGAAAGCGCAATCACTCCTAGTTCACAGCTTCTTTTGGCCCACTCTGTTTCAGTTTTCAAACTGCCCTGCATTCCCATAGCTTTGGCTAAAGCAAACATATGCCCTGTAGTAACTTTTTCTCTTCATCTTGGCCAACAGATTCAGCTTGATTAATCTTTATTACAAGTTTGTCACCTACCTTACATGTATCACATTTAGGCGTTTCAAAACCTATATTGTATTCGGTGTAAAATATTCTATGGTATTTGCTGAACTCACTGGAAGTTCCCCTATTCTCTTTACACCACGGCAAATAGTAATCATGGATAAAGTTAATATATTCAGTTTGTAGCTGAAGTAGATCCTTTGTGGATTTTGGACTCTAGAGTAATGTGATTGGTAATGAGGAATTGATTTATATGTTCATGAACACCATCCACAACAATGTCTAGTGCATCTTAGCATGAGATTCATATTTACCATAACCATCTAGTTTGGACCTGTCATTTCAGGCGAAATCATGTGCTGAATATTCTTCAGTCTGCCAAATGATTTGTGTAAGCAAGTACACTGTTGTTTACAAACCTTAATATCAGTGCCATTTACTTTGACATAATATGAAAAAGTGTTACCTTTTCTAGAGATGTGACCATTTTTTGGAATAAACCAGTTTAGGCATGAGGAGGTAGATATTCCGAATAAAAAAATCTCTAAGTTCCAAAATTTATAGAAAATATCATTCTCCTTATCCTGTTACATGCACTCTTATGGTCCTAATATACGTCCATTAACATTCTATCCTGTTATATCATTCATATATGGAGCACTGAGGCTCCTTTTTATTTTCTCTGGTGTATTTCTTCTTCCAATGACTAGGTGTCTTTACAGGCATTTCTATTTTCTTTTCGCTATAATGAAGTCAAATGAAACAAAAAAGTCAGATAGTAATAAGCAGTCATAACATTACAGGCTGATTTTTTCATCCTGATGTGCTTATCTGTATGTGCAATAGTTGGACAAGTCCATTTATCTTCTGGGAGGGGTGATGATGGGTCAGTAATAACATAACAGCAGGCACATACACAATGTGAGATAAGATGTCATCACCATGTGTTTCCAGCCACGTAAGGGGAACACTGCCTGTCATTCTTCCCCACCCTAGACTACCTTCTCCTCCTCTGCATTTCTGCCATACCAGGACGAAAAACTGGACCTGTACATTTCATTTGGAAATGAAAAATGTGAGGTTATAATGATGTAAAACTAACATAAAGGAAGTTATTTTGCTATCACATTAATTTGCAATAGAACATAACCTGTAAATAATTAATTGGCATCTGTTACATTTAAACTATAAATTCAGAATCAATACAACCCTATGCCACACTATATGTACATAATCTGACATCTTGATTATTATCTGTTGTATCTGTGTCTTCCACTTCAATAGGCACATATTAATCTTAACTCCCTGCACTAATATCAGTAGTTTCATTATTTTCACATGCAAATAACTTTGCCTTACACAAGCACCATTTTCTTCATGAATCTGCAGTTTCCACCATCTTGACATTTTAGTGGTGTAGGATTATCTAAATCAAAAAGAACCAACCTAGCACTCGAATTGAAAACAAACGTAACTGATTTGCTTTGCCATCTGTTATCCAAAGGAAACACAATTTGTACTGACTGAAGCCAGAAGGCATAGAAATAAATAAATTGGATTTTATTTATGAATTCTCTTTAACTATCATGGTTCTTAAACGTCCTAATCTATATTGGGCATGAAAGATCAGAAATTTTGCTCAGTAGCCTTTTTGTCAAGCTTGAGGTTCTTTTATGTACCGTAAATCTATGATACGGGACACCAGCTTTGCTTGTCTTCCAAAGGAAGCCATGCTAAAATTTTTAGACCCAAAAAAAAAAATCCATCGCCCTCCGCCAGGTATCTCAGGAATTACGCTAGCATGGTACCCCTAGATCACGGAGGATGGCCCAGAAGGCATAGGACTATATACATGGTAATATCTCAGATTTTGCAAAAATGTGGCATAGGACTGTCTGGTCCCAAGCTCTTTATTTCCGTAAGCTCAGAAACATAAGGCTTGTCTTCTCACAAACTGTGCAAACACAAATAGGGGGCATCCTGGGTTGCTGCTGTTGTTTTGGTCTCAGGGATTCAAATCTGAAAAACGCAATATTATGATATCTTGTTTTAAATTATTAACAAAGTTCTTTTACGTTGGGACTAGATCTTCCTAGACAGATTTAATGTTTTTCTTCCAGGCATGATCCTAATAATCATCTTCATAGAACAACTTTATTGGATGCTATATTATTAGAGTGCAGAAGTGTTATACGCAGCGCTCGGCAAGAGTACGAAGATGGGAGTGGGACTATAAGTTTACCGCATCAGAATAGGGAACTTCAGGAGGATAAAAATGCTGAGCAAAACAGGCATGCTAATGTTTACAACAGAAATTTGGCTAACATTGGTTGTGGCTGTCCTATTAATAATTGGAGGAGTTGAGTTGAACCCGGGACCAACAGAACTAGATCAGGTGTTGCAGATGCTATAAAGAATAACAAACAAGTTACCAGAACTAAAGGCAATGCAGGAACAACTAGGTTCGGAAATGGAAAATAATACGGAGCAGCTAAAAGGTGCAAGAAAATGCTAAAAGAGGAGCTGAACCAAGAATTAAAAGAATACAGGAAGAGAATGCAGATAATGAAGAGAAATTGTGAAGTGGAACAACGCAGATTAAAGGTGGTAATATTCGGAGCAAAAGAGGATAGAGACAAAAAGCTTGGGGACATTGTAGGAGAAATTATAGAGAAGCAGCTTGAAATTAAATTACATGGATGGAAAATTGTGGATGCATTCAGATTCGGCAGAAAGAAGAGAAGACCTAGGCCAATAAGTGGCAACAATGGCTATAAAATGGTAGATATTAAGAAATGCAAAAAAGTTAAAAGGTACACAAATTTTCATTGAGCAGGATCTTGGCGAGGAGGAACAAAATTTCAGAAAATCACTACTTATAAAGATGAAAGATGCTGGATCAGAAGGAAAAAGGGCATATCTGAAAGGACTTCAATTATATGTGGAAGGAGAGAAATGGAGTTCGAATGTAAGGAGGAATGTATAGGCATCAGCAATTTCGCAAAGGCAAAGAATGGCAGGAGCGAGGGAGTCAGTGTACTGAAAATATCAGCTGGACAAATTCAAAATACAGTAATGACTGTGATTACTACAGCAGTTGGAGGGGAAGGGGAGGCGTGGTATAAGTGGAACTGGAAGAGCCGTGTGCGATGACATCAAGACCGGTTGAAAGGAGGCAAAAGAAGAAGTGGCGGGAGCAACGAAGCATGCCTCAAAGTTTGTGAAATGTTTCAGTGGGGCAAATGCAAGCCAAATTATAAGGGGGGAAATTGTACAAGTAAGTGATTTAAAGGAAGCGCAAGATTTGGCGAAAACAAAAGGTTTAAACATAGTTTCTGTGGAAGTGTGTGGTGCAATACAAATAAGCGGGGAAAGCGAGAGGGAGGGGTGGCAAGCCCAAGGGAAACAAGATATTGAAAGAAGATGAAGAAATTTAAGTTTGTGGAAAGATCAAACTCGAGATAGGGATTGGAGCAAAAAGGGATGTTCTGGAATGTGAAAGGATTAAAAAGTAAGGTAAGTAGTGGAGAAATACTAAAGATGATAAGCTCAATGGATATTATAGTAGTGGCAGACACATGGATGGAAGGAAAGGCGACATTACAGCTAAAAGACTTGAAATGTATAAGGAAAAATGCAAGTAAGGTACATGATAAAGGTAGAGCCTCGGGAGCAGTAGTAATACTTATTAAAAAAAGAGCGAGAAATAAGTACTGATGCAGTGCTAACAGAGGAAAGAGAAAGTAAAGTTTCATGCTGTGTTATTTAACAGATAAAGAAGGAAAAAGTGTTCGTTTACGGGTAATATATAATCCTCCAGAAACTTCACATTTCTATGAGAGTAATTTATTTGAAAGGTTGGAAAAAGATATGGAAGAAATTAGGAGGAGCTTCCCAAGTATTGAATTTATATTGATGAGTGATTTTAATGCAAGAGTAGGCGAAGAAAATGTTAAGACTAGTAGAAACACAAAAGTTCAGAGGAGAAACATTATTACAATTCTGTGAAATAAATAATTTAATGATATGAAATGGAACTATAGGAGAGGACAGAGAAGAAGACTTTACATATGCAAATGCATATAAATGTTTATTATTGGAAAAAAGGAAAGTGTGGCAGGATAAAATAAGAAAAATGGTAAAGAGGCTGTAGAAGAAAAAATAGTAAAACAATATGGGAATTAGTGAGGAGGACAAACAAGAAGGGAGAAATAGGAAACAAGATTTCACCAAAAGAATAGGTGATGCATTTTGGGAGACTGATTGGGGAGGAGAAAGTGCAAAACAGGACAAAAAATGAAAGTCTAGACAGACAAATACTGATGTCAAGTTAGCCAGAAGATACAAAATTTAAAAAAAAGAACAAGGCAGTGCAAATCAATTGAATCAGGGGAGTTCTGGAAAATGTTCAGTAAAATGGATGGAGTGCTAAAAATTATGGTAATACCAGCATATAAAGGCAAGGAAGGGGTGAATAAACCGAAGAACTACAGAGGAATAAGTATATTGTCTATCCTGAGGAAAATATATACAGTGAGGCAGTATTTTAATACCTGAATAATTTCAATTGTTATTTAAAATAGGTAAATTCAATAACAGCCCGCCTTGAAACAACATGTATGTAATAATTATTTAAATTATATGTAACACTCATTTCAAAGGCTTATTTTTATTGTAAATATGTTTTATTAATGTTATATGAATACTTTATATATTCTAATAATGCAAGAACTGTGAGAATAGTAAATTTTAGGTTGCTAACAATGAGTAATGAGGTACTTGTAGCAATAATGTGTTTGCAATTTGAAAATGTACTGGTCATGATTAGAGCGACGATGACGTAGTTTCAGTGACAGTTTTAAAATTAGCCAATCAACAGCAAAGAAAAGTTTTAAGTTGAATGCAGAAATTCTATTGGACTAGAATTAGCCAATCAGAGACTTGCATTACCAAAGCTATGGATTTTGGCCATTGAGGTTATTCAGTTCCTGGCAAGAGGTGGTAGTGTGTAGATGGAAAAATGTGTTCTCTATGGGCGTTTAGTAAAAACAGATATACATGCTAAGTGAATATATAAAAGTTTCTCACAGTTCTTTTAGAAGTGTAGTGGTTTATAAATATGTGCAAGAAGTTAAAATAAAAGTGAAAATATAAAAGTTTAATTCTGTGACGTCTACAATAATTGTCATTACCACACCCTGCATAAGAATCCCGACTCTAAAGTAAGACTGACGCAGCTGAGGCAAATTCAAACAGTAATATTACATAAGCATTAAATTCAATCCGACGCTCAAAGCTCAAAGCAACTCTTCAAATTTACATAAACATTTATTACGCAACATTATGTAACAGCAGCTAATCATCTTCAAGTTAGTGCACATACGTAGGGCTAACTTAAAAAGCAGCTAAAAATAATATGTGAGCCAACTCCTTAACCAACCACCTTCAACAGAATAATGGCAAAAAAACTACAAGAGCAGGTGGAATTAGAAGGAAAGTTGTCCGCAGGTTTTAGGAATGGCAAGCGAGCAACAGATAATGTAATAATAATCCAGACAATAATTAACAAGTACTTAAACAGGAAAAGAGAAAGGGTGTACATGTTTTTTGCGGATTTTGAAAAGGCATTTGACACTATTAACAGAGAAGTGCTAGAATGGAAATTACGAAAACAAAAAGGGAGCAAGTGATAACTTTATTGAGGGAATTACAAAAAATATATGAGGAATAAAATTCTGTATAAGATGTGACCAAAACAGAATTACAGGTTGGCTGAACAAAAACTAGGATGTAAACTAAGTGCCATCTTGTTATAATTTATTTATAGATGACATATAGTATGGATTCCCTGTAACGAAAACGAACTAAGTTATTCATTAAGTCATCATATTGATTTTTGCCTCCAGTCCAATTTGTGGTAATGGTTTTGTAGAACCTCGAGAAGAATGCGATGTTGACAATCCATGCTGTAATTCATCTACATGTTTGTTGCATCCGCGTGGCACAGGTGATTATTGTTGTGATTTTGAAACATTTCATTTAAAAATTCAAAGCACAGTAGGTCGCGCTACAGTCACTGAATGTGATCTGTGATGGTATCTTGGAATATGACGATGTTTTTAAAATTACTCATTGTAAGGAAGGGCAAGCATTTTGTTACCAATGTCCAACATTCCACTGTGAAAGCATGGATAAGGATTGCTATGAGAATAATGATTGTCGAAGTATAAATTGCAATTGTGGCTATGATTGCCTTTCTAATTGGTACACTAGGTGTACATCGGCAGATGTGTACTGTGGAATATTACAAAGCAATCACCGAAACAACAACCTTGAATTTTGGATGTTTCATTATGCCAAGGTAGGCCACATGTTAAAATATAGCACCTCTGAAAAGTGTGCTACTGTTATCGTTGATCTAGGACTAAATGTGGTGAGAACTGAATATACGTGAATCAGAAATGTGTGCCAGTCAAACAGTTCAAAGCCGCACATGCAATTGTAACGGTAATAGGGTATATAATTCAAAAGACCAATGCCATTGCGATAAATCTGGTTTGGGTGGTAGTGTGCACAGTAATTTGCCCATTAGTTCAAATACTCGCAGGAAAGTTAGGTTAGTCTTATATGTAATCTTTTTTGGAATATTTCGTATAATTTCCATTATGTTTATAATTAGACACTGTGAAGAAGGATACCGCTTTCGGCAATCTGGTGTTTCCTCTGCTTTACAAGCCAACCACAGTAATGATTATCATTTAAAGCACTGCTCTCCCCCCCCCCCCCCGGCTCTCAGTAAAGCCTCCTCCCAAAGTTCCACCTACAGTCCCTGTATGGTTAGCTAGAAGAACTCCCGCATTATTGCCCCCACCCACTACAACATCGTCCTAAACTTCTTTTTGCACACTCGGGAAGTACTGCAAAAGCCGTACAACATACACTATGTGATCAAAGTATCCGGACACCCCACAAACATACGTTTTTCATCTTAGGTGCATTGAGCTGCCACCTATGCCTGGTACTCATTATCTGTGACCTCAGTAGTCATTAGACATCGTGAAACAGCAGAATGGGACACTCCACGGAACTCGCGGACTTCGAACGTGGTCAGGTGATTGGGTGTCACGTGTCAGAAGTCTGTACACAAGATTTCCACACTCCTAAACATCCCTAGGTCCACTGTTTATGTGATAGTGAAGTGGAAACATGAAGGGACAGGTACAGCACAAAAGCATACAGGCCGACCTCGTCTGTTGACTGACAGAGACCGCCAACATTTGAAGAGGGTCGTAAAGAGTAATAGGCAGACATCTATCCAGACCATCACATGAATTCCAAACTGCATCAGGATCCACTCCAAGTACTATGACATTTAGGCATGAGGTGAGAAACCTTGGATTCCATAAACCACACATTAGTCTGCTCATAAGCCACACATCATGTAGGAAAATGCCAAACAATGCCTCGCTTGGTGTAAGGAGCGACAACATTACACGATTGAACAGTGGCAAAATGTTGTGTAGAGTGACGAATCACGGTACACAATGTGGGGGGATCTGATGGCAGGGTGTAGGTATGGCAAATGCCCGGTGAACGTCATCTGTTAGCATGTGTAGTGCCAACAGTGAAATTCGGAGGTGGTGGTGTTATGGTGTGGTCATGTTTTTCCTGGAGGGGGCTTGCAACCCTTGTTGTTTTGCATGGCACGGTCACAGCGCAGACCTACATTGATATTTTAAGCACCTTCTTGCTTCCCACTGTTGAAGAGCAATTCGGGGATGGCGATTGCATCTTTCAACACGATCGAGCACCTGTTCATACTACATGGGCTGTGGCGGAGTGGTTACACGACAATAATATCCCTGTAATGGACTGGCCTGCACAGAGTCCTGACTTGAATCCTACAGAACACCTTTGGGATGCTTTGGAACACCAACTTCATGCCAGGCCTCACCGACCTACATCGATACCTCTCCTCAGTTCCGCACTCCATGAAGAATGGGCTGCCATTCCCCAAGAAACCTTCCAGCACCTGATTGAAAGTATACCTGCAAGAGTGAATGCTGTCATCAAGGCTAAGGGTGGGCCAACACCATATTGACTTCCAGCATCACCGATGGAATTTTATTTAAAGAAGTATTGCATTATTTCACAGCTATATAGTGATATTCTATGAGATGTGGTTATTGAGGAATATAATGAGGTGATGAAACAAAACGGTTCTTATATTTGGCAGGTAAACGAGCAAGGTCCTGAAAAATTAAATTCCTGCAGAACAATGTTATGAAATATATGTTATTTTATTTTGGCAGATAAGCCACGAGGTCCCACCGAAGGGTAATCTAAGGAAACCACAAATGTAGGTAAATTAACTAAATGAGATTTCTTTGTAAAGGTGTACATACCTGAAAGGAGACCGCATCAAGGAAGGAAGAAATGAGTTACAGCTACAAATGTATGTTTTCCGTTCACTGTTGTCTGTCACTCAGTATAGTGTATAGTGCAAAAAGCTATACATTTTGTGATAAAGGATACTGCATAAAAATTTGGCACTTTTGCTAAAAAATTAAGTGTAAATGACCAAATTAAAGAAAAGAGAAACACTCTGAAAGAACTAATGCTACAGTTCAGATGTGGCAAAATGTAAATCTATATAATGTTAAAAACTAAAGAACTCATAATGAGTGGATGGATTAGGCAACATAAAAAGGAAAGTGAAAACAAACAGGATATGAAGAAATCAATGAAACTCTATGGGAATGGTTCATTAGTGATTGTTCAAGGTGTGTCTTATTTCTGGTCCTGTATTTCAGAAACAAGCTCTTAAACCCTCCCCCAAAAAAAGAAAGAAAGGAGGGAAAAAACTGAAATGGCTGGTTAGGAAGCTTCAGAAACAGGTACAAAATTGTTGGAATCAGATGTGTGAGGAAGCCAATAGGCCTATAATGAGAAAACGTTTGTGGGATGTTCTGCTCCCTGGAGGAGTGAGTACAAAATAGACCTCACAATGATGTCATAAATAGATCTACTATCTACATAAAAAACATTGTGCAACGTTAGTATTCCAGCATGTTTCACTTGGAGCAGTGTGTGTGTGTAAGTGTTTCCTAGTGATTTATAAAGTTATTTACAATGCCGAGTAAGAAAGGAAGAAGTTCACACAGTGAAGCCCGGGAAATAGTTGCTAACATTGTTAAAATCTGTGACGAGAAAGCAAACAAAGGCAACTGGTCATTCAGCATTACTAGCAGAAGAGCATATGCTTTCTAAGAGGCCTTTAAGTCTTGTTGAAGTAGAGTCGTAATCTTTCTCAGATAGCGATACAAACATATTCTCATGAGAGGAACCAGTGAAGGCAAGTGCTTTTTAATAAAATGTATATTGCAACTACTGGCAAAGTGTTTGTGACCGATGCATAGGAACAAAAACCCAGAATATCTGAATAATAAGGAAACTTCACCAAAATGGAAAACATTTAGGATAATGTCACTTCACATTGAACAGGTTTCACTGTTAATTCTTTCCAAAACCGTGTCAGTTTTGCAGTATGTGAATCATAAGAAAACACTCCAAATTTGCTCTAACTAGTGGAAGGGAAGTTGAGGCAGTATTTTAGTGCCTAAATGATATTAATTGTGTTTTATTATAACTAAATTGAATAACAGTCCACCTTGAAAACAATATGTATATAATTATGATTTAAATTGTGTGTAAGTCATTGGAAATACCTATTTTTTTATTGTAAACGTATTTGTTAATGTTATGTAAATGTTTATATACTCTAATAATGCAAAAACTGTGAGAATATGTTTTAGGATGTTAATAATGAGGTAATAATGTAATTTCTGTGACAATAATGTGTCTGGAGTTTTAAAAGTACTTGTCATGAAAAGATCGGTAGTAACGTAAGTTTCACTTACAGTTTGGAATTAGCCAATCAACAGTAGAGAAAGATTTTAGTTTGTATACTTAAATTCTATTGGACTAGAATTTCCCAATAAGAGACTGGCATTACCAAAGCTATAAGGTTTTACCGTTGAATTTAGTCAATCGCGGGTAAGATGTTGTAGAGTACGGATGGTAAAAATTGTATTCTCCGCTAGAATGTATAAAGTGCTCACAGTTTTCTTTTATAAAGTGTTGTGTTTATAAATGTGCAAGTATAAAGAGAAATAAAAAGAAGTGAAATTAGAAAGTAAATTCTGTGACATCTTTTAATTTTTGTCTTATCACAACCTTAAAAGAACTTGTGTTTCTATAGTGCGACTGAAAGCAGCTGAGGCAGATAACTTTAATAATATTATGTAAAACAAGCATCATTCTCACTACTACAAAGTTTGGCGTCCCAAGCATCAACCAACTTCAAAGTATATCTTCATTATGTGGATCTAAATAATTACATAACACACTTTTTCTAATATACGTAATAATATTACGTAACCTCAATAGTTCTCAAAGTGGCATACAACTGTGGGGCAAATTCCTCCAAACAACTACGTAACCATCATCATAACTCCTGCAAATTGGCTCCCAAGCGTGGGGCTTAATATACAAACTACAAATTGAAGAACAAATACTTCTTCAAAGTTAAAATCATTTGCTGTTTTTACACCTGAAAGTCTTTCTTTCAACATTTCTTGTTCTTCATCAATCTCAGCATTAACATTAAATATGCTTCTGTTTATTGTTTTATTCACAGTAAAGGCTTTAATATGCTGGTGTTTGGGCTTTCTATCCGAGGACTGATATAGAAGTGATAGAAGTTCATACAAATTACAATTTCATCTTTCTGACTTGGTAGGTTATATTCTTCTTCCTGTCTCCACTTGCTATTTTGCCAACCTCGCTTTCACTTGCAGTATCATTCTTTTTGAAATTCTAAGATGAAAGCAATCACAAAACACATCCCTACCAGTAAATGAAAAATATATTTACTATACCACTTGTCATTTTTCTTTTACCGCTTTTTAAGAATGTCTTAAAATGAAAGGATTGCAGCACAACAAAGTATTCCCAACTTCTGGATTGAAAATCACAGCAGATAACAGAACACCAAACCTCGAAAGTGGAAAGGTTAACTGATATTACACAAATAACCAATTAAAATCTTGGTCCCAAATGAGTTATTTACAGTGCTCAGCCAGCTCACTGTCATGTTTTGGTTTACATACGTCAACACCACATGGGGCATCAATCACATGCATGACAAGTGATCTTTCACGCTAATGCTCCCAGAAAGAAAGGAAGAGAGAGAGAGAAAGGATGCTCAATTAAAAAATATTAATATTCTTATTTCAAACCCCGCTTATATACAAGCTACAAGCCTAATCCTTAATAGCATTAGTCATCCTTCATGATGTAGTGGTTACCATGCTAGCCTCTAGTTCCTGAGGTTGCGGGTTCAAACCCGGAAGAGCGTGATGGATTTTTTCGGGCGTAAAAACCCTTAGCATGGCTTCCTTCGGAAGGGAAGTAAAGCCGGTGGCCCCGTATCATAGATTTACGGCACATAAAAGTACCTCAAGCCTGAAAATGAGACCTCTGAGCAAAAATTACTGATCTTTCATGCCCAATATAGAATGGGACACTAAAGACCACAGCAGGTAAACAGCGTCCATAAATTAAAATGATGGCATTATATTAATTTGTAGACCATCTATTCCTTTTCACATATACAATTTTTTATATTATTAAACATATGATTTTGGGAACACTTTTAAAAACAAGCTACAACTGAAATACTTAAATATTTCAACCACCCCTGCATCTAAACCATTAATAATGATCTGCTATAAACAACCCCTACTGCAATGTTAATAACTGAATGTGAGTTACTGCCAGGAACTGCAGTAAATCAGAATCACAATTTAGCATTCTACTCGATTTTAAGAGTTGAATGTGAGTGGCTGTCAGGAAATGTAAAGAATTAAATTACAATTTGGCTTTTTGCTCTGATATGTACTCACAACAAACGGTGTACTGGAATTACTTTGTTAATTATATCCAAAGTCTACTTAACACACAACAATGCAATGTACTGTTATTTCAAAGTGATGGTACTGCTGCTATTATTGATGTGATGACATTACCTCCATCATGATGAAACAACACGAAAAGAGTATTAAATGATGTATCTGAACAAGTAAATCTGCACATTGAGACCCATTCTATTCTACATGTCCTCAAGTTTCTTCCAACATTATTAATTTGCCCATCAAACATTTCACTTCCTGCCATTCATGTTGAAACAGTAATTCCAAATAAAAGTGACACCTGCTACTACCAGACATTCCATAAACAATATGAAAAAGAAACTTGCTTTTTCATAAGATGAAAATTTAATGAAGTGGGGAAGAAGTGCAATGAATTTTATCAGTTATCGAAGTTGGCTTTGGAACATTCACAAAGAATTTTCCTCAAAGTTTTTTCAACCCACTAGATTGTTTTCCTGTATTATTCTATAGAGTTCTGCAGCTTAGACATTGTCCTAAGAGCTCTTTAATTGACTTTGTTGCTTACACCACAGCCACATTTTGCAGCTTCAAATTCCCTAACCCAATAAAT
Source organism: Deroplatys truncata (assembly GCA_030765065.1). Taxonomy (NCBI): domain Eukaryota; kingdom Metazoa; phylum Arthropoda; class Insecta; order Mantodea; family Mantidae; genus Deroplatys; species Deroplatys truncata. Next base: position 2,307,797 of record CM060980.1, read on the forward strand.
AATTTGTTTATGCTTGGAATGAAAACAACTGCTCTTCTATCAACAACATTAAAAGCATCAAAAACAGTGATTAAAGAACATCATAATTTGCTAATAAAATATTAATTTAATCATACAAAAAGTAATAAATAGTATCCTGTTCTTATACATTTCACTATTGCTATTCCTTTTATATCTACGGAGTGAGCCAAAAGACTCTGAACAGCCTGCATGGTGTTTTTCCTGTCCACATCCTCGGCGCTTGTTGCCGTCTACTGTTATCATAGAAAGGCGCGGATGAAACCATAGAACATTTTTAAAACTACTTTTAAAGGCTTTACTTACCAAATTTATGAAAGGAAATGCTGAAACTGGACACCGCCGTTGTCCATACATTTTTGGTACCTCTTTAGGAAAGTATACATCATGGAATTTTTCAAACGATGACCATGTCGTCTAATGTTTCTTCGGTAAGAACTGAACACCGTCTTTTATATTTCTTAGCTTGAACACTTCCTGTGGCCTGAAATTTACTGTAAACTTCATGGATTGTTGTATGGCCTGGAAGTTTTACACCTGGAAATCTTTCTGCAAATCGTACTTTCACTTTGTGAGCTGACCGAGTTAACACATACAAATCATAAATAAATACATACATGTTGTGCAGTAGAAAACATATACTGAGCCATAATATACTTTGTGACAAAATAATAAATAACTTGTAATAATTGAACATCACAACACATCACTGTCAACTCAAAACTGCACTTCACACAGCAAAGCAAAACCACAACAGCATGACTTTGTTTATAGCAGCAATGCGTTATCATGTTTTTATCATATTTCCACACGCACAGTGGAAAAACACTGTGCAGCCAGTAATATTGTTCATAAAATACCCCTCTAGAGTAACTTAAAACATAAAGTGTACAAGACAGACCCACACTCCCTGGAAGAATTAAAACAAAATCTCAGCCAGGAAATTTCTCAACGTGAACTATGGGAGTGATGGATAGTTTCTTAAAGAGGTGCCAAAAATGTATGGACAATGACAGTGGCCAGTATCAGCATCTCCTTTCGTAAAGTTGGTAAGTAAAGCCTTTAGAAGTAATTTTAAAAATGTTGTATGGTTTCATCCACGGCTTTTTATGATAGCGGCAGATGGCAACTAGCACCGAGGATGTGGACAGGAAAACACAGCGCAGGTGGTTTGGAGTCTTTTGGCTCACTCTGTATAACAAAATGTGTAATGTAGGTATTTTCTGCAGAGGTATCTCGATTAAAATGAAGATAGAAAAATAAACTTTTGTAAGAATAAGTTGTATATACACTATTAAATGATATAGGATAGAGAAAGTCATGTGAATGTGAGATTTTGTATACAACACAAGATTCAAATGGGTAGAAAACTAGCAGGGAGACTTTTGGATATTTAAATTTGTTTCATGCAAAGAAAACCTGTTAAGAACAAATTCATATGGAGACTGTTGTACCTGGGGGAGCATAGTTACAGCAGCTTATGTATTACCCTCTAGAGGGCAATAATAACCTATGAAGGAGTTGTTCCTAGCTTTGCTGTCTGCTTTTAAAACAAAATTTTAGTGTGCCAATAGTAAATGTATTTAAGTGCTTTCGTTTTCTCAGTAACTAGTATTAATGAACAATGCACACAGTTAAGTACTTCAGTACTTGGTTTATATAATCATATGCTCTTTTGTAGAATTAAGCTTAACCTGAAAGCTAGGCCATTGTGTTTATTTAAACAAGCACCCCCTTGATCACTGCTCCAAGGTACATGTTGCTCTGCATTTTGTTGTAGGTAAAATGCCAAGCAGCAAAACTGGAAATGAAAGGACACCTGTTGATCCTGAGGCAACAAGGAAAGCTTTTGAAGCTATCCAGCCACCACCAGATGAACATATATCAATTAGAGAAGCATGTAGAGTATGACATCGCTCAAAGCTTCCACAAAAGAAAATTATACTTATAGTGTGAAGTATGATGTGCATACAGTTTTTAATGATGATGAAGAGCAATGCTTAGTACAATTTATTCAGACAATTGCAAAAATGCAATACAGACTTACAAAAAAAAGGGGTTCAGTTGCTTGAAATATTCCCCCCCCCCAAAAAAAATGGTAGGAGGAAAAAACTGAGGGTGAAGAATAGATGAGACTCTTCATGAAATGGGTCCTCTGTGGTGTAGTCGTTACCATCCTAGCCTCTAGTTCCCGAGGTCACGGGTTCAAACCCGGCGGAGGGCGATGGATTTTTTCGGGCGTAGAAATCCTTTGCATGGCTTCCTTTGGAAGCGAAGTAAAGCCGGTGGTCCCATGTCGTAGATTTACAGCACATAAAAGAACCTCAAGCCTGATAGAGGCCTCTGAGCAAAATTACTGGTCTTTCACGCCCAATATAGAATAGGACGCTAAGGACTACAGCAGTTAAAGAGCGTCCATAAATAAAACTCAATTTCATTTTCATGAAATGTTATCTATTCATGAAGCTACTGCTTTATCTCAATGTACAAGCTTCAATAAATTCAATGTTGTTGATTTCATTGATAATCTTCAAGATGTTCATCAACATTTTGGAACTGTTTCCTCTGAATTTTGATGATCATTGTAACTCCATCAAAAATAGTGGGACCAAAAGGCGTGAAACAACTTGGTAGTTCAACCTCAGCAGAACGTGGCCAACTGGTAACACTTAATACATGCACAAATGTGATTGGGAACCACATTCCACACATGATAATTTTTGCACATGTGAATTTTAAAGATTTTATGTTGAAAGGAGCCCTCCTGGAAGTCCTAGTGGAGCTAACTCATCTGGCTGGTCAAATGATTCTCTTTATTTGACATTTCTAGAACACTTTATAAAACATTCAACCTATTAAAAGATGAACATGTTCTGTTACTGATTGACACACATTTCAATGGAAACCATAGAACTGGCACTTGAAGCTGGGGTGGTTGTGTTGTTGACATTCCCACCGCATACATCACACAGGCTCCAGCCACTGGATGTCTCTGTGTACTCCCCTCTCAAAGCACATTATGATCAGCTGTTCATATATGGCATTTATACAATTCAAGCAAAATATTTGATATTTATTGCATTGCTGAGATTGTGGGGATAACATACCCTCAAGCAACATCATAAGTGGCTTCAAAAAGACAGGAATATTGCCCTTGGATAAGAGGAGTATTTTCAGTCACTGATTTTCTACATAACTGATCACTCAATGGTCAGTACTCCCACACACAGGAAAACAGTTGAAAGCAATCCAACAATCATGCCCGAGCAAATTCAACCAAAGCCACTATGAGGAAGAAACCAAGCCACACCGACACTCCTGAGAAGGAAGAAACCCGAAAACAGAAGCAAAAGAAAACCTTAAAGCCTAAGCTCAACAAAAATGTGGTAAACGTAAGGCAGTTAAGGAATTACTGATTCTGAAAAAGTAGATACCCTGTAGAGGTCAGAACAAGTGATGAGAAAGCTGTTACATTAATAGAACTTTTAAATGAAGAAATGTGTGGCACAATGAACTGCTGTTCAAAAAAGCAACATTTGCAGAAGGAGATTATGTAATAGTTGAATTTACAAAGAAAAGAGGAGCTGCTGAAAATGTTGTTGGAAAAATAGTGTTCCAAAATGTGTATGAATTTCAGATCAAGTTTTACAAGCAGATTTGAGCAGGTAGTAAATTTATTTCTGAATCTGGAGATGTGTTTGATATTGCTGAACAGGACATAAGTACTACTTAAACTTCCAAAACCAGATGAATAAACTGGTGCTGCTCTAGTATACGGACAGTTGTGCTTTCCAAGTTCTTTTCTAACTACAATGTAAAATAAACAGCCATAATTTATACAATAATTCAAATGTAAGTAACAATGTGAAGTTATAAGCCAATATAACAATGTAAAATTATAAACTACTGTCATTTATAATACAGTGTAGTATGATACAGTAGTACTGACCCAAGGTACAAGACCATCGTACCTTGGATCATATGTCAAATATTTTTAAAAATAGGAATACAATAACTAGAAAAAGTTGTTTAAGTTTCAAACATTATAGCACATTATTCTTTTGATGTGTGAGGTTTGTTTCTTTAAATAAATCAATTAAACAGTACTGTCATTAACAGATTTTTTAAAAAGTGACTCAAGGTACAGTCTCCCCTACTAATAGAGGCAGAGTGGCAGTGTCACTGGGTTCAGAAGTGCAGTGGAAAGTGGAGGCAGTATTAAGGTTCCTGAAAATATGGAAATTAGATGTGTCTCAGTTAGAGCAACATATTTTTACACCATATGTACTTTCAAAAATCAGAAGTTTTTCAGTTTTTATATAATTTTTACTTGATTTGAGTAAAAGTTGCAATAAGTGGGATGAATTACAAGATTGAAAAACCATGCAGAAATGATGTTAGATGGAAGGGGTATGGATGTCATACGCTTATGTAGTGATTCTTTGCACAAAGACAAATGAAAACTCATAATCCCATTTTAGTCTGTAAATACTTATTTTTGCCCTTTTAGTGGCATAATTCATATACCTCAGGATTGAAGTGTGCGATAGAACACCAAATTATTTACATCTGTTATCTTCAATTTCTTCCTTACGCTACTCACTTCACCATGCATTAGTGTTTCTGTTTTGTATAAATCTTAATTTAAAATGGAGTTAAGCTTTACAAAAGCAGCCGGAATAACTGACCTTTGTCTCAGAGTTGCATTATTATTCACTAATAATGTTCATATCTTTAGTGTGAAAAATATTACCAACACTATAAATGATTACTTGAGCATTATGAGTCAAATTTGCGAAATACATACAAAGAACATGTTTCAGAAGCCTTCGTTTCCATCTTCAGCTGTAGGTCAACTGGTGGTACTGGCATCATCTTGTGGCCTCTGTTAGATGGCTCGATGAATCTAGTGTAGATGTCTGGAGTCAGGATTTCAAATTTCATAACACACCATTTGTGTTTACAGATGAAACCTTTCTTTACTTTTTTTCCCGCCATGACATTTTTCACCGCAAACTCATAAACCTTGTTGGGTTGAAGAACACTCCCGTTTCGTCCGCATTGAAAATGTCCTTCACATTGTAGCCGTGGAGGAGATTAGGCATGGTCTCCTTTTTCCAAAACCCAATGGAGCCATCTTTAACATCTGCACTTTCACCGCACATGCTTTGCCATGAAAGGTTATGCCACTTCTTGAAACGATCAAGCCAACCATTTGAAATGCAAAAGTTGTCCATGTGCAAAGTTAGCAGTATTTGGCAAGGTTTTTCTTTTAAGATGTTTCTGTCAATGGGAACATTGTTGCTTCAAACCATTTCATTAAAATGTTTTTGATTTCTTCAAATGGAGAGCTACAGAAATTCTTTTGATTCTTCATCATGGATCCACACTATACTTCCGTGTCCAGAATAGCATCTTTTGTTTAAGTACCCCATGCAGCGTGAAAGGAGCCAAATCATATTTCTTTGCCATATAGGTCAAAGAAACTGTGCTGTTGTTTGCCACGTCTTGAATTATTGTAATCTTGTCGTGGATGGTAAGCTTCTTCCATTTAGCACATATTTTTTGAATGAGAAATATAAACCACTATTATAAAGACAACACTACTTAACACGCCACCTGGTAAACTTTAAAATGGAAGCAGAAATCAAACAGAACTTGGAAGTCAGAGATACAGAAGTTAAAAGGTTTGAAAATGTGATTGCACAGCTACCATTTGCAGTTTAATGTGAACTAAAGTGGTACACGGAGGCTAAACAATTCGAAAGCATCCAAAAAGGCATGATGTTGCCCATTATAGCAGAGGTACCATTAACTGCATTCTGAAATCTTAATGCACTAACTACGCAAAAGAAGCTGCACAATCGCAAACTCAAGAAAAACATTTTCATTAAAAACGGGCTTTTCGTTAATGCGAGATTTGTAAAAAGTGGGTTTAAATAACATTACACTTATGGGACCTTTGGGAGGATTTCTGAAAACGATCGTTAAAAACAGAATTTCGTTAAAAGCGGCCTGGTTAAAATGGGGTTCTGCTATATAGATAAAGAATAATGAAATTCTCTGAATTAAGCACAAACAGTTTGTCCCGGTTATATCCCTGACATTAGCCAGAGCTTGTGATCTAATAAAGTATCCCCTAGGCAGCTATTGACATTTGTTTGTAAAAAAATCTTAATAGGATCCATGTCAACACATTCTATTTTTTTTTTATATATGTCCTTCTTTCATGGAATCAACAAATGTGTTAATTCCATTGCGTATATTTCTCTCTGCCTATATTTTCTTATTTGGTCAATTTTTATGATGTCTGCCATGTTTAACTTCCATCTAAGTTAAATTCCTCCCAGTACAAATATAGCTTATGTTAATCAATTAATTTCACAATACACATAATATTAATAATTATGGCAATTGCATGAAAAATAAACAAACATTATAACAAATATACAAACGTTACCTATGATGCAAATTAACATATTTACATTCATACATATAACCAAGCGAGTACGGTTAGTAACAGCAGTTATGATAATCTGAGTTCTTATGGAAGTAAGTTTTATTTTTGTGCATGAAATTTAGGGTTTCGAGGATACACACTGGCAGGGAAAAAAATGCAATACCATCAAGGATTACTTCAATTTGATGACGAGTTAAGTGACAGGTAATACATCATGATAGCACAAATGAAGCAGACATGTTACCAGGAGGTATGTGCCAATGATCACATTGTACCCCCCCCCCCCCCTCAGACAGCAATACCGGTATGTATTTGTGCAGGCAGACGATCGTACAGGTAGCGAATGACATCCTGCATCTATTGTCACAGTTCAGCAATGGTTGTGGCTGTTTCCCATCATGTCCCATACATGTTCAGTGGACTGTGCTGGCCGGGGCAGTTGTTGTACACATTGCATTGCAGCAACTGTATGGGGACGTGCATTATGCAGTTGAAACAGCACATCACTTACCTGTTGAAGAAATGGCAGTAACATGGGATGTAGCTGGCACAAACATTAAAGGTGAGCACGAGTTGTAAGTGATGGCACCTCACACTATGATGCCAAAACTTGAGCTTTTGTGTCATGGACAAATGCACTCTGGAAGAGTTCACTCAGCAGCTCTATGTCGTACACATACATGACCATCACTTGTGTACAGGCAGAACCAGAGAAAATGTGCATGGTCAGAGACTGCTGTAAGAAGACACTCCAGGTGCAACATGGCCGCCCAGAACCTGGTCTACGGGAGTGCCCATTGCTGAAAACACTGACACATGTGCAGCAATTTGTCAATAGGTCCACCCAGCTTTGCGCAGGCCAACAATTTGATGCTGTTCAAATGGCTGTAGCTGTGTGCCAGGAGCATGTTCACATTGTTGTGGTATGGCTACACCCTGGAATGTTGTTCGACAGCACCAGTGACTGCCTGCAGAGTGGACATGGACGTCCTTGTCAGTGCCATCTAGTATCCACTGACCGTGACACATCAATTGCCAATACTATAACCCCTCAATATCCCCGTGTTTCAAAAACACAACCTTTAGTGGTGTTGCATTTTTTTTCCGCCAGTGTATATACAAGGAGAATGCAGAATTTTATGTGTGTTCAATACATATTTACTTGGTGTTCTTGTGGGTGCTCTCAAAATTGCTTTTAATATTCTTTTTTTAATTGTTTTAGGAGAGGATCCCCAAAAGAGTATGCCATAGCTGATTAGGGAACTCTACACAGCTTAAATATACTATCTTCAGCACTTAAATGGAACACATATTAGCCAATCTATGAATGGCATAGGATAATTGGTTTAGTTAAATGTCCAGTTGTGATATATAGGCTTCCCATGAGAGTTCATGATCAATCTAGATTCCCAGGAATTTTGTTCCTCTTTTTATTTCATTTCATTTTTATTGATCCAGTTAATTGTTATGTACAGAAGTACAGTCAATGTTGGACACGTCAAAGTAAGATAACAAACTATTTACGAGATATTATAAAAATTAATAAACCAAAATATGTATAAGTTTACAAAAAAAAATTATGATTACATATGTACAAAAGGTGCAATCAACGAAGATTACAAAATATTACAAAATTTATCAAACCAAAAATATGTATGTTTCCAAGAATAAATTATAATTATACGTTAAAGTACTTATAAATTCTCTTTAGTTAAAAATTCTTGAATAGAGTAAAAGCAGTGGTTAATCAGATATGCCTTTAAAGAGTGTTTGAGAATATTTTCTTGCTTAATTCCTTTCATAAATTTTGGTAGACAGTTCTATATCTTTAGTCCAGAATGTAATATACTTTTTTGGCACAGAGAGGTATTACATTGAGAAATATGTAGATTATTGGTTCGCCTTGTATTATGCTGGTGCACTGTTTCATTCCTCATGAAGGGGGAATCTGTATTGTTTGTAGTTTTGTGGATGAACATTATTGTTTCAAATACATAGATGCAAGGGAGTGGAAGTATGCTTAATGATTTAAACAGGGGTTTGCATGATGATCTTAAACTTGCCCCAATCATGGCTCGAATTATTTTCTTTTGCATTATAAAGCATGTTTTGCTTGCTGACTCGCCCCAGAATATTAAGCCATTTCTTAATAAAGAATGGACGTATGCAAAATAAGCCATTCTGGTGGTCTCTATCCTTGTGCTTCCTGCTAATATCCCCATCATGTAACATGCGGTGCCTAGCTTTTTATTTATATGACTTATGTGGTTTTCCCATTTCAAATTGTGTTGGACCCAAAGACCAAGAAATTTTGTTTTTTCCACTTTCTCGATAGTCTGGTTAAAAAGTTGGATTTGGGGAGCTAGATATTCATTATTTGCTTTTGTACGGATGTCCATTGCAACCGTCTTGCTGATGTTTACTATAAGGTTGTTTTACGTGAAATAATTAGCTATTTTGTCTGATATTTGATGAACTGACTTTAGAAAAAGTTATCTTTCTTGTTTGACCTGATAAGAATATTCGTATCATCAGCAAAGAGAAAGCACTTGGTCTAGGGTAGTCTAAAGCAATGTCATTTATAAAGAGCAGAATCAGTATTGGACCTAATATGGAACCTTGAGGTAATCGCAAGGGAACTTGATCTATAGTTTTTTAGCTCATAGTTTCCTCTGTGTTTAATTTGTACAAGCTGTTTCCTGTGGCATAAATATGAATTGATCCACTTGTGGGGTAACCCTCTAATTCCATAATTTTCTAGTTTTGCTAGTAGATTTTTGTGGTCAATTGTATTAAAGGCTTTTGACAGGTCTAAGAATATTGCTGAGATATGGTCTTTTACATCAATGGCCCTAAGGGACTCACACATAAAAGAGAATATAGCTGTTTCAGTAGAACGGTTACTTCTAAAGCTATGTTGGTTGCTAGATAATAGGTTATTTGTTTCTAAGAAGCTCTAAAGTTGCTTATAAAAAAGCTTTTCCAAAATTTTTGAGAATACTGATAGTAAAGCAATGGGTCTGTAGTTTTCCATATTATTTCATTCTCCTTTTTTGTATAGCGGTTTAACAATAGCTGTTTTTAGACAGGTGGGAAAAACTCCACTGCTAAAGGATTCATTGCATAAGTACGTTAATGGCTGGACGATTAGATGAACATATTGTTTAATAAGGAAATCTGGTATCTCGTCTATTCCAGCGGAATATTTTGGTTTTAGGTCCTTTATTATTTGCAGAATTTCTGATTCGGTTGTAGGGGCAAGGAACAGTGAATCTTTAATTTGACCGCTAGTTTTGACAGTTGTAGGTGCATTTGTAGTTTGTTTACTATGTTCTATTAGGTTTTTTGCTATATATAATAAGTGTTGAAGGAGTTAGCTATATCAGTAGGATCTATGATATAATTAGAGCTTTCTTTTAAGGTAATGTTACTGGGCTGAGGTGGAATATCTGTAGTTTCTTTTTTAATTACCTGATATAGCCTTTGAATTATTATTTGCTGTTTTGATTATTTTGTCATTTGCTTGACGTTTGGCTTCCCTTATAACCCTAGTTAGTATTACTTTCTCTACTACGTATAGTAAGTAGGGGAAGTATTGCATTCCACCCAAAAATTCGATACCGAGATTTCACCGGAAATACATGTTTTGAGACCTCCTGAATCCAAAAAAAGCATTTTTGGAAACATGTCCGTGTGTGTGTCTGTCTGTGTGTCTGTGAACAGCATAACTCAAAAACGAACAGTCGGATAAGCACCAAACTTGGTATTTAGGTTCAGTATCTTCCAGAGATGCGACACGAAGGTTTTCAAGAAAATCCCCCCACTCTAGACTACCCTTTACATGGAAGATTTTTCGAAAATTTTAATTTTCTCAAAAATGGCTCTAACGATTTTGATGAAAATATCATATGTTTAAGATAATGTCATGAGAAATGAAATGTATATCTCGAATTTTCTGGGAATGTCTCCAAACATATTCTTCATTGTGAACGACTTTTGCATAACTGGTAAACCATAAGAGGTAGACAAAATTTTACTACACAAAAAATGTAGATCGCGTTAAAATACACAACTTATGTCATATACATTTCTTTTGTTGAGTGAACCGTTTTCGAGATATTGCTTGTTATTTCCTTAAATTTTCCAATACTTATACTTTTTCTCAAATTCGTTATTCATTTTTTTTATGTCCTGGACATGCAAAGAGAATGGAATGCGCCACATAGCAACCAGCGTTAAAATATTTGACTATCGCTTAAAAGCTACCATATTTCCCTTGCATCTACAAGAAAATTACCAATAAGATTGACATCTCGATATCTCGATTAACATGAAGCATATGGAGAATAGGCGTTTGTAAAAATAGTGTGCACAAGAGTAGAGAAAGTCATGTGAGTGTAACACATCAGATTTTTTTTTATAGTTATTATAATAATTTTTTAATGTGGGGCTTAAGGAGTGGGATTTTAATAGACTATGTAAGTAGCATTTCTTTTCGCATGATTTTTTTTATACCAGAAGAATCCAATGATTATTATCATCATCATCATCATCATCATCATCATCATCATCATAATAATAATGTTTCTTAACTTTTTCAGTGGGAAGGCTACATTCAAATAGAATTAAGTGTTTTGGATGAAAGAGTCAAATTTGCTACAGACAGTGCCTTTGTACATTCCTTCCCAAGATTCTTTACTGATTAGATAGTGGATATTTTGATCATTTATTACTCTTTTCTTCATGACATCTTGGGCTTGAGTCAAGCCATCTATGATTGAGCAATGTGATCACTTAGCCCTACGTCAAGAACCTCACCTTTACGCTTATGAGTGTCAAAGTTTATAAATATTTGGTCTAATAGAGATGAGGAGTGTTTTGTGTTATTATCATTATTTTGTTTTAATGCTGTATCAAGTTTATTTAGAAATACCTTAATATCATTTCCAGGGGACCTAATACGCATATGATTTTGATGTATTTAACAATTTAATACCGGGGCATTCAAACTGTTTTTCTGTGGTTATATTTTGCAGGTTGTTAAGAATCTTAAACTCTTAAGTTGTTCTTTACAAAAATACAGTTTCCCCCTCCTTTAAAGTTGGATCTGCAAGTAAATGCTGCAAGTGTAAAGTTGGATAACTTAATTAGTCTTAAACTATCCTCTCTGAGCCAGTGTTCGCTGAGGCAAAGAATGTTTGCTTCTTTTAATTGTGTTGAGAATAAGATATCTAGCTCGTTAATTTTATTGCCTAGTGATTGGACGTTTTGATGGAGGAGTGTTAATTGAGTTTTAGGCATAGCTGCGTAACCACCTACCTTTTCCTTGATGCAGTAATTTGTATCACAAATTACTTAAATGTAAATAATGATTGTAATATGAATAAGCATTTTTATGTGACATTGATTTCAGATGTTTATTAATTGTAATTATTATTGGGAAATAAGTTTATACGGCCTTACTGAAACTGTCAATAATAGCGCAATAATGCAAAGAGGGGGGTGAGCTGTTTATCATTATTGGAAACAAGGAAGTTACATAATGTTGACGCGTTTTCGGTAGAAACTTCTGGAATGTGTTCTCCCTAAAGCATATGTATTCATAATTTTCATTGGATATTAAAAGAGACGCTAATGTTGGCGCGTTTTATTAGCCAATTGCAGTTCAGTTATAATCTTTAGGCGTATCTGATTGCAGGAGTATAAATAGGGCAAGTTTGAGGTAAAGTCAGTCAGTCCTTCAGTTCGCCGAAAGCATTCATACATTACACGTCGTATTCAGGCTCAGTTCATAAAAAAATCTGTGTACACTACACGTCGTCTTCAGTCAGTCAGTTCGTCATACATCGGATATAGATTCACAAGTTACGCGCAGCAGAATTATGAAAGATCTAAAATATGGTAAAGTTAATTATACAAAAGGTTGAAGTATGTTGATTAAAAGTGATCAGTAAGAAGTTATTATAACAGTTTCAGTTTGGCAAGTATCTAGATCAATATGTAAAAGTGATAGTGAACGTGTTTGACAATAAAAATTATAAAACAAATTTCTTCATCAGTGTTCTTTTTGGATAAAAGATTCCTTTCCGTTTACACAACCCTGATCAAGACACATGTTCGACCCAAGATAAGATAATAGCTAGCCGGAGGACCATAAACAAACTTAAAATTCTTTCGAACACTAACACTGATGCAAATTGCTAACACAAGATGGAGCTACAAACCGAACAAATGAATGACGTCACAAGATGGCTTCAACACTGATGTAAACAAACATTATAAGCAATACTGCATCAAATTAACTCCCATACGTGGGGCAGTGAAAATTATGTAACCAAACAAAACAAAAGCAGCACAATATAAGATCTTCAAGTTCTAATAATTTACGTAAAAACATATTACGTAAACAATAATGTTAAATAATATAACATTAAACTACTACAAATTGGCACCCAACGTGGGGCAGAGTAACCAGGAAAGGAACACGATAACCAGGAAAGGATCAGAATTAACCAGGAAGAAGTGAGATGACCAAAGGGGCGAATGGAGAAGTGAACTGAACTACAAGACGCAGATTCCAGAAACAACAAAAGGAACGACAGACTACACGGATGATTGGACATCGTAATTCCGAGATTACAAGGCAACAGGGTAATTCAACTACAAAAACATCGAGACAACGTAGATTCATCATAACACAACGCAGAAGCGACATATAACCTAGGAGAGAGGGGCAGGAAGCTGGACATCAATGTAACAGCAACAGACAGCATCACAAAGGTCAGAGTATCGTAATTTTTTTTTAGAAAACAAAAACAATGGCTACTAATAATATTGAAGAAACAATGATGGAAGGGGATAATGTAACAGTTAGCTGTAATTTAATACAGGTTACAGAAAATAGCCCAAACTTTTTAGGATTTGAGGGTGGAAATGTTAGTGCAGAAAGTCAGAATAGAATAGCAGGAAATGTTAATTTTGATACTAGTATGATTATGGAAATGCTGAAAAATTTGAATGAGAATATAGAAAAGAAAATAGATCAAAACAGGAAATCAATTGAAGATTTTGATAGGAGTTTAGAACAAAAACTAACTCAGAGTTATGAGAAATTAGAACAAAAACTAACTGAGAGTATGGAAAAGAGTCATAGGAAATCAATTGAAGATATTGGTAGGAGTAATGAGATATTAGAGCAAAAAGTAGATAAAAGCAGGGAAGAAATTGAAAAGAAAGTTACGAAGCTAGATAGTAGTATGCCAAAAATGAGTGATGAAAATGAGGAAGTAATAGCAAGTGAGATAAGAGAAATTTCAAAGAAAATGTTAGACATGAGCAGGGAAATAGGTGACAAAGAAAGTGAGGTTAATACTAAAAATGAACATGTTGATGTAGAATGTACAGAGTCAGGTAGTAGAATGAGTAATATTTCAAGTGAGTTAAAAGAGATGATGGAGGCTACAAATGCAGATTTAATACAGGTGCAAGTTAATTTCAGAGGGGAAATATCAGAAATACAGGAGTCAGTAATGCAGAGAAATAAATTGTATGAAGAAGTTAAAGTTTTGCCTGTAAATAATCAAAAGCAAACTTCTGAAATTAACAAGTACCAAGATGTTCAAATTGAAAACTCCAATCCAGTACAGTTTAGTACAGATTTGTTAGAGTATTCTCAAATTAAAGAGATAGTAGAAGAATTGAAAATGACAGTTGTTAAAAGATGTGTTGTTCAGGAAACTTTAGATTGTTTTCAAATGTTATCATGGGACGAAATTTCATATGAATACAAGAGGTTATTCATGAACAAAAATTTGAAGGTTAGGATACGGCTACGAGTAATGTTTAGCCACACACAATTTGATGCAGGAGGGTAAATAGCAATGAGATGTAAAGTAAATGCTGGATAGTTAAAGATGACTTGCAGAGAAATGTATTGGAACGTAAGAGGGTTAACTAAATATATATGTCATGAGAAAACAGAAAAAAAAAAAAAAAAAAAGGGAAATAAATATTTAAAAAAAAAAAATAATAATATTTTTTAGTAACTGTAACAGTATTTGAAAAGAAGAAGGTAAAGATTGAAACTTAATATGATATTAAATTAAAAGTACGTAAATACAATTCCAAGAGTATTGTTAAAATAAAGTACAAAATAACAAAAATGGGTAAAAATAATTAAAAACAAATACTTATGTAGCAAATAGAACATGTGAAACAGTGCTTAGATTTAAGAGATGTAAATATTTGTATAAAGGGTGAATATTTTGGTAAATATGTGTAATAATTACAAAAATCTTAAATGGATAAAATTTTTTGTGAACAACTTAAGAAAGTAAACAATTTTGAAACAGTCATTAAATAATTCAGGGTACAGTATTTGCTATAAAAAAAATTGTAATTTCAGATTAATGTATAAACAAATTAAACAAGAGCCAGTAAGTAGTGGCGAGATAATAAAGAAAACATATGTCGTGTGTTTAAATGCGTGTGAAGTGTTAAGTGAAAGTGATAGCGTGTGTTCCAAGATTTAGGAGACTAAAAACCAAATTATAAAATTTCCAAACAAGTTGTAAATATTTATAATTTTGTTTCTAGTGGGGCATATGATGCAGTAATTTGTATCACAAATTACTTAAATGTAAATAATGATTGTAATATGAATAAGCATTTTTATGTGACATTGATTTCAGATGTTTATTAATTGTAATTATTATTGGGAAATAAGTTTATACGGCCTTACTGAAACTGTCAATAATAGCGCAATAATGCAAAGAGGGGGGTGAGCTGTTTATCATTATTGGAAACAAGGAAGTTACGTAATGTTGACGCGTTTTCGGTAGAAACTTCTGGAATGTGTTCTCCCTAAAGCATATGTATTCATAATTTTCATTGGATATTAAAAGAGACGCTAATGTTGGTGCGTTTTATTAGCCAATTGCAGTTCAGTTATAATCTTTAGGCGTATCTGATTGCAGGAGTATAAATAGGGCAAGTTTGAGGTAAAGTCAGTCAGTCCTTCAGTTCGCCGAAAGCATTCATACATTACACGTCGTATTCAGGCTCAGTTCATAAAAAAATCTGTGTACACTACACGTCGTCTTCAGTCAGTCAGTTCGTCATACATCGGATATAGATTCACAAGTTACGCGCAGCAGAATTATGAAAGATCTAAAATATGGTAAAGTTAATTATACAAAAGGTTGAAGTACGTTGATTAAAAGTGATCAGTAAGAAGTTATTATAACAGTTTCAGTTTGGCGAGTATCTAGATCAATATGTAAAAGTGATAGTGAACGTGTTCGACAATAAAAATTATAAAACAAATTTCTTCATCAGTGTTCTTTTTGGATAAAAGATTCCTTTCCGTTTACACAACCCTGATCAAGACACATGTTCGACCCAATATAAGATAATAGCTAGCCGGAGGACCATAAACAAACTTAAAATTCTTTCGAACACTAACACTGATGCAAATTGCTAACACAAGATGGAGCTACAAACCGAACAAATGAATGACGTCACAAGATGGCTTCAACACTGATGTAAACAAACATTATAAGCAATACCGCATCAAATTAACTCCCATACGTGGGGCAGTGAAAATTATGTAACCAAACAAAACAAAAGCAGCACAATATAAGATCTTCAAGTTCTAATAATTTACGTAAAAACATATTACGTAAACAATAATGTTAAATAATATAACATTAAACTACTACATCCTCTATCATCATTGATGGTTGTCCTGGGTTCTGAAATGTCTCTTGTTGATCCATAAGAGGATCGATCCTTCTGGAGTCGATTTCAGGTGTAGCCTCGAGTATCCTGCCAGTTGATTAAGTTCATATGGATTTTAATTTGTATTTTTGGGCATTATTGAATCATCCACCACACAATTTATTTGTTTCCCTCACGCACTGAATTAATTACTTCACATAACAATCTTCCAAATTTGAAGGATCCTTTGTGGTTAAGATGAACTCCGTCTCTTCCAAACTCATGATCTGCCAACTAAAAGTTCCCAGCCACAAAGGTACACTGTTTAGTAGAGCATAGCCAATTTAGCTCTTTGTTGATTTGCATTGTTTTTCTCGTAATCATATTTTGCCGTCTGAGTATCCCACTGATAACTATTTTGGCATCGGGTGTTTCTGATCTTATGTAGTTCACGAGGTCCATTGTGTCTCCCATGATCCCTGGAATTATATTGTTGGTCCCAGCAACTAAACTAAGAGTCTTTGATTTATATGCAATTTCAGATGAATATTTAGTGACTGAGGATGAAAATGCAAATATATTGTTTTTTCTATGCTCAATTAGAGCTTGTTCTCTCTTAGCCAACATTGCAAACTATTGTTTGCTTCATTTACTTTTCCCTTCAAGGATTGTCACTGCTGAAAACAATGTTTGTGTCATCAGCAAACATTATTGTATGTGCATTAGGGATGTTCAATGGGAGTTCATCAATGAAACTAAGGGACAATAATTGTAAAAGAATTGACCCTTGTGGCATTCCACGATTAACGTTTTGTTTTTCTGATTGGACTGTTCCTATTTCTACAATGTGTTTCCTAGTTTTAGGTAGGATGCAAACCAGTCATTTGCAATTCCTCTGACTACCAAATAGTCTTAATTTTATTAATAAAATATTATGGTTTACTAGATCCAAAGCTTTAGTTAGATCTATGAATAGCACAATATCTTTAGCATCTAGTACATGTTTAATGCAACCAAATATAGCTTCATTAATGGATTTTTCTTAAATCGAACTAGGAGGAAGAAAAATAACTATTAATTTCTAAGAAGGATACATTACCTATTCCAAAATTTTTTAAAGTACTGGTAACAATGAGATGGGTCTATAATTTTCAATATTAGTTTTATTACACTTTTTGAAGATTGGCATTACCTTTGTCAATTCAAATTTATCTGGGAAGGTACTTGAAGCTATGGGGAGATTACAAATATCTACAAGGGGTGTAATACATAGTTTGCACCTTCCTTAATAATAAAGCTAGAGTTCCATCAAAACCAAAGGAAGATTTGCTTTTTAGGCTTTTGATATCTGATATTTCCACTGGGGTTACAGGTGGTAGAAATATGGTTTTACTACTGGACGGTATGGCTGCTAAAGGGCTCTTTGCTTGTAAAGGGTAGGGGATGTCTATTAGTTTGTTTACCACAGTTGTAAAATAATTATTAAAAGCTTGGACTATTTCAATTGGTTTTAATAGGAGTTTCCTGTTCTGCTGTAATTCAATACTTCCCTTGCGTTTAATGGAGCCTGTCTCTGTTCTGGCTATACTCCATATTGCTTTACTTCTGCTTTCAGAGCCTAGAATATATTATTGTGGTATTCTTTTGTCTCTAGAATTACCTGTTTTAAGATTGCTGCATAATTCTTATAGTAGGTAATAAACTGTGGGTCATTTGTGTTTTTCCCAATATGATGTGAAAGTATTTTTTTCTACATAAGATCATTATTCCTTTAGTTATCCATTTCTTATCTTTAATACTCTGATCATAATTTTTTATTTGAGGTTTCAGTGGCAAGTGAGCATTCATATAGTATGTAATGGTAGCTATAGCCTTATCTTCTTTAGTGTTTAAATGTACTTCAACTAGTATATCTGACCAATTTTCTTTTTCCATTAAATATTCAAAATAGTCTATGCTTTCATTATTATATTTTCAATTTATTGTTTGCTGTATAGAATAGCATGTGTCTACTTCTGGGTCTTTTAATCTACTTGCTATTGAATTGTGATCTGATAGCGCAAGGTTTGCTATTCGGATAGACTTCTCTATAACTGTTTTTAGATAATAAGATTGAATTAGTAACATGAATTCTAAATTTGCTTTACTATTACTATTTAAAAAGTTTATATTGAAATCCCCACAAATCAGAAGGGGTTTCTTTTCTCTAATAAGCATATTTAACAAAACTTCAAAATGTTCTAAAAATATTTTTAAGGATTCATCTGGTGGTCTATATACACGAACAATCAACAACTTGCATTTGGATAAACACATTTCAGATACTACATGTTTAAAGTGTTTCTCTACATTTAGTTGAATGAGTGGCTTCTTGGGGTTGATTTTATGCTATGTTTTACAAATACTGCTACTCCTCCATGTTTAAAAATGGATTTACAATAAATATTTTATAGGCTTAAGTTTTGTCTGCACAAAGAGGGGAGTTCATTTTCAAGTAGCCAGTGTTCAGTTATGCGCAAGGCATCTGTGTTTTTTTATATAATCATGCAATAATACTTCTAATTTAGGTACCTTGTTTCTTATACACTGAATATTCTAATATATTAGACAGAAATCTTTCTTTTGAATGCTATAAGCTAATTCAGTGTTACTGTTCCCTCCTTTGCTCAGTTCATTGTATGAAGGGATTATGTTGATTTTTTGATGCATGCATTAGCTTTAGGCAATGATGTAACAGGTTTAACCTTCTGATTATTTGTGGTTGTACAAGTTTTATTAGAATCAAGCCCCTTGGCCTGTTCTGATGTATTATTTGATTCTTCATTAGGCCCAGTATCAAGTCAGGACTATAACATACTACTACTGTGCGGTCCAAATCTCTTGACGTTTTGTGACAACCAATACAGAGTGACTGCATGGTTGCCAAACTTCACTTTGCTTTGTCAGAATGTTGTGTGTTTGTTATAAATGTCATTGCAATGTTCGCTTTAAAACTACAAGAAAACAAGAAGAGGCACAATAATTGAAATGTAATACACAAATAAAAAGCATACCTTTCTACGTGTCCTTTGTTAATAAGTGGCACAGCTGATGGCATATCCTCATCGTCCTTGATATCATGTTTATCATAAAATTAAAAAACACTGCGCTGTAGATCTTTTTCGAAATCTCCATGTTTGTCACTCTCTTTTGTAAGCGTACATTTTCTCGGCAATGTAAACAATTTTGCAGCTCCCTCTGCATGTGCTTCCCTACACACACGTGAAACAGTTTATGTGCTTAATGAGCATGCCTCAGCCGCAAGTTTTTGACATTTCGTGAAGTTGATTTTTGCAATTTTCTTTGTTGGCATTCTTTTTAAAGGAACCATACACACTGAAGACAAGAGCCCTAACCTTACTGTTATATCCTCTGGTACTACTGTGCGTACTAAGCAACATTAACATTATAAATGCTAGGACAAAGTCTATCACTATAAGAACTAAGTCACTTAATCTTCCAACAAGCGCGCTGTAAAAAGTACACCAGCAGTATTTTTGCTTAGTCAATGTTTTAACCTTGAGCTATCGCGTCAATGGTGCAATGGATTCTATTGTTGAAGCTTCCTCGAGAATGTCATAATTGCTGATTCTTTACTGGCTTTTTCTTTTGAAGTGCATTCCAAGTAACGAGGTGCTCTACTCATGTAACGGATATGTGCTTGGTTATAGGATTCGACAGAAGCAAGCACAATAACCATTCAAGTTCACTTAATCATTCGTTTTCCAATGCATGACGTTTATTAAAAACCAAAACCATGTATGGTTTTGCTGAGCTGTGTCAGAGGGCTTTGAAAGGATTATCATGACGAGTTTCTAGCTGTATTAGAAAAACCTTGTAGGATAGCTATTTCTAAATTTAACATGGAGAATTGCACATTATTAAGTGATAATTATGTCCATGACATAACAATATATAAAACAACTATGACAGCAATGGATTTATTACCATTACAATCATTAACTATAACTAAAAGTCTCCGTTTAAACATCACAAAAGATAACTATACATTAACGGCAAACCATTGGGTGTAAATATATGATTCTTTTTTGTACTTGTTCAGGAAAACATTGCCTTTTATCCTAACTGATTGTTGCTTTTTTGAAATACGAAACACGCATATGATATTGCAATTAGAGTTTTACCAGCGGTGAGGTGTACTGTCCGTATGAGGCAATGCCCACTGCTGCTATTCACTAGTGCCATATTAGTGGACATGCCTTAAACGTCAAGAGATTTGGATGCATAATAGTTTCCACCAACTCGCCTATAGAATTAAATAAAAATAATTTCTCAACAAACAAGTAGTACAATGCAATTTATTAATCTGAAATTATTTTTTAAAAATCACATTTTTAAGCGGGCTCCATGACAATGAACACATTTGTGTTATCAGTTCTGGAAGTTCACCATAACTCGCTGCAATATAACATTTTATGGTCTAACTTCATCAATTATGTTTTCTTTTAACTGAATGATGGTCCATGGCCTGTCACCATACACTTTACTTTTCAAATATTCCCCTAAAAGGTTGCCTGCTGCCATCAGATCTGGAGATAGCACTCATCAGGCAATTCAGCAAATTGAGAAATCATACATCCAGAAAACAGAATATGCAGAGTATTGATTGCTTCACAAGAGGTGAGAGCTGTGGCATCCTCCTATTAGAACCAAAACTCAAGTTTCATCAATCATCCATCTGAAAGTCCAGTCTATTTATCGCTGTGCATTTATGGTCACGGCAGTGTTTTCTTTTTCAAAGAAGTATGGGCCAATGATTGTTCATAAGCTTCCATGGGTTGTTCTTCAAACCAGTAAAAAAAGTTCTGTTATTTACAAGTCCAGACAGATGGAATCAGTTTGTTCAAAATATCAGGACCGTCTAGAATGAACGGACCTGACACTGGCATTCAAAATGGAGGCCGTGCGTGGTGGGAAACATTTTAAACAGCTTGTCTACAAGCTACGATTTTTCCGCAGTAAAATTCAAAAGTGGTATAATAACACGTCTTTTGTGTACACACATGCTCTGTTGTACGCAAAAATACTGTCTTAAAAGTAAAATAAATACAGTTTAATGTTACATGACGACCAATGAGCAATGAAATGCGTATATAACCCTAAAGAACATCCACGTAGTCTACAGTTTTGCATGCCATAAATTAACAACGTTCCTAAACTACAGCTACATATATACATTGCAAAGAAGATAGACAGTTTTACAAAACTGTAAACAGCATACTACTTACGTGAAACAGAACTGTTGATACTGCACCTGACACTGAGTTCACACAAAATTATCTGTCACTGTTTACAGGTTTATTGCACTGTACACAATATTATATACAAAAAATATGTACTGGATGGCTGATACACGAAATGCCATTATTTAGGGTAATTAGCTACTGAATTAAGCAGCTTTAAGGTGGAAAGCTTTCATTTCTCAGTCTGCAGCAATAATTAAAAAATATATTACTCAGCAGCTTATAACACTTCACTAGTTTTGCAGGGGAATCCATACTGGGAGACTGAAATTAAAAAAATAAGTAACCTTAAACCAGCTCTGCAACTGAAATGTATGAAATACACAGACTTAAGTCAGCACTGTGAAACAACATTCAGGCAGTCTACAATTTTGCATGCAGCAACATAACAGCATTTCTAAACTACAGCTACATATTTAAATTACAAAGAAGTTAAGACAGTTTTGCAAAACTACAAGCATGATACTACTTACATGAAACAGAATTGTTGGTATTGCAGCTGACATTGATTGAGTTCACTCACAATTATGTCACCATTTACACTGTTCACAATATTATACACACAAAATATACTTTGATGACTAACACACGAAATGCTGCGGTTTATAGTAATTTGTTATTGAATTTGGAAGCTTTACGCTGAAATTTTCCTTTTGTTTTCACTGAGAGCTTCTCATTTTTAAGTTTACAATAATTATTCAAAAATATATTAGTTAACACCTTACAACACTTCTTTACAAGCTTTTGCAGGGGGAGTCCACATTGACAGACTTGGTCAAAGTCTACAGAATGCAATTCAAAATGAAGCATTGCTAATTGTACCATAAGCTTTCTTTGGCAATTTAGATGCAAGAACTCCTTTTCATACTTCTCGCCAATTAAAATGGTGAATATTTTAAAAACCAGTACACAAAGGTGTATTACAAAATCTGAAGGACACTTGAGACCCCCACGATTGATAGCATCAAAATCTTGCATGTTTCTGAGTGTAGATAATGTAGAGGTACATGCTGCACACTTTTCTCTGTTTATTTTCAATGTGTGCAACATATCCACCAATGCAAATAATTACTTTCATCAATTTCAGCTGAATCGACACACTCTATTACAGGTTCAAACTTTTCCAGAACAGTGCTAGCTACATTTGCTGGAGCAAGAGGATACAAATGATGTTATAGAACAGTCCCCAAGGAAAGCTGATTTTAATTTAATTACACTACAAATTTTCAGTTTCCTTTCTGATTCCAGAACTTGTTCCACAGAAATATGATAGTTTCCACCACTCATTTGTCGATACTGACCAAATCTACCCTCGAGTTTATCAGTTTGAAACTTTCCTGCCAAAATATACTTCCATTTAAAATTACAAAAAATGTATTTACACATATGTACAAAACTATCTAAAGTGTGTGTAAGAGCAACATGTGTTTCATTTGTGAGTTTACCGCTGACAGCTGAAGAATGCCACACTTTCAAAAACAATGAAAACTCTTCTAGAAACTTAAGTTTTGGGTCTTCAGGTCCCTGGATAGGGTTACAGTCAAAATCCCTACTATATTTTCCTTTGGATGGGCTCTTAACATTTGAAATCTTCCACCATTTCACAACAAGTTGGAGAAAATGTATCGTTCCTGTAGAGAATTCTTTAGGATTTTCAACTAACTTCTTTTGCAGAGCTACAATGTTTTTATCATCAAATATCTTTAAAGCAAGAGAAACATTTTGCCTCTCAAAAGAAGAAGGGAAAAGTGCTTTCCTTGTAAGGGCAGGAGCCTCTTTAATTATGCAGTTTTGCTCCGATTCATGAAGGCGTATTAAATCGCTAAACTTTGCTTCTTCATTAAAATATGTGAAAGTGACAGATGATGTGGCACCCTCACTTAAGTTAGTTTGAAACCAATCTTCTCGAACTCCTGACAGAATGTCATTCTTGTTTGGAATGTTGAAAATTTGATTTACTACATTGAGCCAATTGTTTCTTATACATTTTAATAAATGTACGGAATCAAAAAGTAAGAAGAGCTCTCTATCAGTATTTGATGGATTTTGCACACTCTTTTTCAATGACCCATTGCATAAATGCTGAAACATTGCTTTATTCACCTTATTGTTGTCTGATATAAGGCAAAGAGCAATGTATCCACAACTTTCTAAAGCATTTAGTACTTCAAGGGTCATTTGATGCAATGAAACGCTATTTATGTTTTTTACTGGAAAGAGGGCAATGACATCTGAATTTCCTGACAAAGGAGAAGAAATCATAAATGCTTGGATTGTAGTGGCAGTATCGACTTCTCTCTCTCTATTCATGGCAATCCCTTCTATTTTCCCACCCTTATAACTCAGCTTGGGTGTGACATAAATTTCATCCAGCAAGACACTTACTATTCTTTCATGTTCCCCAATGAGTTTACATTTTTCTGTAAGATATTTTACTTGGGAAGGATTTATTACACTATTAGTTCCCAACTTGCAGAGTAGCCTCCTTAAATAAGCTGGATGGGGAATTGTCAGAACCTTGCTTGTGTGAACCAGACGATAAGCCCCAGGAAAAGAGTAAAATAATGCTGATGCCCAAAACAATGTTTCTGGTGAATACCTTGGCTGTGTGGATACAGCAAGTTGCAACTGTTCTCTTAAGAATACCAATTTCGTTCTTGTTTTATTACACATTAATTCATCACCCAAACACCATTCAAACTGTTTCCTGGGAAGTTCTGCATTATTGTGAAATACATGCACTGCAAGAGATGGCATGATTTTAATGCACACTGTCACTTTTGGCGGCTCAGTAACACACGTGTCATCGATTTTACATAATGAAATATAACTGCTGTCAGGCCTGTTTATTATAATAAAAGGACTCACATTTCTACTTTTCAACTTTTCCAGAAACTCACAGTATCCACTTATATTGTCCCTTTCATTCCATTCTTCAAATTGTTGCTGGTCACGGGCACAAACTTGGTTCATACGCTCACTCGGGTCCTTTATTTTAGGAGGCAACCGTTTCGATAAATAGGATGGTTGATTTTCAAAAATTGTTGGAAATGCACCATCCTCTAGTTTGATCCTCTTTCTTGGAAGTGTTATAACAGAACCATCATCACAACGGAATTTATCTTCTCTTATAACAAAGTCAGCAGCAAAATGTTGTATGCATACAGCTGAATGCTTCGATGGCGTAAAGTGCTCTCGATTTATGCATCTGATCCATTTTTCTCTTAAAAGTTTATCTTTCGGAAATATAAATATCGGTACTAAAGGTCCATCTTTGCTGTAATTGGATTTACATCCGGGAACACAACAGTTACGGGGCATTGTAGCGTTTTAGGTTAGGTACCTATATTTGCGACAATAACATCAACTTCTGAAACAATTTCCTCTTTATAGGTATCACCACTATAACTGTAACACAAATTAGGTTCACAAACAGATAAATTAATAATAGTTTACTTTTAATATAGCCATAATCTATATGGAATACAATAGTAAACATAAACACATGGAAAGCACATCGCACAACAAACACATGACTGGATTTATTCTCGTTTCCTAAATTGCACAAAAGACACTTACTTCACTAATGTAAATACAAAATGATGCCGCAGTTACTAAAACAAAAAACAATAAATCGCAGGCATCGAAAACACAACACAGCAGCTAGCATGTGTAAACACCACAGTGATCACCACCAACAACCGACGCCATTTTCCTCAATCTCGAATGCCAGTGTCAGGTCCGTTCTTTCTAGACAGTCCTGAAAATATCTGGATCACCATCTAATACTGCAAACATCTGCCTACAGAAGTCAATTGAGCAGGTTTATGAGTGCCTTTAAATCAATGCACATAAGGATGGAATTTTAGGTAATTGTGAAGGATACTGTAAATACTTGTTTGTAACCGAATGATGCCTAGCAGAGCAAGTTGGGCTTCTAATCACTTCTCTTACTCTTGCAACATTTTCCTGAAATGGAGTATGACACACACTACCAACTAACTTATTATGAACACAGC
This sequence comes from Deroplatys truncata, assembly GCA_030765065.1. NCBI lineage: Eukaryota > Metazoa > Arthropoda > Insecta > Mantodea > Mantidae > Deroplatys > Deroplatys truncata. Next base: position 2,333,314 of record CM060980.1, read on the forward strand.
CCTTAGCATTGAATTTACTAACCCACTGCAGAATGGTGTAATTCTCCCATAACATGGCAAATAAAATTCTGCTCTAAATCTTCTCTGAATGTAGGAAATTGATTTACATAGCAACGAATACCATAACTGCAATGCAAAATCACTAGAAACAGCAGCATTCTGAAAAAAAGTCATATTCCATTGGGTAACACAGAATTACAAACCTCAGCAGCTGAGGGTTGCAACATATGATACACAATATTAGCCTTTTCTCTCTATATTTAATTAATGTTACATATGTAACAAATTGTTTTCCTTTTCATCTGAGAACATTAAATAAATAGGTTGCATAATCATGCAATGAATATAGTATCATAAAACATGGGTATAATGACTATTTTAGTCTCACTTTAACACAGATCAACAGACTTAAACCTTATATGGAGTTACTACTTTCAGTGAACTGGTATGCAGCTGTATATTCAACAGAAGTGTTTATACATTAACATAATAACTGCTAAAGTTAAAAGATTTGGTTTCATTATGGAATATATTTGCTTCTATTCCTTTGAACCACTAGTCAATAGTCTTATTGCATTATAATGTACTGTATTACCTTGATGTACATAATTTGTAAAAAGCTTGTGGAACCTCTATTAGCTTTGTGCATTTCTGCAAGGTGATCTTGATACATTCACCACACTCAATAGTTTTTATTCAGACCTGTACCATCCGATGCAAGGGCAGTAACATCCAAAAGGTATTTTATGCTGAGGTTACTGGCTAACTAGCAGGTAAGCATAGTATATTGGACTTTGTGAGCTTCTCCTTGATAATACATCATTATTATCACTACAAACTCTAATTATGCATCAAACTCTGCAAATGATACTGACACTTCCAATGACAAACCTAACTCAATTTAGCCTCAGTGATAAATTATCTAATTAATATACTTTCCCTAAAATGCCCTCTGTAGTAACAAAAATCTCAATTTAAAGGCAAAACAAGTAACAGTTTCAATAAATTTAAAAGAATAAAGCTGGAGCTTTGTTAACACTTACATCTCCATATTTTGGAGCGCATTTCACAGCCATCATTTTCTGCTCTGAGCTGAATGGATATTCCTGAAGACGAACATATTTGTCTGTCACCCCATACATTCCATGCTGCAAAAACATAATTTGTTATAACTCTTAATAATCTAACTGTCACTTAAAAAGCAGTGAAACAAGAATGAGCTCATATGAAGATTTCTCAAAAGTAGTGATCCCTTATCACTAATAAAATATCAGTAACCACAACCAAAACATAAATTATGTAATATATTAAACACAGGCAGGTACAAACAATTTATGAGCATTTCAAATATGAAAAGCGTATCAATTTTTCTCTATTACTTCTAATATTGCTTGATAATTCAAGTGTGTGTTCAAATAATCCTGTATGGCACCTATATTGAGAATAATGCTTTGTGTATTATTCCCCTTTCACTGATATCAGTATTTCATGCAATACAGTAGGAGACAGCACTAAACCTGTCAGTCCGTTGCTTATTTGGTTACTTGCAATAACAACATTGTATGTTTTACACATACATGACTGTAGCAATTAAATCTCTTTGTAGTGCTATCAGTATAACAATAAAAAAAAGGAAACACACTGATTATAGAGAAGATGGTGCCTCAAGATGCACACTCCAGTCAGAGATGAACCAAGATAAGTTGCGCTCGCCAGCGTAAACACCGGAAGCACTATCAGCAAATAACCAATATTTTCTGGAAGTTTCTTTATGCCTCCAGAACATGTATGTAATGTTTTGTGACAAATTACATTGACTATGTAAGCGAGCATTCTGTCAAGAAGATATTGTCGTCTTCTGGAAAAGTGCTGTTCCCCTAGCGAGTTTGGTGATGACTGCTGTGATATGTAGCAAGTGCTACTGCAGAGCAAGAGATTGTGGAAGTCTTGTGTTCGACTCCCAAGCAAGTGAACTGTCTGGAAGAAGAGCTACATCACAAAGAAAGTGAAGTGACAGGGAAATTAACTAGTTTACATTAGTGAAGTGATAGTGTGAAAGCTGAACCAGATCAAAACAGTGACAGTGACAACTGAGAGAAGTAACAGCTGAAAAACTGGACAAAGTCACATAGAATCAAGTGCGCTATATTAATACTTGCTCCAAAAATGATTTCAGAGAATACACCAACTGCATCAGTCATAGATAATCCTGCCCTAAATCCATACTGAGACCTACTAAATAAATTATTGCTTTCAAAATAATATTAGTTGCTCTTTCATCAACAGTTTCAATGATTTTGGATACATTTTAGTTTTAAATTATTAAAATCACTTGCATTCAGACTGACATTAATAGTGCATGCATCTCTAACCAAATTTATTATATCCCAGGCTGGCTAACACTTGTTTGTTGAATAATTTATATAAGAGACATTCTACTAACAATTACCATGTTTCAACACTTTCCTGGCTGATACATAAGCAACCTCTGCTTCAGTTGCGTTGAAATTATAATAAGCTGTCCACTTATAATACATATACAGATTATGAACATAATCTCTATATGCTTTGAGGTCATTTGCATACGATCTTAATAGCTTACCGGTTTTATTACTCAAATTATCACTACATCTGAAAGATTTAAAAGGTATGTAATCATTTAAATGAGCACAAAATATATTTATAAATATGTCAAAACTGAAATTATTGTTTACACTGAAGATATCTGACCAATCAACAAAATACAATCGGGAGCTAAAATTATTTGTGTTATCATTAAAACTGTGCATTGTAACATAAATATTGTGTTGACAGGATGCAACATTGATGGAAATATAAACAATTAGAGAATAATGATCAGATAGTGGGACACGCAATACATCTGGATCAATACAATTATAAGGCAAGTTTGTGATTGTTTTATCAAGGAGAGAATTTCCATGTGTAGGTTTATTTAAATAACACAAATTAATATACCTTAACACATTCAACATTTACTGAGTTGCAGTAGTTTTGGTGTTAAACTTAACATTAAAATTACCACAAACTATTATAGATAACTTATGAAAACTCAATACAATAAGATTTAGAAAAATGTTATCACCATTTGGTGAAGGATAAGTGACAAACATTTTCAAAGTGCTTCTCTACACAAAATTTGTCTATTAATGACAACATTATGTTCTATATAAATGATTACTCCACCACAGGACTATAAGCTAAAGCAGTTATAATGGTTAAGATTACAGAGAGTATGAATTGAGTTTTATTTATGGATGCTCTTTAACTACTGTGGTCCTTAGTGTCCCATTCTATATTGGGCGTGAAAGACGGAAATTTTGCTCAGAGGCCTCTTTATTAGGCTTGATGTTCTTTTACGTGTCGTAAATCTACAACACGGGACCAATGGCTTTACTTCCCTTCTGAAGGAAGCCATATTAAGGATTTTTACACCCGAAAAAATTCATCGCCCTCCGCCAGGTTTGAACCTTAAGAACCTCCGCAACCTTGAGAACTAGAGGTAGCATGTTAACCACTACACCACAGAGAACGACTCCTTTAGCCACAGCTTGCAATGTATTTGCATCAGTTTAGAGATTGCCTTGTACTGACAGGTTATTTTGCATTCCTATTTGTACGGTTAATTGCTTTGTATTTATGTGTGTTTGAGTCCATGTATCTGTGCATGTGTTGAGAGCATTTGCAATTGTATTAACATTTTTAATGGATATTTAACAATATCCAAAAAACAGTGAGCCAAACGAAATACTGAATGTACTCGGTAACCAAATAAAACTGTATTTGGTAAAGGTATCCCAATTAAAGGACAAGCATGGGAAATAATATGCTCTGTGAAAGAATGAGCAGTATTTTCCTATTACAATAAGTATTAATATTTCACAGGTATGTCTCTTTATTAATGCAGATCTTTACACTGATATATTCTTGCATGTTCTATCCTTTGTATGTAAATTCATTATTTTATAATTGTCTTTATATACGAATATATATAATACCTACCTTACAATGCAGGCACAATCCAATCACCTTCATACATATAATTCTAACATGCTCCCCACATGGTCGCAATAAGCAGCAACATCGCCTCTATCTCCCTCTCTGTGAAATGTCAATCCCATTCTTCTTTGGCATTAAGTATAGAAACCATCTAAATAATGCATTCCCAGGACAATGGATTGGTCATGGTAGTACTGTTTCCTGACCTCACTCCTCTGGATTGTTCACATTAAGAGCTTTGTTCACGATACCCCAATAACTCAGAAGAGGAACTGTTTGCAAGAACAATGGCTGCCTGTGATGTAATCCGTGATACTCCAGGCATCTTCGAGAGGGCATGAGATGCATTTCTTCGTCATTGCAATCTACGCTTGGAAGTTTAAGGACGTCACTTTCAAGAGTTCCTTTGAACTGCTTTTTGCATGAAAGCATCATTAATAATCTTCGACAGAGCATGAGATGCATTTCTTCGTCATTGCAATCTATGCTTGGAAGTTTAAGGACGTCACTTTCAAGAGTTCCTTTGAACTGCTTTTTGCAGGAAAGCATCATTAATAATCTTCGAGAGGGCATGAGATGCATTTCTTCGTCATTGCAATCTACGCTTGGAAGTTTAAGGACGTCACTTTCAAGAGTTTTTTTGAACTGCTTTTTGCACGAAAGCATCATTAATAATCTTCGAGAGGGCATGAGATGCATTTCTTCGTCATTGCAATCTATGCTTGGAAGTTTAAGGACGTCACTTTCAACAGTTCCTTTGAACTGCTTTTTGCACGAAAGCATCATTAATATGTTTAGTTTCCTTTACTTCTTCTTATAATTTTTTCCACCCCTAGGATAAATAGGAAGTTTAATTTCCCGTCATCTTCCTCAATTTCTGCAACTCTCCTCTGAACCAAGGTGGGAACAAACAGTTTTCCTCCTCATTTAACATTTTCCAGTTTCCTCCAATGCGAGGACAAATAACAGTTTTTATTTACCTTTATCTTCCATGATTCCTACAACGTTCCTCCACTATGAGGTGTGAATAAACAGTTTTCTTCCCTAACTTGTCCTTAATGCTTTCCAACTTCCTCCACTTCAAGGATAAATAAGAATGTTAATTTTCCATGATCTTCCTGGATTTGTAATGTCCTTCTATTTCTGAGCATAAAACAATTTTAATTTTCTTGGTTCTTCATTATTGTTTACACTTAATTTTCTCCAGCCTGAGCTTATTTTCTCAATTTCATCCACTCCTCTACGAAGTATGAGCATTGTTGTTCATCTTTAACAGCTACAGGGGGATGGATAGAGTAATCAATTTTTGGGCATTTCTCCCTTAATATTAACATAATGTGTTCCTTCTATTCATGGCGTATACAAGACTTGCATACCAAATAACCAATGCATTTTACCATTAACACCTATTCTTTTTACGATTACTGGCATCTACTTACATGTGAAGCACGACTACCAAATTATCTTTGTTTCCTCCGGGCTACTACCAAATTAAAAAGCTACATTTCTTTCTTCATTCATTTTCTCTACCATTTCAACTTAGATCTTGTAAATTTACACCACACCTCATGTTATTGGCATTGCATTGTTTAAAACATATGCACTATATCATTCCCTGATTATTTATTATATCCATGTACAGGAATATTTTTTGTACAATGTTTTAATCCCTAATTTCTACATTTAGCTAAATAGCACCACAGTGACCTTCAGAAAGGAGCAGGTGTATAAGCATTGCAACTGCACTGTGCGAACAGAAATGTGGCAGTTGTTCCTATGCAATAGATTTACACAGTATAATAAATCCTTTTTAGAAATTACTTTATTACATTAAAGATACACTTTTTTAGCTCTGGATTATTCAGCAATTAAAATTACCACTGCTATTAGCGTATTTATGTACCTCTCATTTTAAATACAAGCAGAAAAACAAAAGGTATTTTAACGAGGGAATCGAACACAGCACCATTTCACCGAGTGAGCTATCCGTGCTAGTGCAACAGGCACTTTCATTGGTATATTTGACTTTCTGCAAAAGTATAGGAGTGCTACCTTGTGATTCACTGCCGCTTCCCAAAAGGAAAATATTTCAGAAAATCAGAGTTCACAAATGGGAATGCTCACTGTTAGCTGTTTCCATGTATCTGAAGAAATACGCTTTTCTACAGTTCCTGGAAGGGAATAAATAAAGCTTAAGCAGGAATGTGATTGTGATTTGTTTTGTACTTTAGCTATTTCCTTTCCAGAGCTAAGAGCACATTCTTTCAATTCATAAGCACAATAGTGTATTAGTCCCAGGTCATGGTAATGCCATTTTTAGTCACCTGGATAAAGGATTCTGATTACATATCATGTGTATGTTTAGAAAACTACAGTATCTTATGTTGTACATTCCTGTTCAATATTCATTCGTTTGATTACATTTAACAGCAGCAGTAACAACAAATGGAACAGTGTAGTATTCCATGTCCTTCACAATCAACAATTTGAAGAAAGAAAAGAAAATAGAGAGAGAGAGAAACAAAACATTTGGCTGGGCTTCAACTTGGAATTTGGTGTCAGTGGCTTAAGAACTCCCTACTTTACCACTGGGCCACTTTTTGGTAGTGCAACAAATGCTTGCATATACCTTTGAGGTAGTATCACTGCCATACTGGTTCAAATTTATTTTGGCTTATTACAAAACATCATGCGCTTTGGAACCATAAGCGTCCTACCTCCAATTGTTCCCCCAACACCTGTCTATAATCTCTTAAAGTTAATCGGTCGATTTCTGAAACACCCTGTATAACATATACCATTTCCTTTAAATGAGAGGGTGGTGAAGGACCTTACTCAGAAAGGCAGACAATAGGTATAAAAAAATACCTCTCATTTATATGCAGGATGTCCATAAAAAAGTTACTAAAAAGATTACCTCAAAAACTACTGCATTTATTGGTTTCATTCGATGCACTGGAAATGACTTATAGATTATGCACACACTTGCTTTTCAATGCTGTGAGCCTTGTTTGTTTTAAATTTAGTACAAGGTAAAACAGGTTACTACAAGATAAATGACAAGGAACACTGCATTATCTGGTACAATGTGTAATATTAATTCTGAGCTCACTGTAAAACTGTACTTACTTCATTGGACATTAATTTCAATTTTACGTACTATTTCAGTTTTAATGCAGTTTCCTTTTACCTTCATTGCTGCTGCAAGAAGAGCACCTTCTGTTGGTTGTCCTAGTAATGTTTCTCCATTGATTACTGCATTACTGCACACACAGCCAACCTAAAACAAAATCATTTCCCTAACATATTTACTTTCCTTATACTGAGGCATCTACAATTATTTCTTTATTGATTTCAACTTTTCTCCTTGATTTTCTGTATGCTAATTTTCCAGTTATAAAATCAACTTTTGAGCCACAATATTTTTTTTCAGCAATATAAATCACTAGCATTGATTTAAGATGCTGACAATTTATCAGCAACTAAAAAGTGCAAGACAATGTTGAGTACTTTGTTTCCTCTATTGAGGTTTGAGCATCATTCAGTAAATGTGAAAACTAATAACACCTCAGGCCATTTGTTTTACCATACGTTATTCTCATGTTTATCAGAATCTTCAAAAGCAACATAATGCTAAAAAAGTTGCAAAACTAGCAGAGGAATAATATGTTGGTACTTCAAATACAAGGGTCACTAATTTAATTTTTGAATGTGAGAAATCTTTATACGAGTTTCCTATTGGTAGCAATGAAAGCAGCATCTCCTAACTGATAATAAAGGATAGGTAGATCTAGCTACAATTGTTGAAGCTGTAATTAAATGCCAACAGTTTTCTATCTGCTATTTTAACTTGGAGGTGATTAGAGAGCATTTTCATTCAATAAAATATGACTATAAAAATGTATTAATAGACACACACTTGCTAGAACATTTGCAGGAAGCACATCTATATTTTGCTCCATCACATACATAGGATTAGTGATGATTTGCAGAATTCAAGGTAAGCAGGAATCTGTAACAGACAAAGTTAGATTTGACCAGCCTCTCATTGAAATGACAGGTAGTTAACAAGTGGCTGTTTAGAACAGCTTTGCACCAGTTCCACAAATGACATACTAGCATACAGAGTAGACTCATCAGGCATACTATCATGCACCAACATCTCAGTAAAAGCAAAATTTATTTTCAATGGGTTTTGCATTCTCCGTCAGAAGACCAGCAGAAAGCTCAGGTAATAAAATGCTAAAATGTGGCCTCATGACGTGTAATAGACATCATTACAGATGACAAAAACTGATTAAACCTGTACAATTCAGAAACCAAATGTCCTCAATAGCTTGGATGTTTCCAGATTAGGAACCACCTTGAACATAAAGCATACATGCAGTACAAGTTGATTACTGCCGAGGTTTCTCAGAAAATTCGTATGAGACAACCAGAGGCCCATAGCCAAATTTGTGAGGTCTTCATATACACCACAACAGCATAGCAGCCATAATCTAATAATGAATTTGTGGAGGAATTATTCATCTTGCCTGCAGTGTTGACTTCTTTTTATTTCCAAAAGTGAAAGAAAATCTTTGCTTTAATAGCACAGAGAACATGTTGAAACTAAGCAAAAGAAGTTACAAATATGCCAAAATAGAACTCGTTTGGCTTCTTCTGGACTTGGTTTCAAAAGATGCATAGATCATGAAGAGAAATAATTTGAGTATGATGATTACCTCAAACTTTCCACACCTTCTTGCATTCAGAAAATAAATTAGTGATTCTCATAAGTTTCTAGTTAAAATGAGAAAATTCAGATGTAAGTGAACTATCACAAGATGCAAACAAATCTGTGAAACAGGTGAATTATGTAATTTGTAATGTTCCTAATAATTACTTAAGTTAAATCTACACTAACTGCTTCACTAATCCTGACAGTAGATATATTTCATAGACAAGTTTTCAAAATCAGCTGAGAATCTATGAAACATATTGTACCCAAGTATTAGGACTAGTGAAGCAATTGAATATATACTGTGAGAGGGTAATTGATTGTCAGAGTGATTATGTAAATTCACATCAGGAAAGAAGAAGAGAAAGTGACAGAAAATAAACTGATAATAGTATTTAGAAATTGTGATATATAGTGAATGTAATAACGTAAAAAACTGAACAAAATCTCAAGAAAGGAATGCTAGGAAAGATTTTAAAGTTTAATATGGAAATATAAATATAATATATATATAAAGAAATAATAGTTAAAACGATGAACACTAGTAACGAGTGAGACCAACAATAAGTTAACTATTGTCAAAGAAGGAGAAATCAACAAGCTTAATAAAGGAAGCCAATTTATCTTTTGTGAAGCAGTCACATGATCGGTGCAGAGGAGAAATGATTGCAAAAGATAAACATGAGTTAGTGATATTTGGAGGTAGGTTGAGCACTAAGGCTCTGTTCTGATGAGGTATTAGAGTAGAAAGCTCTGTGAGTTGCATAGAAAAATAGTAAATTGTCCACACATAAAGAAGTACCTGGGCTTAGATTTTCCATGATAGATATATTGTAATTAGCTTCCCACGAATTAATTGAAAAATAATAATTAAATATGCATCACAAAAAAGAATATAACATAGTATTAGAAACCAGATAACAGAATACAGAATGTGGTAATAATTACAAGGTCATTCTTGAGATTTTTTTACACAATAATTAATTTAGAGAATGAGGAAATTAAAATTTTAATAAATAATTATGTAAAATTGAAAATTGTAAAAAAAATCTCATTTGAAAGAAGCATCAAAAGAAGAGAGTCTCATTGATCTTGGACAAAGCGAAGCAAAATAAAAAAATATATAATTTATTTTCCAAACTTAAAACTGTTTATTGATTTAAACAGTAGATATAAAATCACAAGTCGCAAACCCTATAGTGCCACGAAGTTACTAAACCATTGCAAAATTAAGTTGCAAGCGTTCTCCTGCTTCAACTGGATTGAAAATGTTAATTTTAAAAGTTATGATTAGGACACTGATTTTTAATCTTTTATAAATGCTGTTTTGGTCTTTTAATAGATTTTTAAACAATTATCTTAGGTTTTTATAAGAATTTTATGAAATAAATTATTCATATAATAACATTATTCTATTAAAAATTGTATGACTTTTATTCTATTATACTTGTATCACTACAGCATTCAATTGGGATACTTTGCCAATATTTCAATGTTTATGCCATTGTTACGTAGAAAGAAAGTTCATATTTCTACTGGTAATATCATGATATTGTTTTGAAATCCATAACCATTTCAACCTCAATGAAAATGGGTCATTTATGTCAATATTTATGGCTTGTCATTTGTATAAAACAAAATTTCATATTTTTGCTTTGTTACTGTACACAATTAGACACAATACTAAGTTTGTGACATACAGCCCCTCAAAATTCTACTCTCCATGTAGTGTTTCAACGTTTATTTATTTATATATGAACATTTTATTCACCAAGAATAATAATAAAACAAAAAAAAAGAATAAAAATAAAATAAGAGACGCATCGGATTAACATTTTGAAACTTCCCAGCCTAAAATTTGTACATCCAAACTTGCATTAAAAAAAACAAACACAAAAAAAAAAAATCAAATTACGTATATATCAAGGGGGAATTTAAAATATTAAATGCAAACAATGCTGGTTATTTGATGTACTTTGCTTTGTTTGAATTGAACTGAAGCAAAATAATTATTTAGACTGAGAAGTTTAGAAAAATTCCTGTATAACGCTGCCACAGTAAATTTTTCCCCCTCCAATTTTGCAAATCATCTGATGTAAAACTTACTGGATTTATTTGTTTTTGACAGCTCTGACATAAAACTGTATTTCCATCAGTCAGCCTTCCTCAATCCACCATCATAAACGACTAACTTTAGAGGATTTGCTTTTTGGCTTATCGAAAATAGTTATAAATTCTACACGATCTTTGGAAAAGAAATTAAGAGTACAGCCTTACCAAATATTTTGGTAGTGCAACTACATTTAAAATCACCAGCCTAGCTAGATTACCAAATATGAAAGTTGCTTTTCCAGTAGTATTGGATGGTTGGCAAATTTACTGACCCACCCTCCACCATTCCTTTGTATTACTTCGTTGTGCTAACAGCTCCCAGTCAGGATATGAATAGTTCCATACTGATTTCTTAAACACATGTGATAATTCTATTCAATTAAAAAAATAAAGATTAGACTAGGGTTGAAAAAGGTTATCTTAACCATTCAGCCCTTTGTAGGTTCAAATAATATTCAGTATGCCTGAAGCACAAAAGTATGTCAAACTTTTCTACTTAACATTGAAATGGGGGAGATTAGGTGAAAGCATAACGATTCTGGCCTTAGTTATTAGTTTTTCTAATTTTGATGTGTCTCACATGTACACATTTACAACAACTATATTGCAAAAGCTGTATAAAACTTTATTTGTGTATCATTTATATACTTAAAAGGATGAAAATAAACTGAAAAATATGTTTCTGCCATCAACTTAATGCTCACCTCCAAAAGACTATATATAGACTCTCTTGCTCGGTCCAAGCTGTCACATTTATGAATGTGGATCTCACCCTGGTTATTGTATCCTGCACCAGATACCTGCACAAAAAATATTTCTAAATTAATACAGTTTAATGTGTTAATGCAGACACCCCACATATTGTACAATTATAAACCACATGAAGTGTAGGCCAACCAAGAAGATGATGGTGTTAATTAACACTATGTGGAGAAAAAACAGGTATTGTTGTAGATGATGATGATATGATAATTATCTGTGCCCCTGATCTTCAACAGCAATGTTGCTCCTTGACCAGATGCTCATATTCCATCAATAAAATACTTATGTTCAATTAGGTCTGACAGTTTTAATTCTACAATAATTTATAAAGAAACACTCCCAAAAATGCCATGTTTTCAAGAGAGACAGGTCATCTAACAACAAAATTGGCAAGCAACTATTACATCACTTACACATAATTACTAGGAACATGTTTGCTTTTATTCTCAAACAGAAATTGACTGATGTGTAGGTTAAGGCCTTGGAACTGCTTCTCCTTGGTAGAGGCTCCTAGAAACTACTGAGGAAATATGAAGGTAAATTCAGTACTTCAGCATAATATTTAATTAGTTGTGTATAATTTCAACTCCACTAATATGATGATTACAGTTCACTATGTTCTTATAAATAGATATCCATTCCCAGGAATATGCCTTACAAGTTTTGGGTTGGGGTCTAGGTAATGCTTTTCATTCAGGATGTGCATAGCAAATTCTGTGTCCATTTTTGTGTGCCTACAGTATTCTTTACCCCTGGTTTCCAAGATTTCTTTTTGTCTTGCCAACGTACATATTTTCATAATCATCACAATTTAACTAGTGTGCACGCTTTTTGTGCTTGTTGGGATGACTGTCTTTTGTGGCAGACTTCAAGAACAATGAGAATTCAATTTTAAACTCCCACCATAGCATTTAGCCAATAGGTTCTTACAGCCTATATCAGGGCTCCAACACAAACCCACACAGAAGTAAGTTTTTACTGGTTGAGAATGGAAGCGAAAATACTTTCAAACATGTTCCTAGCAATTATGTACAAGTGATGTAATAACCTCAATCGATTCTTTACATTAATTTTAGAGCTAACATTGTTATTTAATTTACCTCTTGATTAAGAAGCAAACCTCTTATTGCTAATTCTATTAGATTCTATATAAATTGAAAACCTCTGAAATTTATTATGTGAAATAATAAAATTTTCAGAAACTATGGATTCTTGGTAACAATGCTTTATATCAATGGGCTCGTACATCCAGTGTCAATGTTGTCATATTGATCTTCTGGTGTAGCCCACATCTCTACTGCATATAGTAAGTAAGGAAAGTATTGCATTCCACCCAAAAATGTGATTCCAAGGTGCGTGCGTGAGAGAGAGAGAGAGAGAGAGAGAGAGAGAGAGAGAGAGAGAGAGAGAGAGAGAGAGAGAGAGAGAGGGAGAGAGAATTAATTTTCCTTGCATCTATTGTCACTCTAAGCTTCCCTTTCTTTTTGTGTATCCACCAGACTGGACTCATGTATAACGATCTTGTCTACATCTTTTTTAATTGCATTAGGTATAGCTCTAGATTTATGTGTAAATGGGGTTAGGTTTTCCAATTTAAATGTGTGTACATATTTGTTACATGTTCCAGGTTTCTTATGAAGTAATTTTATGTTTTTCATTAGAATGCCTTTTAGTTGTTCTTTCTGATCATTATTCAGATTATAAGCTCCTTCTCCTTTAGCATTAATTAAGTTTATTGTATCTCTACCCAGTTGGGTTGTTAGCATATCATAACTAAAGTTGTTTATATCATCGTCATACAAAACAAATGATTGCCAAAATGCAGAGCCTCCTCAATATTTTCATTTACATCATTGTCGCATATATGAACATTAAATATCACATTCTCAACCACTATAGCAATTGCAATAAAAAATCTTTCATCCACATTCATTTTATCAAAGTTACTATTTTCACCATCAATATTATTTTCTTCAATAAATTTCTTTACTATCTTCATTGGAGCATCACTTATCATTTCATGTGTATCAAAATTCAACTTGATCTACCAATGATACAATAAGTCCTTCCTAATGATTAAATGGGCAAATAATGTAGGTATAATTAATGCTATGAAATCAAATTCCCAATTTTCTATTAGTATTTTTAACATTACCAAAACTTTGTGTGTTCTTTCTTCTTTCCAATTGCGGTGCTCCAATATACCCCACAGATGTGTAGAAATTCTGCTTTTTCCTTCAACATAACCACTTGGAACATAAAATCACTAAATAAGAAGTGGTTGCACCTGTGTGGTGCAGTATTCCTTTCTGTATAGTTTTACAATAATTATGGTGGATTTACCATGTCTTTAGCTTCAGTTCTATTACACTGTTCCTCATATTTTGATATTGAATTTAAGGGACTCCATTGTTTTTGATTTGCCATAAGATCAACGTTTGGAGAATTTTCCTGCTGATTTTGTGGGTTGGTAATACTGTTTGCTGTGTGCTCAGATGTTTCCAAACCCATATTATCATCATTTACCCTTGTCTTACTTTGACTCGTTTCTCTGTAATTGTCATTATTTATGAATCTAGATTCCATGGCTGTCAGAAATTCCTATCTGCTCTCCAGAAGTTCCCTGTGTTTAACGTTTTTTGCCTGCAGAAGTTTGTGAGAGTAATTTTGTTATGTCTGCCTGACCAATCATGTATCCTCTTACATTTCGAGTGGTGGTGGTGGTATTGTATTGATCTGCTCTTGGGCTTGGGTGATGACATCTCTATCTTATATTTTGCATATTTGTGTTGTGATTTTCTTAGTATGAAACTTGTTATGCCTCTTCCTTTGCATGATTTTGTGATGTATTCATGTTTGTGTGCTTCTCTCAATGTTGTATCTTTGTGTTGGTTTCGCATATCGTATTTTGTTCATTTCTTTACTTTGTTTCTTCTCGTCTTGTGTTGTCAGTCTCAAAAGCCATTAAAAGTTCAATTATGTCATTGAAGTATATTGGCCTTGTTAAAATTAAACTCATTGAATTGTGTCTGGTCAGTGTTGTAATGAGTTCCTGTTGCAATATTTGTTTGCATTTATTTGCTATCCTTTAGAAGTAGTCTACCATTGAAATGTCTGTTGTAGGTTCATATTTCCCAATCACAAGCTCAACCCTAACCTGATTTTGTTTTACAGGTCCCCAATAATGTGCTGAAAACAAGATTTCTGAATGAGTATGATTCATGTCTGGCTAGTGTTCAGTCTCAACCAATCCAAAGCTCTGTTTTTCAAACTCTTTTTCATGATAGCTGGTTTGGTATTTTCTTCAATTGAAAGCACTCTTCCATTTCTCTGATGAACAATTTTGGGTCGTCTACCTTGTCTTTGTTTAATTTTGGTGGTGTGATTTCGTGTAGTATGCGGTAAGTGTAGCATGTGCCATATAGCAACTGTGTGTGGGGGGATGTTGTCATTATTGTACATATTTTGGCATGGGTGTGATTCATCTCTACCCTCACTGAACACTGTACATCACAATCATTAGGATTAAAATCATTCTGGTTGGTTGTTTGTTCATTACATTCTTTTTGTGACTGTAGTGCAATCACAGCTTCGTTTAATTTGCTTGTTTTCCTCTGTTTTTTTCAAGTTTTCATGCAATGTATTTAACTTATAATTTCTCTCATTTTATTTACTACCTCTATTAGGGGAGGAAAGTGTCGACCCGGTAACCAGGCGTACTAGACTTACAAAAGCAATGGAGAAATTTATGTATCAGGATAAAATAAAGAACAAATAGGGAAAGGAAGTAAATTGATACAAAAGAAAATAAGAGTTACACAGGGATGTAAATTGAGCTCATATTAGTAATCTATTCATAGATGATATTAGGAGTAAAAGTAAGAAATTAGCATTATCCAGTAATACGAGATAAGGGGATTCCAAGTTCAGGTTCTATATATGCAGACGATTTTATGGTAGGCACCATATCGTTGATAGGGCTATAAAAGTGATAAATGAAATCCAAGAAAGTGCAAAAAATAAGGAATTGGGGTAAAAACCATAAAGATGATTGACTCAATAAAAGGCTCTAAAAAACAAAACCAAGAACTTGAGAGAATAATAAAGAAGGTAAAGGGAAGAAAATGATAGAGAAAAGTAAGAGAAGTAAGGGCCGCTCAGTGAGCGAAAAGACCAGGGAGCCAAGCAATCTGAGTGGCCCAACAAAGAAACAGGCACCAGACAAATTGTACAAAAGAAGTAGGGGTATAAATGAATATACATTGTATGTATTGTAAACATGTACAACAAATAGTACAATAAATCTATCTATCTACTGCATACTACCTCTATTATTTGGTGTTGTGTTTGCATTTCAGTCACTAGAACATTTATCTCAGGTAACATAACCTCTTATGTCCTTATTATCACTCGTTAAGCTATTAAAATTTTCATTCACATTAATTGTGCCTATGGCTTTAAGCTGTATTCTAATCTGACCTATATCTCTGCTTTATGCACCTTTAATTTCTTCTACTTTCTCTCTCTTTTTTAATTTAAAATCACTTTGTTGCGCTTACATTTCATTCCTCAAAGTTTCACTATTTTCTGCCAATTTGTTTTCTGCACTATCTACACTGTAACAATTGATTTTCTAAGTTTGATCAAATTTCTCCCATTTCTTTTTCTAAGCTACTCTTATTTTCTTTTATTTCATTTCTATACTTTCAATATTTTCCAATATTTCATGTTCTAAGCTATCTTGCTTTCTAGGCTACTCCTGATTTATACAATTTTTTGTTCTAAGCTATTCCACTTTCTTACATCTCCTTTCTTAGACTTGCCCCACTTTGTAACATCATTTGCTGCATTTTCTTTAGCATTTCTAATATAGATGGTTCCTCCTTTGTCACATCAGCTATTTGCAGTTTTCCTTACTATATTTTCTTGTCTATCTACTTCATCTTCTACACCTACAAAACAGAAAATTTTACTCTTTCCTTATTTTAACTCATTTTTATGTCCTTTTAACTTCATAAAAGCATTCTATGCAATTCCTAGAACAATCTTACTTTTTGTCGCTTCTTTCTCTGATGGTTTTCCTCTTCTTACAGCACTTTCTTCATTTTTCACCGTTATGTTCTGACGCTGTTGTCTGCTCCATAATTCTCTTCTGCCGATGTCATGCTGACATCTGTTTGTCTTCTTTCTTCTTTACTTCACTTTACTTTATTTTACTTTTTCCTCTTCTCTTGAAGTTTCAGTTTTTCTTTTGCCCTCCTTATTCTGGCCTTTTAGCTGGTTTCACCAACCCATGTTAAAATATTTTAACATCTTGTTTGTTAGTATATTAAAAGTTTAAACATAATATTAAAACACTTGAATTTAATCAAGCTTTTACAGCAAATTGTTAACCAACATGTTAACATCAAAGACAACTGAACAATAGCTTTCAAGGAGGAGGTGAGGGAATTATGCAGCTTCTGAACGTGCTCTGATGTGCTTTTGTCTATGCATCACAGTGCTCCGTGTCAGAAGCAGACAAGTAGTTGCATTCATGGGCAATTGCCTGGATGCACAGAAACTAAATGTTTCAACATTTGAAAAGCATTAATAATAGAACTGGTTACTAAGTATAGACTTCTAAGCTAGCAAAAAAGCAGGCAGATTTACATTAAAAGAATGCAGCCTGGGAGAAAATCTGGAAGCAATTTAATTTAATTGCACGCATTTCTCCCAGATCCAGTAAACAACTCCAGCAATTTTATAGCAAAATAAAGTACAGCACCACAAATGTCAGGCGCAATGAGCATATAGAGCAGTTTAGTACTGATGGTGGACACTACATTGAAGCTTAAATGGACAAAGTGTGTTAACGCTGATTAAGGATCAAGCAGATCCACAAAAAATACGGTTTGTTTCTTGAAACAGCTACTTCAGAAACCTTCTGGATAAACCCACAAATGGTAACTTGGGAAATACCAACATTATCACCTACCATTAAATGAAAAGCGCCAATAGCATAAAATCTCAAAGTAATTAGCACTTGTAACAGCAGAAAGGGGCATGATTCTTTTGTAGTATTCTAACCTTGTGTGTTTCCCATTAAAACCATGCTCATGACCACTTTATACAGTCTTTATTGCTTTAAAAATTCCTCCTTCTGCAGATTTTCAAATTTATTATGATGCATGCCTGCTCTTTCATTAAGAATGGCATTCATAAATGCCAAATGCAGCCAACTTGCATCAACAGCTTGGTTTGCAATAGACATTTTCGAACGCCCAACATTTGTTAAATGCCTTAACACAGGGGTAAGGCAATGTTAACTTAAAACCAAGTCTAACATATTGTTAAAGTAACATTCCTCGATGAAACAGAATTTGTATTAACTTCAGTGTTAAATCAGTTTAACAATGTGTTAAAATTTAGCATTAGTTGGTGAAAATGGCCCTTCATCTTCTTTTTCTTCTTTTTTTCTATCTCTCCAAGTTTTTTTAATGGATGAGGTGGTGTTTGAATGATGAGACTCTCTTATCTAAAGAGTGCAATAGCTGGAGAGTAATAATTTTCTGTGAAATTTATGATTTTAACCAATTTTTACTTAACACTTTGTAGCAATTAAATTTACATATACTAATACTTTGTATATCAATAGAATGAATTTACAATGTTTATTAACCCATTCACAGGGCTCTCACACATATGAATCTATGATGAGGCTCAGCTCACAATGTTGCATTGCTCTACATAACTACATGTAGTTTAGGTTCCTTCTCAAAGATGCCATTTGTATACATTTCGAATGTAGCGCTGACATAATTCTACCAGTATGACCTCACCAACTGTCTTTCAACCAAGGAAATATAATTTTATTCTTCCTGCACTCATGTCAGTAGCTATCACGGCCACAAAAACAATCTGTGTGGGAGTGATAGTGAAAGTGTTAAATTAAATTGAGTTTTATTTATGGACGCTCTTTAACTACTATGGTTCTTAGTGTCCCATTCTATATTGGGCGTGAAACACAGGTAATTTTGCTCAGAGGCCTCTTTATCAGGCTTGAGGTTCTTTTACGTGCCGTAAATCTGACACGGGACCACCACCTTTACTTCCCTTCCGAAGGAAGCCATGCTAAGGATTTTTAAGCCCAAAAAAATCCATCGCCCTCTGCCAGGTTTGAACCCGCGACCTTGGGAACTAGAGGCTAGCACAGTAGCACTAGTCCACGGAGGACGACTAGTGAAAGTGTGATTTTTCTGAATATGAAACAGAGGCAGAAGAAAGTTCTAGTGACAGTGATAATGAATCTAGTGCAGAAAGCAGCAAGGAAAATAATTATGAAAGCAATGATGACACGCCAGGCCCTTCTAAACATGCTCGTATTATGACGCAGGAAAAACAGTGTGACTGAAATTGGACTAAACTGACAATAACCCCGTTCTCTACCCTTTTACTGCAAATAGTGGTGTTTGTAAAGGCTTACAACAAGTATGTGTCGCAGATGCCATTTGCACTTTCAATTTTTTCAGAATGCATAAAACCACTGACAAAACTTGTTACAAAACTAATGCTTATGCAACAAGGTAGTTGGATTGTTCAACAGAAAAATGTTGAAAAATACTGTAACACCATGGCACATGAAATTAGGACCCATATTGTTATTTTGATGTCTCGCATATTCAATTGTACTGGAGCAAAACTGATGGCTTGACACCCCAATTGTAAGAAAAAAAAATGATGTTGCTTTTCATTTAAAGGATTGTTTTTGGGTCTATCTCGCACAACATGCTAGGACCACAGTACTGGTGAGTTTATACTTTTAATATTGTGCACACACATTTTCAGCAAAAATGTTTTATTGGTTGATTTTAAATGATTTGTTAAGCATTAAACTGTTACTACCCTCACTGCTAGGGAATTTAAATCTCATTTCTTGGTTAGTTGAGTAGATATTTAAATATGACATGTTTGGGTTAATACACCAATATGCTACTATTTCACTTTACACCACGATGACGTGTAGTAATGAATCTTCCTCCAATGCTTTCTCCAGAAGAAAATTTTCTGTATCTATGTACAATTTGTTATGTTACCATCATTCCCATTGTTTCCCTTTGTTAAATATTGACTCTCCAGGAATGTGTTTAAACAATACATATGTGAATCCTTTGCATATTACTTATGCATTAATGACAGCCATGTTCACACAATTTAAAACAATGCATGCTTAACTTAAATGTAACTTTCCCTTCAAGAGAAATAATATAATTAACACTAACCACATAATAATTATTTTGAAATCAACACATCCATATAATCTGTCTGACAGTGCACTTTTTCTATACTGGGTATCTTTCCACAACAAACATTCTAGAAGGGTGAGCTTGCCCTCTTTGTCTATTTCTGTGGTCAACTGGATTCTTGGGTGTAGGTCATTAAGATGCTGAATTTTATCCTTGCCATTTGGCCATACCATGAAAATATTGCTAAGGTATTTTAGCCAGAGAGAAGATTTAAATAGAGTTTTATTTTCAAGATTTAGACATGAAGCCACTTCGAGTTGTAATCTATGGCATGTTTAATCATGTTGCACATTTACAAATAGCTTTGTAAGCTTTTTAATGTAGGAGAAAGTTAAGGTGGCTCATAAGTTGAAATTTCTTCTGCCATAGCTTGGAAAGAAGCTGCAACATCTTACACAAAAGAACAGCAATTTCACTTCACTGAATCAAGACCGTACACGCTACACCTCAAGGAGGCTTTCCATACTACAGTAGAGACTGGAAAAATCTAGACCATACTCTAACATCTCTTACAACACACCCATAGCTGCAAACAATTCCAACGACCAAAATTTGAAAAGCTCCACCATATCCAGCATCTTAAGCCACAATCTTTAGATAAAGAACTATTAGAAGTAAATATTGTGAGTCTGCCATTGGATGAGCCAACCAAGGAAGTTTTAGTGTAAGGTTTGCTCCCTCAACACCCAACAACATTTCAACCCAAAATAACATCACTGGAGTAGGCATGTCCAACACAATTGCCAATGAAACCAGAAGATTCCTGAGGTACAAAAAAGCACCAATGCCCAAGCTTCCCCATCAGGGAAGCCTTATGTGCTATTATATCAAACAAAGGAAACATTCTTCTCCTGCAAAGGCAATGCCATAATGATGATGATACCAAGGACTACCATGCAAACATATGCATGCACTGACAAAAATATTAGTTTACCAATTGAAAGTGCCATGACCTTCCTCATACCACACCAAACTCATCTCCCGTTAGGTCAATTGTTGGCATGGTGCACTCTTCAACATTTTCACTCACAAAACATTTAACCAATGGCTGGTGGGAAAAACATCTTCCTTTGTCCATGATTGTACCCACTTTGTTCACGTAATTCACGTAGAAGATGACCTGATATCAGGAATAGTAGGTAATTGTAGAGAGAATCGTATAAGTGTGAATGAAGAATTAAGACAATTTGTACATACAATAAATTAAATGTAACAAACACTTTTTTCAGGAAAGAAGATATTTATAAATAAACATGGGGTGAAAGAGGATACAAATCCATAATAGATTATTTTTTAGCTAATGAAAAAATAAAAACTCAAGATTACAGAAGTTATAGTCCACAGAGGAAGTGACATAGGATCTGACCATTTTTTGCTAGTCTCTAAGGTCAATTTAATGGTAAAATGGGGGAAACATAATAGAAAAAGATGACTTGAAGAAGAAGTGTTTAGGGTTTATTTACTCCAAGAAAATAGTATCAAAAATTTATATATGAGAAAAATAACAGAATATTTAATAAAAGAAACAAAGGATAATATAGAAGAAGAATGGAGCAAACTTAAAGTGTGTATAATAAAAGCAGCTATTGAAGCATTAAGTAAAAAAAATACAATAAGAAGTCGAAGGTGTCTTACAATATGGAATAGAGATAGAAGAAGCAGCAAAAGAAAAACAAAAGCCATATATAACTTTATTACAAATGAAAACTGAAGAAGCTAAAGAAGAATATTTTACACAAAACAGTTACAAGAAAAGCACATCAAGATCCATGGGAATTATTAATTTCAAAAAAAGAGAATGATGTGCATGGAAGACAAACATTTGCATATAAAATAATGAGACATCTAAATCAAGAAGAGAGAGATACTGCAAATATCAATGTTATTGATAAGAACATTATTATAAAACGTTATGGTACAAAGAAGGAACAAATGAAATAAATTATGAAGAGATTCAGAAGAACAATACATTAGACTTGATTACATTAGAATTACAGAAAGCATGGAAAGTATGAAGAATAAAAAGAACTGTGGACTTGATAAGAGTTGATTAAATACTCTGTTGTTTAAGACTATGCATCTGCATAATGAATGCTGGCAGAGTTATAAAGCTCCTAATTCATGGAAGGTGCCAAAGCTTTATCCATTTTTACGTAAGAACAAAGAAATATATGTAATAATTACAACGGAATCAGCATTCTAAACACCACTTATAAGATATGTGCAAAAATAATTAATGAATGTTCAAAACGATAACAGAATTATTATGGAAGAAAGAACAGGCTGGTTTTAGTTTTTTTTTCCCCTTTCTTTTTTTTTTTTTTTTTTTAATTTATGGACGCTCTTTAACTGCTGTGGTCCTTAGCATCCCATTCTATATTGGGCATGAAAGACTGGTAATTTTCTCAGAGGCCTCTTTATCAGGCTTGAGCTTCTTTTACGTGCCATAAATCTACGACAGGGGACCACCGGCTTTACTTCCCTTCTGAAGGAAGCCATGCTAGGGATTTTTATGCCTGAAAAAATCCATCGCCCTCCACCAGGTTTGAACCCGTGATATTGGGAACTAGAGGCTAGCACGGTACCACTAGTCCACAGAGGACGATGGCCGGTTTTAGTAAAGGTCAATTCTGTAATAATAATACTTTTAGTATAAAAAGAATATTAAAGAGGAAAGAAGAAATTGATTTAGAAACGTAGGTGGCTTTCATTGACTTTGCTAAAGCTTTCGATTCTATGAATAGAAGTAAATTATGGAATATAATGAACAAAAGGGGATATCTCTTGCATATAATTAACATTGTAAAGAGTTTATATAGATACAAGAAGAGTAACAAATATGAATAGAATAAAACCAGAAGAAATTAAGAATCAAGGAGTTAGAGAAGGATGCAGCCTCTTCTCCAACACTTTTCAATATATATCTAGATGATCTGATTAAGAAATGGAAAGAAGAAATTAACTCAGGGATAAAAATAGAGAAAAACAAATTGATAAATATCTTACTCTATGCAGATGATGTTGTCATTATACAGAGTAAAGAAAAAATCTACAAAGAGTGATGCTTAAATTGTGTACAATAAATAAAGAATGTAATTTACAAATATCACAAGAAAAAAATAAAATAATGCCACACCACAGGAAACATCCTGTTCGCTCAAAGATAAGCATAGAAAGAAAAACAGGTTTCCCATTTTAAGTACCTAAGATGCAACACAAGTGTAGAGAGATAATGATGTAGAACATAAAATTAATAAATTCCAACAAATTTGTGGAGCAATAAATAAAACTTTGAAAGATAAGGAAATAAACAAAGCTGAAGACAATGGCAATTCCAGTTTTATTATATGGATCTTAAAACAAAGGGATAGAAGATACAGAGTGCCGAAATGAGATTTATGCGGGGGTATGAAAGGTTGTACAAGAAGGGACCTAATAAGAAATGTAGATACACGTAAAGAATTAAGGATATATGACTTAAATGAGAGGACTGAAGGAAATAGGAATAGCTGAAGAGAATGTGTAAGATGAGAGAAAATGTCTGAATATAAGCCAGACTTCTACGATGTAAAAAAAGAAGAAGAATACAACAGTTGGAACAAATTAAGATATTTCTAATAGAACATTTTCCAAAGATGTGAACACTTGCAGTCTAAGTAACTGGAATTATATTCCTCTTTTAAAATTAATGAAGAATATTCTATGGATGCCATGAATTTGGCCCACTAATGCTTGTGTCAGATGTTTTTTATATCCTTGTCAGAAGAAGAAAAGTAATACATAATTATTGTTCTGTAATCTTTGACACCTTTAATGTTTTACATTTCAAGTGCAATCATTTATGAATAAGCTGGTATATTTATAATTATTTCTTTATTTGCAACCACCATGTTTTATGCAAGCATTTTGGAATCTGGTAACTAAATAACTAGGGCAAAAAGCTCATTGTGATGTGATTAAATTAAAAATTGACATCAAAATTGCAAATAAACCAAGTACTGTAGCGAGCTTTTTGTAAATAATTTTTCTACTCAAATAAAAAGTGAATTGAACAAACATTTTCATTCAGTCCTATAGGTTGCTGCACACAGTGATGTCATCCCTGGTGTAGTGGTTACCATGCTAGCCTCTAGTTCCCGAGGTCACAGGTTCAAACCTGACAGAGGGCGATGGATTTTTTTTGGTGCAAAAATCCTTAGCATGGCTTCCTTCGGAAGGGAAGTAAAGCTGGTGTCCTGTGTCATAGATTACAGCATGTAAAAGAACCTCAAGCCTGACAAAGAGGTCTCTGAAAAAAAAATTACGGGACTTTCATGCCCCGTATAGAATGGGACACTAAGGACCATAGCAGTTAAAGAGCATCTGTAAATAAAACTCAATTTAATATAATTTTAACACACAGTGACAAATAAAAGTTCTATGGTTATTACCAGGGCTCGAATTGTAATGACATGTCATATTTTAACTAGTATACCATGGACATTGTGCAGATATTCATTACTCATAGCTTCTGATGTGTTGCACTCATATGACCTTCAATTCTCTTGTACAAACTATCTTTACAAATGCTTATTTTCCATCTAATTTATGTTAATCAGGATAAACATTTGCAGAAACTATCTTATTGCTAACTCTTTTTGTACTTACAAGGAGAATATGGTAGGCTTTAAGAGATAGTCAAATCTTTTAAGAGCTGGTTGCTATGTGGAGCATTCCTTTCTCTCTGCATGTTCAGGACATTAACAACCCTCCCCCCCAAAAAAGGAAAAAAAAAAAGAAAAAGAAAAGAGAAGAGAAGAAAAGGAAGAAAGAAAAAAAATCGAATAACAAATCACTGTTTGATAAAAGGTATAAAGTATTGTGGCATGTGGTGTGTTAATATGTTTAAGTTGGCAAAACAAACTGGAATATAATGTAATAGTAGTGGGGGTTGAAAACCAGTTCTTCAGTAGTAGCGTCTGACGCTACCTCAGTCTCTTAAAAATGTGACCAGCGTACAGTGCAGTTGGAACATGGGGACCTCTCCGCCGATAGCAAGACAGGTAATCTGTATTTATTCTTAATATATTCAGTCATCTAAACTTTTAGCATGTGTCTTCTTTAACTAAATAGATCCTTCTATCCTTCCACACCATGATTTAGATATATTTTTAGGTATTTTCAGATATGAAGGATTTAGTTCAGCTCGCCCCTGTTGGACCTCGTGTAGATTAGTGTTTGATCCTGTTTTCTGTACCTTGCTCTACCCCCCTTGAGCTAAATATAATGTAGAGGTTACGACAGTATTGGAAAATTCAAACAAATAACAAGGAATATCTCGGAAATGATTCACTCAACAACAAAAATGTATATGACATAAATTGTGTGTTTTAACGAGATCTGCATTTTTTGTGTAGTGAAATTTTGTTTATCTCCTATGGTTTAGCAGTTATGCGAAAGTCATTCAGAATGAAGATAACTTTTGGGAACATTCCCAGAAAATTCAAGATATACATTTGATTTGCTGAAAATATCTATATGATATTTTAATCAAAATTGTTAGTCATTTTTTAAAAAATCAGAATTTTCAAAAACTGCTCCATGTAAAGGGTACTCTGGGAATTTTCTTAAAAATCTTTGTGTCGCATCCTTGGAAGATACTTAACTTAAATACCCAGTTTGGTATTTTTTCGACTTTTTATTTTTGAGTTATGCAGTTCACATACACATTGATATGTTTACAAAAATGCTTTATTTGGATTCTGGACACCTCAAAACATGTATTTCTGGTGAAATCTAAGTATCAAATTTGATGGAATGTAATAATTCCCCTACTTACTATATGTAGTAGAGAAAGTAAAGAAGGCTAATGTTTTATGGTCATTTTTCCCTAATTTTTGTTTTTAGGTCATTTTTAAGATTCAACGTCATTATCTGGCTGTTTTACAGTCATTTCGCCCCTAATTTGTATTTTTAGGCAATCTTTTCAAATTCAAAGTCATTATTTTCTCTTTTTTGTCATTTTGTGTGTTTCTTGCATTATATAGAGTTTTTCTGCATTTACTTACATTGAATGTTATCAGAACTCTGTAAATAAACAAATATTTACAACACTGCACAACAGATATTTACAATTCAAGCCTCACTGAGAATTCAAGTACAGTAATTTTGTCCACCCCTTACCCATTTTTAACTATTTTCCAGAATGAAGGCGAGGGTTTGTCACTGAAGCAGGTACTTTTACGGTGCAGCGTGAAAACCCAATGAAAGGACCAGCAAGAGAAGACTGCTGTTCTCACTGTTTCTTGTCAGTGACGAAAAGCGAGACAACTGCAGTTTTATTTTTAGCCCGCTTTTGTAGAACTGAACCAATTCATTCATACAATGACATCACTGACCAGCCTAGTGGTAGACTGCCCATTGCAGTTCAAGTTTCTATAATAGTCTGGTCAGTTCACCTGGTGTGAATAAACGTAAATTTGTGTTATACATTGGTGATTCTATTTACTGTAACTTTCATTTTGAGTGTATTTAGGATGCCTAAGTTAAAGCCATCTAAACGTGTTCGTCTTAAACAAATTGTTTCTGAATTTGATGAAGATATTTTCTCTACTGATGGTCAAATTCTTTATTACAAAATGTCTGAGGTGAAGGTAGCAGCAGATAAAAGATTTACTGTACAACAACATATCGGCAGTGATAGCCATGTATGCACAATTCAAAATCATCCCAAATGCTGCTCATACAAAAAGAATCAACAGGTGAAGGGGAAGACAAATTGTTGGCATTTTGTATAGACTTGTGCAAAGGTCTTGTTTCTGCAAACATTCCTGTGTGGAAGGTGACCAAGCCTAAGCTGAGAGATTTTTTTGGAAAAGTATACAGGCCGTAATATTCCAGAGGAGTCTACTCTGAGAAAAAACTATACCCCACTGCTATAACAATGTAATAAGCATACGAGAATGAGTTTGTGAAAAGAAAATTCTCATCTCTATCGATGAAGCCAGTGATGTGGAGGGCCACTACATTGCCAACGTAATTGTGGGAACATTGTAGGTTGATAAACCTGGCAAAATAATTCTTACTCATGACAGAAGTCTTGAGAGTCTGTCAACCACTCGGCAATGTACCTCTTCAACAACTCTGTGATACTTCTGTAGCCTGAAGGCATAAGAGACAATGATGTTTGTGTTTCATGACTGACGCAGCGTCTTGCATAGTAAAAGCTGCCAATGCAATCACAGCATTTTATCAAAAAATGATACATGTGACTTGTTTAGCTCGTGCTTTTCACAGAGTGGCTGAAGACGTCAGAGCAAATTTGTCTGAATTTGACAAACTGGTGTCACACACCGTGAAGATATTTGTTAAAGCTACACCATGTAGATAACTTTTCAAATCCCAAGCTTCTGGCATTCCACAGCCCATTATCACCCGGTGGGGGTACATGGATTGTGTACTATTGTGACCACTTCCAAACAGTGAAGCATGGTAGTCGATTACCTTCAAGCCCAAGAACTACTTTCAAAGAGCGAAATTGGGAAATTAACATGTATTAAGGTAAATTTTGGTTTGTTGTCTAAAACTATTACGCATCTTTAAGAAAAGGGTGTGGCACTGGAAAACATGATTGATGTAGTCACAACAAGTGCAGATATATTAAAAAATGTTCACAGTGATATTGGTGTGTCGGTATCAGACAAGCTGAGCTCCATCTCTCGGGTCTTGACGGGGAATGCCTGTCTGGCATTAAAAAGGAACTTAGATCCAGTGGTCCCATCACATCTATAGATGAAAGGAATTTCTCAATATACAAGAGCATACTGGTGGAAAATCAATATTAATTTTCCTTCGAGAATCTGTAGATGGTCTCCATCATCTACTGTAATGCAGAATGAGGTAAGCCTGTAAATAGTAATACATAAATACCAATAATGTATTCAGTTATCTAAGTAGTTTTTTTCCCCTTCCAGATGTTCCCTTCTTATTATCTTGCAAGAATTATTCCACACTCTGTATAAATCAAAGGACTGAAATTGTCTTCATCTTGAAATTTTCTCATTCTTGTTATAAATTATAATTTTAATTTGGATATAGGAAGATGGTTCTTGAATTTAATTGTATGTAATCCCAAACCTATAATTGGGCCAACAACATATCCCAAACATGATAAATAAACTAGTGTTTTCATGCAAATTTTTGGGTCTTTTTTTCTAGTTGTTTGGTCATTTTTTTATATTTTTGCAGTCATTTTATAGATAATTTTTAAAGTAGTTTTTGGTCCTGACTTGATTCCTATGGAACACCTTTGGGATGTTTTGGAACGCCGACTTCGTGCCAGGCCTCACCGACCTACATTGATACCTCTCCTCAGTTCCGCACTCTGTGAAGAATGGGCTGCCATTCCCCAAGAAACCTTCCAGCACCTGATTGAAAGTATGAGTGAACGCTAAGGGTGGGTCAACACTATATTGACTTCCAGGGAGGGCGCCACAAACTTGTACGTCATTTTCAGCCAGGTGTCCGGATACTTTTGATCATGTAGTGTATTTAAAAGAAAGAAAATTTAGCACTACTGTACCCAGGTTGTATGTATGGCAAAGAGCCTCTACAATATATCATTACAACTATGTATACCCTCATTCTTCTCCTTTAAACTTTTCATCCATTTATCCCTTACTTTTTCTAGAAAATCACCATCTAATTATCTCTACCCTCATGTATGGCAACATTTTAACTCTTACTGAATCTTGTAATTTATCCCATCTTCCATCCTGGACTATCTCTTCACATTTTCACAATTCTTATTAAACAATGGATAGTGTTATCTAATTTTCCATACAAAATACATCTTTCCATAAAATTTTTCTTTAATATCCTTTTAGGAATAATGCCTGAATATGCATTCACATAAGACCTCTTCTTCCAAACTGATTAGTTATCTAAATACTTCTCCCATCCCCACTTTTTTTTAAACTTTTATTTCCAAAGCTTGCCCAAATCTCCTGCTTCTGTGTATGTCTACTACTCTTTGTCTTATTTCTTTCCAAAATCCACTGACAATGCTTTTCCCCTGTTGCCAAGCATCCCAGATTCCAATCTCCTCTAGTAGTCCTCCCACCTCCCCATACCAACTCTCTCTTCCCATTCCATCTCTTTGATCCCTTAGATATTCTTTTATTATATTGCTGTCCTCTAGTTTTGAACATCTGTACCAATATACAAAAATTCTCCCCACTATTATACATTTCCTTCCTAGTTCTGCCAAACTAACTGTACCATATCTATCTTTAAAACCATCCCTTTAATCTTCCCCACATTTCATCATCTTTGACTCTACTACTGTCTCATAATCTTTCTAGCCAATTCATTGACAGTGTTGGAAAGTGGTACAAACACGTTCTAAAAGCTTTCATAGCTAATTTACCTTTCATTTGTGCAAATTTAAACTGTGCCTCCCACTGCTTGAAAATCTCACACCAAAATAATTCACTATCTCCATTGGGTGCCCGTTAATATACCACCTCTCATCTTTCCTTAGTTTTGATCTTTTTAAATAGTAATAACTTTAAATTTTTGCTGTTTATCCTTAATCCTCATTCTGCACAGTATCTAAAACTTTCACCAATAGTGCATTGAAGTCCTATCACAGTTATTGATCCCGTTACAAGATCAGCAAAAAGTAATCCTGGAATTTCTTTCTTTTCAATAATTGAAGAGTACTTTTTAAAATCCTCTCCAAAATATCACAGTGTATAATGTTAAGCTTAGTTTACAACCTTACCTCAAACCTACATTTTATTCCAAATGATCTGTAGTTACTTTTGCATATGACATAAAATTCAACTCCTTCATACAATTTTTTAACTCCCTGAATATATTTAGTACTGACACCCTTGAAAGAGATAATGTACTTCCCTTCTTAGATCTGAAACTAGAATTCAGAATATTCAGAAAAATACTTACTAGACAACCTCATAAAAGACAATAGTTTCAAGTCAGCAAACCACAAGACAGTTCCACACAGTGAACTGTCTTCAACAGCATCATATACAGATTATCAAGTAGCGCACGTGACACACGCACGCACGCATCCCCCCCCCACGCGCACGCACACACGCACAGAGTAGAAACGGAAAACAAAAAGTTCAAGAAGTTCACAAACCACCCCTTGGTCTGCAAGAAGATTTCAAAGGATTTTTCAACAATTGCAACACAGTTCTGGTCCAGTATAACAAGTATTATAGAAACGCCTATTAAAATCAAGCAATTTAGAAAAACTATCATCATCCAAAAAATCTGGCATATACAAAATCAAATGTGATGATTGCACCAAAAACTACTTAGGGAAGACAAAAAACACACTGGTACCAGTCTTAAAGAATACCCCAGACACACTAAATATAAATAAATAGAAAAATAAGCAGTATTCACACTCTCTTGAAACCATAACACAGAAAATAGTGACTATCTTTAAAAACACGTTCAACATCAAAAACAACTGGCCACAGTATAAGATTTCATAAACATAAAGCAGATTTGATGAACTTTGAAATTCCTGTCAAAGACAAACAACATACTCTAAAAGTTCATTTGTGGTCCACAAGGGGAGCTCCAATATTTCCAGCAGACCACTATAGCTGAGGATGCATACAATATGTATGCTAAACTTGTTCTATAGCAACAATGAATGGTTAGTGAAGCTAGTTAAGTGTAAATTTGACTTCAACAGTTCTCTCTATAATGATCATTTAATTTCAATGTGCACTACTTTAAATTTTAATTCACACTCTAAATGAAAGTTTAATAAACACAACATAAACTCAAAAAATTTATGAAGGGTATATGAATGTATAATACAAACACAATATATAAATTTGTTATAATGCACGAATTAGTTTATGCAAATTAAAGCATCAAGCAGATAGCACCCGCAAACAAAACCTTTCATTAGTAATGTGTGTTCTCTCAAAAGATATATTTATCTTAAACATGGTGTAAATATTGATAACGTAATTCCTTTTTATGATATTTTTCTATTTTACATATTATATAGATGGAATGTAGTGTCCGCAATCCTTAGCACATGCATTAGGAGCATTTTCTTAACCCACTGAGACTGCTCCTCAAACAGGGACATGTTAAATCTGAATTTAATGTGTACGCAAAGGACTTTATTCATATGTTATTTATTAAACATTTGCAAATGCAAAGTTCCGAAAAGTTTATTTTGGTATTTTAATGATAACCTAAAACTTTACCCCATTGTACATACACTTATTTATTTCAGAAGTTATATTATGCTCACGCTACATTTTCTATAATGTATAACTGCTATGCAATTATTAAGTGCAACTATATTAATTAATGTTTGGAATGCACAAAGCTTCATTGCAACAGCTATTGATTATTACATTTGATTGGGCGACTGAGGGTTAAAAATGGGAAGCCAGTGGTCAATGAATCACAGCCCAGCTTCTCTTTTTGATTCTTCTACTTGCATACCCACGATCACTCACTAGTGTCACTTCAATGGCTGCATAGATTTGCAATATATCAGCATCTGCAATTACTGAATAACACTTGGAAAAGTTGATAATCTGTTAGGAAATCAGTTACTAGAGACACATGTAGATATATGGAATTTCAGATTTTGTGAAATTCATTCCAGATACAACTCTTCGTTATCATTGTGTACAGTTTACAACAAGCCACTTCAAAAAGTACAAAAGCTACTACACAGTTTTGAGAGGCAACCCACTAAAAGCTTCTTAAACACCTGAGGTAAATCTGCATCATCAATTAAATGGACAACAGCCACATCACTACTTCATAGAATAATCATATATGCAAACTTGGTTTACTGAAAGACAGAAAACACTAGTGACACTAATGCCTATTATGGCACATGGGCATGTGACACCCCACTCTTACTCTAATTCGTAAGCATATTATTGATTTTTCTGCTTTTATGTTTACATCTTGAAATAAAACACTTTTGTTTCCATTTTAAAAAAGGATTTTCATTGAAGAAAAATTAAATCCATCACTCTGCAGCACCAGAGAAAAGTAAAATGTGCCACTTGGCGAGACACTGCATTCCATGACCAAACTGCTGTTGTTTTGCCTGTGGCTACATTCTTGAGAAACAAGTAAAACTGTCAAGGT
Organism: Deroplatys truncata; assembly: GCA_030765065.1. Taxonomy (NCBI): domain Eukaryota; kingdom Metazoa; phylum Arthropoda; class Insecta; order Mantodea; family Mantidae; genus Deroplatys; species Deroplatys truncata. The sequence continues at coordinate 2,365,357 of CM060980.1, forward strand.
GCAGCACGGTGACAGAGATAAGTGCCATCAGTGATAGAGAATATGCACACATCCCTCACTGATTGGGTCTGGCTTTGTCTCGCTTCCTGTTTGTCCCTTCACATGAGAAACAAATTAAACTGATCAGTGTAACAGTAAACACTTAACTACATAGCTGTATTTAGTTTGTTTTATTTTGAGTTTTCATGTAAAACCATTCAGAATGATTTGTTAATGCACATGCATCCTGTCTGTCAAAAACTTACAAAATATGAAATAAGCTGATTATTTATCTATGCAAGTAGGCAGGTCCACAGACAATTTCTGTAAAACTCAAATGAACATAATCTGATGGTAAAATACTGGAAAGGTTTTAGGGATTTCTTGAAATTCACGATAGGATTGATCTTGGCTTGGCAGAACTAGAGCGTATCACAGTAGATAAATTTCCAGAGAAACTTATGTCAAACATACAAGTTATGAGGGGACAAAAGGGGGTGTGCAGTGCTTGATCAGAGAAAAGTACCCCAATGCTAATTACATTCATTTTTATGGCATCATGCTAACTTGATCCTACAAAATGTCACCTCTTCCTCCTCCCAAAGCGGGATATTTCTGCAAGATATTCAAACACGTTGGCATTCTTCTCAAAACCACCCAAGAGAATGGATTATTTCAAGCAGTTTGTGCAGAAAAAGATTCATTCTGTTCCCCCACTATGTAGATGATATTTTCTACATAGAACTGTTAGCACTATATATGAACACAAAGACAGTTGAGTTTTTTTTTTAGCATATATGAGATAATAAATTTGATAAAATGCAACAGCTCAGTCGGTAGGGTTTCCACAAACTAGAAGGACCCATAGTTTTTATTTTGGCTAGAATTTCACCACAAAAGACATGCCATATGTACTCATTTTCTTTGATTGTAAAGAAGCATTGATGCATTCAAAGTTACAGATCTGTCAGATAGATTTTGTGACAGCTGTCTCATGTGTGCAGACTATGAACAAGAAACTGTTGCAAGTGAACTTACCCATTAGAGAATATTTGGTGACACTGTGAGTACAACAAATAATCCTAATGTTGCTCTTGAGGTCTGTGGTATAATTAATATCAGCAAGGTTTACATTTTCTGGTCATTTAAGTGCCTCAAAATTGTTTGCCATGAACAACTTCAAAGAATATAATTTGACATTTCCAGAACATGAATTTCAAACTGCCGTCAAAGCTCATCCTAATGTGAATGCGCAAAAACTGAAAACCAATTTACAGGTTTTGTATTCTCGAGAAGGGCTGGTGACTGCCCTCTATTAACCTTCTTGTTGCCTGCCATCATCTCAGAATGTGTCAGTGTACTGAAAATAATTGTTACCCTCCCAATGACAACAATGGGAAGTAAATGACGTTTTTCAACCTTAAAGCCTTTCCTGAGAAATATGATGGGAGCAGAGAGATAGACTGCTCTGGCTATGCTCTCCCTAGAAAAAATGATGGTATGGTCATCGCAGGCAAAGGATCCCCAACCAGGCGGCCTTTGTGCAGTAGCCAGTATACGCAATGTTACACACATCAATAAGAAAGTTACAGAGGTATTCTCCACAGCTAAGGAGAGGAGAGCGGAACGAACTGGTGTACACAAATTAAATGGTGTGTATCATGTCTTCATTTAGGTCTGTTTATGCATGCAATGCAATGTGTGACCCTCTTATAATTCACAGGCCTCCACCGGAAAATACCAAGAGATTTACAATGTTCGCAGAGCAAACAGACATTTATCTATAAACATACAACACTATAAGAAATACAAGAATAAAAGATCCACAAATAACATGCAAGAAAGAAAGTGGGTATGTCTTCCTTATGTACCCAGTGCCATGGACAGAATCTCTCAAATCCTACAAAGATATATATATTTACCCATCAGGTAAACACCTTGTGCAGTCAGCAATAATAGAAATGAAACACTGGAATAAGTAACTTATTTTGATTATCTGGAATGTAATGTAAGCTACAATACAAACAGGAATATTGAAAATAAGTTGAATAAGTATCAACCAATTTGTGGAACAATACATATAACTCTTCAAAATAAAACCTGAAGAGATACAAAATTAAAATGTTATACGGTAATGACTTACCAGTGTTAATGTTTGAAGGTGAAACTTAAATAACGTATGAAAGAGACAAAAGTAAGATTCAGTCAGCAGAATTGAAATTTCTCCATAGAGTGAAAGGATGCACAAGAATGGATTTGATACGAAATGAAACTATACAAGAAGAATTAAGTATATATAACTTAAATGAAAAAACAGAAGAAAGTACTCAAAATTGGAGGATCTACCTATTTCAAACCAACATTGAAAGAATCCTAACCTTGATGAATAACTATCAGCCTCAAAGTAGAAGGGATGTTGGACGTCCAGGGAAGAGATGGTCAGAACACTGTGAAATTGGAACATAAATCCTTGCAAGGATGAAGACGACATAATTACGACATGCTATAGTTCAGATAAGAAGTTATAAAGCTTCCTGTATAACATAAGTGATATATCTTTAAATGCAAGAGTGTATGAAATGACTCGCATACCGCACAAACTGGGAGATCAGTGGCCATCAGAAGAACATAAGTTTTAAACTTAACAAGTGGGGAAAAAAATCTACCTTGGCAGAACATGCAATTATTACAAGCCACTGTGTTGACTTTGATAAAACAAGTTCTCTCTAATTGCAAGAGCTACTTGCACAGAATGATTCAGGGGAGTACTAAAATATTTAAAATTCAAAACAAATTAAACTGCAATGATGGTAGAGAGCTAAATCCTATCTGCTATCTGCTACTAATTCATTAATGTTGCCACTGGTTGCATTACTTGCGAGATATTGGTGCGCCTTAATTGACACTCAAGTATAATTAACAGAGTGCAATTAAATTTGTTGAACATTGCTCAAGAAGCAGATCAAAGAATTAGCAAAACATTGTCTGGGGGGGTAAGCTGCATCCTATATAGGAAGACAAGATGATAATGCTTTATATCATGTTATAAACTAAGAAGACAGTTCAGTTCACTGTTTTGTTTTTCTGGAATCCAGTTACAGATTAGGTTTTGCTGTTTCTTGTAATTATTACATTGGTATACAGTGCATATACTTACAGTAATCATTAATTTAAATAAAAGCTGCAATTTCTATTATTATTATTCAGCATGTTTGAAAAGCGGGTTATAAACTTTGATCAGGCTGCTAGGTCTTTTTATTGCCTATTTGGAGATGAGGTTTCTCACTTATATGCTGTTTGGTAGTATCCACTAAAAGTAAGAATTAACTTTGGGTCTTTAAAAGCACAGATAATGCATATTCATTAAGATATACTGTCAAAAACATTAACTGAATCTGATTGTAGCAGAATGTTTAGAAAGATAATGCAAACTTACCTCCGCAAGGTAACCATCAGAGGTGACAATGACTGTTACAGTCATCTCATTCTTCGTAATGGTACCTGTTTTATCTGAGCATATCACATTTACACAACCTGAAAAAAAAAAGTTCTGATATGTTATATTCACATGACTTTCTCTACGTATTGTGACAGTATTATATACTCAAACAACACATAATATTGACTAATTTTGAAGATTTAGAAGCTAGTAACAGTGATGTGTCATAATTTAAAATAAAGAGAGTTGAAGGTTGTTACACCACATCACTAAAATATTCTTACTTGAACGCGTTTCGGGAGATGGTTTGCTCCCATCGTCAGCATGTCCTCAACTGATTTTGCCGGTCATCGTCTGGGGGATGTGTGTGGTTGGTGGTGTTCTCTGGTGCTGGGCTGATGAACCTCCAAAGGCTGTTGGGTGGCGGCAGTTCGAAATTCATTAGGTGATTCCTGTGTTTGACAATATGTATTTTTTCCCAGATGTCCAATTCATTGCTGCTGTTGATCGGTTTTAAGAGTTTTATGTTTGGAGTGATATCATGGTTTGAAGACCAGAAATGATGTGCTACTGCTGATTTATCTGGCTGCTTTTGGTAAATGCATCTCATATGCTCTTTAAGTCTTATTTCAAGATTTCTTTTGGTTCTTCCTATATATACCAGGTTACATTCATTACAATCAATTTGATATATACCAGCTGATTTATCGTTGGGGATAGGATCTTTTGTTCTGTTGCATAGTAGTTTCTGTATATTGTGGTTATTCTGTGGAAACAGGGTGATAATGTATTTTTTTAAAATCCTTTGAAATTTATTATGTATCCAAGGGTGATAAGTGAATTTTCTATATGCTTGTGGTTTTTGTTGTCTGAGTAACGTAGTCATTTGTTGGATGTATTTCTGTCTTTCAAACCTTTTTATCTTCTTATCTATTGTTTTTTTCTGGTATCCATTCATAGTGGCTATGTTGATAATGTGTTGGTATTCTTTCTGGTATTCCTCTTTCTCCATTGGTATATGTACTAACCTGTTTGTAATACTATTTAAAATTGCATGTTTGTAGCTTGTAGCTATTGTTTTTAATATAATTTTCGTGTGCGTTGGTTTTCTGTAAATGCAGAACGTTAGTTTAGTTTAGTTTAGTTTAAGCGCGTTCAAGTAAGAATATTATAGTGATGTAGTGTAACAACCCTCAAATCTCTTTATTTTAAATTATGACACATCACTGTTACTAACTTCTAAATCTTCAAAATTAGTCAATAATTTGGACTTACAAGTCTATAAGAAGCAAAGAATAAACACCGATATTGCCGCACGTAATAACCAAAGAATATGGAGGTAAGCACAGATTTACACAGATTCAACGGAAACTTTGGAATAAAACAGGACATAAAGTTATAGAAATCAAAAAGAAACACATGGCTGCAAACATAAGATTCCTAAATCTTTGCCTAAAACACAAAGTTACGCCAAACTTCGTTAGAAAACACGTAAAATTTAATCACAATGTAAAATATCAAACAGTAGCAGACAAGAAAGTAATCAAAATAGAAAAGAAACATTATGCAAATTTACAGGACTTGGACCTTAGAATCTATGAATTACACTTATGGTTACCGAAAGTTTTAGGAATACCCTTATGGGAAAATTTACGGTCAAATTTCCTTACGCTACTTAGCAAGAAAATGAGCGCCAAAACAATGAAACTGAAAAAGAAACTAAACAACCTTATATTCAAACAAAAAAACTCCCTGGAATACCAGGAAAAATCTCCTAGACATAACCAAAAACGGAAAGCAACATATAAACATAACCTAAACAATGAACCTACAACAGGCCAATATGTAGTTAACCTCTCAAAAGAACCATTCACCAGCACTGAGCTATCTGTCTTGAACAATGGCCTAAAAACCTGTTTCAACTTCACAAAAAATACAGAAAACTTTGTTGCTGATATTGAAATAGCCTCCAACCACCTTACAGATAAGGATAAAAGTTTAATACAATCACAGTGTGAACCAATATTGGACCAGATACAAGCCCAAAAACACCACTACGTACCACATAAAAAAAATGATCAAATCTCTAAAGTCAAAGCCTGTAGTATACACCAAAGCAGACAAAGGAAACATATTAGTGATATTAGACCAAGAAGATTATGATTCTAGAGTTATGCAATTACTACATAACCCAGAGTACATAGAAATCAGCAAAAATCCATTAAAAGAATGCACCAAGTCACTCCAAACACATTGATAGAAACCAATACATTAACAAAAGCCGAAAAATCCAGAATTAAACCAGATTTTCCCACTATACCTAGGTTATATGCATTACCAAAAATACACAAACTCGGCAACAAAATGAGACCCATAGTGAATAACATAAACTCTCCCACATATAAACTAGCAAAATGGCTTTCAAATACCTTCAACTCCATGCCTATGTTCAAAAGTCTTAGTATAAAAAATTCATTAGAATTAACCAGTCACCTTTCAAATATAAATATATCACCCACAGACATGATGGTATCATTTGATGTCACTGCACTCTTCCCAAGCATACCAAAAGAAGAATTATTACCACTCCTAGAAAATTGGATATTAAACAATGGCACACCTAGAGCACAAACAGAAGATTACCTAAAACTAACAAAATTATGTCTGGACCAAAATTTCTTTTCATTCCATCACAAAATCTTTAAACAAACCTCAGGCCTAACTATGGGAAACCCCCTTTCACCATTTTTAGCAGAACTATATATAAGCCATTTTGAATGTCATATTACTAAATCTTTCCCACATCTATTCAAAACCTGGTATAGGTATGTATTTGATATTTTTGCTATTGTTCCAAAAAAACTTTCAGAAGATGCTTTGAAATTATTAAATTTACAAAAAATATCTATTAAATTCACAATAGAAAAAGAAGAAAATGGCCAATTACCTTAACTAGACATCAGGATCATCAGAAATAATGCACACAACAAAATAACGTTCGGCATTTACAGAAAACCAACTCACACAGAAAATTATATTAAAAACAATAGCTACAATCCTACAAGCCACAAACATGCAATTTTAAATAGTATTACAAACAGGTTAGTACATATACCAATGGAGAAAGAGGAATACCAGAAAGAATACCAACACATTATCAACATAGCCTCTATGAATGGATACCAGAAAAAAACAATAGATAAGCAGATAAAAAGGTTTGAAAGACAGAAATACATCCAACAAATGACTACGTTGCTCAGACAACAAAAACCACAAGCATATAGAAAATTCACTTATCACCCTTGGACACATCATAAATTTCAAAGGATTTTCAAAAAATACATCACCCTGTCTCCACAGAATAACCACAATATACAGAAACTACTATGCAACAGAACAAAAGATCCTATCCCCAACAATAAATCAGCTGGTATATATCAAATTGATTGTAATGAATGTAACCTGGTATACATAGGAAGAACCAAAAGAAATCTTGAAATAAGACTTAAAGAGCATATGAGATGCATTTACCAAAAGCAGCCAGATAAATCAGCATTAGCACATCATTTCTGGTCTTCAAACCATGATATCACTCCAAACATAAAACTCTTAAAACCGATCAACAGCAGTAATGAATTGGACATCTGGGAAAAAATACATATTGTCAAACACAGGAATCACCTAATGAATTTTGAACTGCCGCCACCCAACAGCCTTTGGAGGTTCATCAGCCCAGCACCAGAGAACACCACTAACCACACACATCCCCCAGACAATGACCGGCAAAATCAGTTGAGGACATGCTGACGATGGGAACAAACCATCTCACGAAACGCGTTCAAGTAAGAATATTATAGTGATGTAGTATAACAACCCTCAACTCTCTTTATTTTAAACACATAATATATTGCACATTTTAATTTTCATGTATGTGATGGAATAGTTATGATTTTGTTATCATTTTCCATGAATACCATGTTATTATTAAGAAGTTATTTTGAGAATCACTTATATCTGTTGGCATTTTAATTATAAAGTACTTCGAATTAAATTATGCTTAATTTAAAATTGTTCTTATCACAGCTTTTATGTAAAACATAGCCACTATAACTTGACTTATTCAATTTGTTTCATTCTATGCACGATAAACAGCTTATTGATTTTGTTACTCCATACACAATGACTACATAAACAGATATTCAAAGGAGACAAAATTGTCTTCATTTCACATTAGTCACTCATACAGAATGGACGTGCTGGTACATCAACATATGCAATCAAGCACAACTAAAAGATGGCAACACATATGCAAAGAAAATGACACTTAATCATTATCATTAAATCATAATTTTATTTGAAATATTAAATAATAAAACTTATATTTGTTACCAACAACTTAAAGTTTTTTAAAATTCAAGAAAGTAAAACATTTCAATCACTTGATTATACACCATGAAGTAAAGGTTCATTGCTCGATCAAGCTAGAGAGAAAGTATATTTATTTAAATTATTAAAACTAATATCTCTGAAATTAATGCTAGAAAAACCTCCTTCAAATGATGACCAACTTTAGGGCACACTGACTCTTTTAAATTTACTTTAAATGGCACATAATGTGTGGGGGTCATTAACTCCTAAATCCACTTAATGGTGACCGACATGTGGGGCTCGAATGAAGACAGTGAATGACATTCCATCCTTAAAAATAATATACAATTACAGACAATAGAAGAAAGATAAAGTAGAACCATCAGGAACAGCTGGAGGTGATGCAGCAAACCAAGGAAAGGATTTAGGTAAAGAAGCTATGACAATTCGCTGTGTACCATTAATATTAATGATACTAAAACAAATAAAATGGAATTGAAATAATGAATGAAAACAAAACATAGGAATAAAATAGCTAACTTAGGAGAGGGGGAGAGAGAAGTGAAACAGTTCACTCAAATAGGTTGGAAGAAAAAAGAGTTGAAATAATGAACCAAATAGATTAAAACAAAACAGAATGTAGGAATAAAATGGCTATGTTAGCAAATCAAATATAGGAAAGTAAACCAGAAAATACTGTTTAGGAACTTAAATGTTTTGAAAACCTTTTGAAGTTTTAATGGCTAGCTTTTGATTATGAATTGGTCAACAGCATTAAAACCACTCTTTAATAAAGTTCCCCTTAGCTCAGGGCTACAAGTTTTGTATCCAGAAATATGTCAGGATTCACTATAACCGGAATGGTGTAGTATCACGGCCTGAGTCATACATTAAAGTATATCACCCCTTAAATTCTTTAATCAAAATATATAATTTTGTGAATATTCAGATCTAACTTTGGTTAAAAGCAGATGTTTTATCACTAATGTAGTACCTTAAACCAATTGGTTTGAGGATTCATTACATACTGCTGAAGATAATAGCATTTCAAACAATGTATCTGAGGGTGAATGAATTTTTGAAGTCCACTTTAATATTAAAGATAAGATCACCTTCTATAAAAACTTCTCTTCATAGTTTTTGAAACTGAAATTTTAAGGTAAAACTGAAATATAAAACATATTTCCAGAGCTTTTACAACCAATATTTTTGCTTTTGTGTCACTGGTTTGTTGTAAACTAGTTTCCTGGTTCATTTTCTTTAAATTGCAATGCTAAAGAAAATTAAAATAAATAAATTCAATCTTTTCTATGCAAGAACAGCGTTGGTGGGCATTTTAATTATTCTGTTATTGGTTTGTATAAGAATAAGCTAATAAATGTTTTCACTCTTTTGTCAAAGTACCATATAGATCAAAGTTAAGTCACATTGGTTATAGTCGTCCTCCGTGGACTGGTGGTACCGTGCTAGCCTCTAGTTCCCAAGGTCGCGGGTTCAAACCCGGCGGAGGGCGATGGATTTTTTCGGGCGTAAAAATCGTTAGCACGGCTTCCTTCGGAAGGGAAGTAAAGCCGGTGGTCCCGTGTCGTAGATTTACGGCACGTAAAAGAACCTCAAGCCTGATAAAGAGGCCTCTGAGCAAAATTACAGGTGTTTCACGCCCAATATAGAATGGGACGCTAAGAACCATAGTAGTTAAAGAGCGTCCATAAATAAAACTCAAAAAAAAAAAAAAAAAAAAAAAAACATTGGTTATATGAATGTCCTCTAACGGAAATATATACTCAACATGTACATCAAAATCCTATGAGAGCCAAGTACAAAACATGAGGAGTTCAAAAAAACCAAATCGACCCTTACTCAGAAATAACAGACCAACGGGTTCTGGAACCACTGCCCCACCAAGCCCAACCCAATCCGAACTCCCTATCGGGACCCTTACTCGGAAAATGCGATCCTGAATAAACAGTTGTAAGCGTCCACATATGTTCCATGCATATAGATAACGTAGTATTCCTACTCGCCAACACGTATCATAAGCCTTCTCAAGGTCAAAAAATATCGCAACGGTTTGACAATTCTTCATGCATCCGTTCATGATGAGTCGATGACGACACAAGGTTATCCGTTGTTGAACGGAGTCTTCGAAAACCGCACTGTGTATTGGTCAGCAGGTTGAGAGTTCCCAACCACCATACCGACCGTCTATTGATCATGCGTTCCATCATGCTGCAAATGCAACTGGTGAGGGAAATAGGACGATAGCTGGACGGAAGATAACGGCCCTTTCCAGCTTTCAAAATGGGTATAACAGTGGCTTTCCGCCACTTTTCTGGAAAGTGGCGTCAACCCAAACATGATTATACACCTCGAGTAGGAAAGTCTTACCTTCAGGAGAGAGCTGTTGCAACATTTGTACGTGGATATTGTCTGGCCCTGGTGCTGATAGTTGCGGAAGATGAAAGAGCGTGTTCTAACTGCGCCATGGTGAAAAGGCGATTGTAATCTTCAAGGTTTCCTGAACAAAACCAGAAACTGAGTCTTAACATAAAGGAACTCGGGCAAATAAGTCATCTGAGCTAGGCACTTGAGCGAAAGCACGGCCAAATGTGTTAGCCACGTCAAAAGTATCAACAACAGCTCCCGCAGCTGTTTTAAGATGGCAATTGGCATGTGGGTAGAGTTTCCGGCCACACGCCTTAACTTATCCCAAACGACAGAGCAAGGTGTATGTCGATTAAATGAAGCTACGAACTTGCTCCATGCTGTCTTTTTGCTATACTTTATAGCATGTCTAAACTTGGTACAAATTTTTTTTTTATTATTTTTTTTCCGTATTCGATTAGGTTAGATTATCCAGTGTGGGGCGACGTTGGAAAACCCTGCGAGCACGAATAGCATTTTGGCATTCTTCCGTCCACCAAGGGATGGGAAATCGGCACAGATTGGCAGTCGACTGTGGAACAGCTTGCTCAGCAGCAGAAAGAATTGTCTCTGTGAGATGTTCGACCAAAACGTCCACATAGTAGTGCTCAATGTAATTAAACACAGCCAACTGGGAGTAAAGGTTCCAGTTGGCTTCATCCAAGCGCCATCTAGCCAAACATGTGGAATATATATATATATATATATATATATATATATATTGTGTTAAGATACTACTTAATAAGACATGGAAAGTGGTCACTAGAGTGTCAATCAGAGATGACATTTTGGTGAACAAACTGCAATATCAAGATGTGAAAAAGTGTTGGAGTCTGAGAGAAATGTAGGCTCTCCGGTGTGTAGAAGAGCTAAGTTATAATTGTGCAAAAAATCGGCAATTAATTTCCCTCTCACACAAATCCGCGATGAGCCCCCAAAGAGGGTGATGGGCATTAACATCTCCCAGCAACAGAGGATGCGTTAACTGGGAAACTAGATCTTCCAAATCCGTGAGGGAGAGGTCATGGGGTGGAGGCAGATAAATGTTACAAATGATAAATCGGATGGATGGCAGTTTAATCCTTACAGCCCCTGATTGGATGTCAGACTGTATGGATACAGATCCCGCAAATATATCATCTTTGATGAACATCATAGTGCCCCCATGCGCAGGAATACCCTCTTCAGGTGCAAGGTCACACCGTACTGTCTGATTTGAAAGCTATCTTGCGGACGGAGCTTAGTCTCTTGTAAACATACTGTGACGTACGAGCATTGTTGCGTATGTGACCTGGCTGCCCGGATCGGGTATTGCGCAATAGTGGAGGGGATAAGCGAGTTAGCATAGCGTTACCACGCCGAGTTGAGCGTGGAGGTTCAGTAGAGTCAAGGCTAGTCACTGTTCAAGGCAAGACATATGTGTGCACCCTACCCATACAAACAGTATAGCATCCTCACCGACAGACATGGAAACAAGGAGGTTCTGTATCCCTTTACATCAATAAACCACTTACCATCCATCGTCCTTATGTTTAAATTATCATAGTAGATAGTCCCTTCCATCATCCACGCCATGTATTAATAGTTTTCCTAGAAGTATTCTGATATATTTTTAATAGTTTCTCTTAGCTGTGTTCCCCGTCTGACCTCGTATAATGTAAATTGTTAACTTTAAGATCTTTTGGTACCGAGTTGCTCTACCCCCCTTTGAGCTAGTTAACAAAGAGGTCACGACAATACGACCAAAGGATTAATCTTGTTGAGTCAACGTTCAAGCTCTGGTCGATGTGTTCTAATTCCACGCATGTTTCATTGTAGGATAGCCATAGTATCCATTATGGGATAAGATCTCAATTCTAAGAGTCCAGTACCTTGAGGACGACAGTGGTTGAATCAATTTGCCCTTTTTCGGTGACGGGTTAGCAGAATCATCCCGCTCCATCTCTTCCATGGGAGAGGGCCCCTTTCTAATTGAAAACTTTGGTTCAAGAGAAGTGGAGATCGGCGAAGATGTAGATCGCCGATATCGAAGTCCTTCCCAGAAGAGGATCTCCGAGATGCTCGTGGACTTTTCTTGCTTTCAGATGGTTTGGATAAAGGCTTACCACTTTCTTTTAGGAAGTTGGTTCTTTCATAGCTGGTTCTGAACTTCTTTGGCGATGCATGTTTGATAGTCTTGCTGGTGGAGGTCAACGGTTTTGATGGTAATTTTACCGATGTGGTCTTTTGAGTAGCTGACTTGGCAGATATTGGTGTCGTCAGCGTTGATTTTAAAGGCTTTGGCTGCATTCTAGCTACAAGAATCTTTTCAGAAATGGTGGCCCCGTTGATATCGCTGGTCAGAGTTGCAATTTCCCGACTCGGTACCGCTTTAGCTGCAACTAAGCTATAGGTACCGGATGACACCTCCCTAACCAGGATCTCCTGGATCGTTTTCCTCTGCAAAACGGGGGCACTCTTGGGAACTTGCATGTTCACCGCTGCAGTTAATGCACGTTGGAGCAGATGTACATGCTCCATCCTGAGAGATATCTCCATAGTTAACGCACGCAGATTCACCGTTATAAAATTCGCTAGTGTGTCCAAAGCGCTGACACTTATACCATCTTGGTATAAGATGGCGAAAAAATCCTCCACCATTGCAAATGTCTCCGGTGGCATGCTCACACCACCTTAGGCGCCACCCCGCCTTAGGTGAGAGTCCTGGCCTGGACCTAGCTCACCTTAGGGTCTCCCTCCCAATTTGAAGATAGAGGGACTGAATCACCTTCAGGAGCGTAAGAGCTCATGCAATGGCCCCTACCGGATATGAACACAATCCTACATGATACTCAGGGGCTGGGAATTACGCTTTAACCAGTCACTCTTTGCGAAACCCCTCCTCCGTCCCGGTATCTGTCAGACTGTGTTCAGGGAGATAACTGATAGTTGGTCAGACACACTTGTGGGCCAAAATTGATTGGGAGTTTGGCATAAGCCCTCTCATCCCTTAGAGGAACCCAATCGAGAGTATGGCTCGGGATCCCGGGAGCGCCAATCCCAGTGATCTCCCAGATAAATATGTAATTAGCATATTTAGTTTTGTATTTACAGCCAACAATTTTCGGGATTTTTCTGTACAATGTTCTATAACTCCTGCAATTGTTTTGCATGTTCAATTTTCCTAAAACAAATAATAATGAACTACAATAACTTACCCGTGCAACATATACCTTTAATTTCATCATATGAAGCAGGACATCTAACAATGTTGGATGTTGTTTCTAAATACACCATGCAATGTTTTTGAGCAAATTAAACATGTCACATTCTCTCCATCTGCATAGCAAAAAAATAACCTCATTCACCCATTTTCATTTTCTGTAAAATGATGGTTTAGTAGACAATGCCATCACAAACTCCACCACTGGACTGTTTACTTCCAACCACCTTCTCGCCTCTAGTTAGCAACACTGACACAGGCTGTGCACACTTTCAGGTATTATGTTGCGACTACACTCCGTGTCGTGACACAGGCCCATTTACGCAGAAACAGTTTTAGTCATTTAATGCTGTTATTGCGTAAATATGCTCTATGCATTGTAAACAACTAACACTGTTATTAAAATTAAATTGAGTGCTATTTATGGATGTTCTTTAACTACTATGGTTCTTATCCTACCATTCTAACAGGTCATGAACTTCAACCACACCGTGCTGGTGCCTACTACTCGAGATAAGGTTAGTACTCCAAAGGCACTCAGATTGTTCCAGCACATTAACACATGTAATCACTGACAGCCGGCAGTTGTTACTGTGCTTTGAGTACTGACGTGTGTATGAGGTGACAGCAATGTACTCTATAGACGAACACGTGTTTCTAGAAGAAAACGTTTTTTTATGAACATGGAAATTACACTAAGAAAGTGAAACAAAATGTTGTTGCTAAATTTCTACTCAAAACCACACACCAAGATACTGTGCGTGATTTAATTAATAAATTTTGGGGGATAGGTTCCATGCAGGATGCTGCGACAAGTGATATAGTCAATGTCTTAACAGAAGAAAACCTAGCAGATAGAATGCTTAATAGTCCACAAAAATCAATTAAATTGGCCCAACAAATGATATTACTTAAGGTTCCGCATACAAAGCAGTCAGAAAAGACCTCTATTTGTATCCATGTAAAGTGTCTGTTGTCTACGAATTATTACCCATAGATCATGGAAAAAGAGTGCAGTATTTTTTGGTTGCACTTTTCCAGATGCTAAATTCACAAATATGGTGTATTGAAAATCCTAATGCCATTCAGGAAACCCGTGTGCAATCTCTCACTTGCAAATTATTGGACCAACAGTTAATTATGTTTACTGCTTGGATATTCTTTTTCCTTTATTGCACAGCTAAGTGAAGATGATGTGAATGGTGTATTTTTTCAACAAGACAACGCCACTGCTAATGTATTACATCAATCTATGGGGCTGTTAGTAGAAATTTTTGGGGAAAGACTAATTCTCAAGATCTGACACCTCTCGATTATTTTCTTTTGGGAGCCGCTAAAGTTCTGGTCTACATGGAGAATCCCAAAAGAATTGAGCTGAAAACAGTAATTACATATTACATAACATCTGTAATGAAAACTACTTAAATTACAGCACCTCAAAATAAATTAAAGCAAGTGAATCTGCATCTTCAAGAAACTGGTGCACATTTTCAACATCATTTTTAAACAAGTGAGTTTTGTATTATTTATTTACATTACCTTTCACATTTACATGCGCCTAACAAAGTTCTTAATTAGCAGGGGTTGTAACCATATGCTCGAGACAGCCAGTGCTGCCACCAGTATTTCCATCTCTAGGGGAATTTTAGTTACATGAGACATGCAGAGTGATTTAAGATAAAGAGAGTTGAGGGTTGTTACACTACATCACTAAAATATTCTTGCTTGAACGCGTTTCGGGAGATGGTTTGTTCCCATCGTCAGCATGTCCTCAACTGATTTTTCCAGTCGTTGTCTGGGGGATGTGTGTTGCTAGTGGTGTTCTCTGGTGCTGGGCTGATGAACCTCCAAAGGCTGCTGGGTGGCGGCAGTTCGAAATTCATTGGGTGATTCCTGTGTTTGACAATATGTATTTTTTTCCCAGATGTCCAATTCATTGCTGCTGTTGATCGGTTTTAAGAGTTTTATGTTCGGAGTGATATCATGGTTTGAAGACCAGAAATGATGTGCTACTGCTGATTTCTGCTACATTCTGCTGATATCATATCACATCTCTGGAAGATACTAAACGCGCGCCACACCACACACCACACACACACATGTGCGGACATGTTTGTTTGGATTCAGGGGGTCTCAAAACATATTTCTGGTGAAATCTCGGTATCAAATTTTTGGGTGGAATACAATACTTCCCCTACTTACTATACGTAGTAGAGAAAATAATAACAAACTTTTTAACTGAAAATTATGTACAGAGAACAAGTTATACATATGGAATGAACAGAATGATAATTGCATTTAGCATTACACAAAGAAAAAACGGAAAGAAAAATTATAGACACAGGAAACAAAAAATTGAATTGTACATGTTAAAATTAGGTTTACATTGGAAAAACATATTTATACTGACATCTGTTGAACTATTACAAAACCTTATTTGGACTTGGAACCAAAGTGTATACTCATTTCCAATGTCTCTGGCAGAGCATTGGTTCTTAAGTCTGTATGTATGTTGTCACTGTGCACATCTCAACAGAATACTCAACAAACTTGCTATAGCCTTCTTTGATATTGAGCATCACAAGTTGACAATCCCTGTCTTTTTAAGTTTCCTTTACAATCGTCTGCAAACATGGATATTCTGCCAGTCTAGCTGCTTTAAAAGCGGAATCTTTGCAGCGCTTTTCAGGACATATGTCTTGCCATTTGTTATGATGTCTGTCACATTGAAATATTTGTTAGGAAAGCTTTTTGCTGTGTCAGTCATCTTTAGCCTGGTTAGTTTTGTTTACAAAGGGCACCCCAGATTTTTAAGCTGCTACTGCTTTAATTCTGCCCTCTTTACTGTCGAGTTAATGCAATTAAGAGCAGCAGTTGTTTTGCTGACCAACGTGTTGTAAGTATCAGCTGTAAAGGATCTGACCTTCATCCATGGTATTGCTAAAATCAACCAAATCCCCAAGAGGGATGGAAAGTCTGTATAGCACTCTCTCAGGAATGCAAGAACCCTGTATTTGCTAACATTTTGACATTGGAAACTGCACCATTTAGGTGACTGGCCAGTTTATGTGCCCAGCATTGAATTTGAATCACTGCAGGGCACATTTGTGGACACAAAGTCATGAGGGCCACAATGTTGTTCTACTGGATTTCATATTCCTAAAGCCTGTGCTTTTCCTGCCCTGGAACACTCAGTGGCATTTACTTGCTCCAGTATTTTCACCCCTCCAACAGAAACCCTCAGCAGTATTACAAACATCAGCTTGTTGTCTCATCACAAAGTACAACATGCTGTTTTCAATGCATTCCATGACTTCCTCTTTCCCTTTTTATTTTTTTTGGGTGCAACTGACAGTTCTGCAAGTATCTGCAGAGGGAATATCTCCAGTTCCTAAAACAATGAATTAAGTTTGTTTTTTTATGTGTATTAAAGAACTGCCAGATTTGCAACATGAAGTTGCGCAGACTCCTCTCCCTATAAAAATGCAACCTACTTGATCATTTTGAATACATTTCTGTTTTTACACAAATTCGAATACGTTTTGCAAATGAATTTAATACAGAAACAATTTTTGAAGCAGTTATGTTGGCTAATGTTTATACCTGGTATTATAAAAGTATATATTTATCAAAATATAATAGAACTGAAAAGTAAACGTGTTACAATTACAGTCATTTTAAACAAATTATGCATCCTTGTCAGTTGATTAAACACATGACTTGAAACTACCTTGAAGAAACAAATGTCAGTTCATGCGATTACTGTATTGAAAATGCTTTGTACCAGTAGCATTTACACACATCTCAAAACGATCTGAACCCACTTTTCAGGTGTATAGAAATTTACACTCAATATGTTTTGAATCCTTCTTTTCATGAAGATTTCAAAACAGTAACTGTAATCCAAATGTTTGAAAACTACATGTCACATATGCTTGTGCACAGGCCTTTCCACGCAATGTGCGGACTAGCTGTACATACAAAACCTGCCAAAATCAAAACTTGTGCAAAAAATTTATAAATATTGGGCCAGCTTTGCATTGCTGAGCAGCAGCAGGAAACACTACACAAATACCAATATCAACTTATTAGTTCATCTTTATTCTCTTTAATTTTTTTGGCATTGCTAATAGTTTTAATATACGTAGATAGTTTATTGGCAAGCACAGCTTCCTCAGCTTTATCTTTGTTCTCTTTGTGCTTAAAGCTGTACTGCTCATACAAATCTCTTTTTGGCAGCAGTGTACACATATAATACACATCATTATTTTATTCTTCAAATCAAAGGCATCTTGTATCTTGACAGTTTACTGAAGCTTCAAACACACACTCAAGGAACAATGAATCTAGGCATGCATGTTACTCTAACAGATTGCACACAACACGTGACTTACACTTACATTTTACATAATTCGTATCTTGTAGTCACTAGATGGCGCTCCTTATAATACTAAGGTCATATTAAAATCTTAGATTTTGCATTATTTCATGACAAAAATCACATAATACTCTAAAAGCTGGAATATTTTGCACAAAAGAATTTATTTGTGAAATTTTGGTACATTTTTCAAACAAGAAAAGCATTTATTACGTGTCAGGGAACCTAGAAAAACAAAACAGTTACTTTCGCATCAAAAATAAGAAAATTGTGCAAAAACACATTTGCGAAATTCCATAGTAATCACTGATATTAAAAGGAAATTGAAAGGAAAAGAACAAGTAGGAAATCATAGAATGATTTATAATGGAGTAAAGCAAAACAAAGACCAGCAAAAGGAGGTTGATGAAAAATGGAAAAGAAGAACTCAAAACTATGGTTTTATTGATGAATGACTATTAACAATACCAAGAGGGCAATTAGTTGTATGCTCCAAAAGGAGGACCTTAGAATTTTATGAAAAATTGCAGACAGAAGTAGGTCAAATTAAAAATAAAGTAATAATAGGAGACTTAAATGCAAGAGTAGGGAATCAACCTATTTCAAAATTGTCAGTACTTACTGAGAGAATCATATTAATGAAAATGGAAAATTACTTAAAGATTTTGCTGTTTTCATTAAACTTAAAATCACTAATACATTTTATAGCTTATAAATATACATGGAATGTCAGAGGGAAACATCACTGATTGATTTAATAATGATAAATTATACAGAGGACAAGACTGCACCATTATTTAGTAATTTCCAAATTTAATATGTGCAAGAATGATGATAAAAGAAAAAGTACAAACAATAGTTTATAAAATTAATTCTATTACAAGATAGGCAATTATATCAGGAAAGACTGAAAAATATCTTCAAGCAACAGGAAGATGGTGTAAAAAACAATGGACTAATATAGAAAAAGTTATTAAAAAGGCACTTAAAGAAGCAGCATTTAAAAGTTAGGAAAATTAATTGAAAAAGAGTGGGATTAAAAATATGGAACATTTAATCTTAATACATAAAAGTCAGTGTACAGAAGTGGTTGGAGTATGTATTCCCCTTATAGCCTTCTACACCATTGTATCAATTTCAACCAAGCAAAAATTATTATCCAGCAATTCTGCCCCATTTCACAGGATTTATGTGATGCTTGCAAGACCATCTCTATCTTTCTCAATGATAATCGTAATAGGTCGAACTTGACCAACATAACAGTCAGTTACACAAAATAACAAAACAAAAGCATGTTCACGCACTATTGACTCCTCTGTCATTAAGACAGTCAAATAAATAATTACAACAGCTGTGTCACCTGTGGCTATGCTGCAATCACTTGGTTCAAATTGTATTGTGAAAACAGGAAGCAACAACACCCTGCTTCTTATTTATCTTAATATGACATGGTGCCGAACAGTCAGAATAAAGAAGATAAGGGCAGATAACTAGAACCTTCAAGAAGTGTGTCGATATAGTTCTAGAACCTTGTGGAAAGATATGTAAGAGAGCATTCTTGCGGGTTGTTGAGTGTGTTTTGGAGCAACATCAAGCTTGGCAACAGCTGTTATAATGTGCAGTGAGTTTTACTGTGAACAATCGGTTGTAGAGGTCTTGTATTTGGCTCCTGAATGAAGTGAAGTGACCGAGTACTGAATTACTTCAACTTAGTGGTGACATTAGTCAAATGAACTTCCAGCGGAACAGTGGCAGTGAAAAAGTCACAATTTAAAATAATACAAAAGGATTCAACACAATTACATTGACTACAACGGTGCTCAAACACTGCTAACATAAAAGGTCAAAGTTAAAGTACATTCTGCAATCATACTCCAATGTTTTTATTCTTCTTGAACGGATTGCTCTCCTCATTCAGGGCTCTTCTGTAACTTCCTTGTTAAGAAGGCGACTACAATTATTTGTTAAGCTTAAAGAACCACCCTTAAGAAATGTGCCATTATTTGGCATTCCGTAACTTGTCTGTTATCGTGATGTTTGTGTTCTCGTGATTTGTTAGCGCACTGGAGTGACTAATCGAAAATTTGTGCACTCTGCGACAGCATTTTGTTTCCACATTGCCGTCAGCACTGTAATACCAACTACCGAATGCTTTTGTTACTTTTCCTTGCCAACATGGAGATAAAGCGTGCTATGAAAGTGTTACATGAAAAATATAAAATATATGTGGATTGTTAAAATTTGCACCCATTGCAGAAAATAGTATAACAAACATTTTCTTGTGACCCCGAAATAATTCATTTTTTTTATGGGGAAAACTCGCCAAGCGATTGAACATCTGCGGCAATGTCCCTGTAAAATGATAAAATTAGGAATATTTAATATTAGATTAGGAATAACAGAAAAAAGAGTTAGCAATGCAGTTTCATACTGTTTTAATGCAAGTTTCATAAATTCATACCAACCCGCAAGTATTGCTTACTTTTTTTTTGCTTTTAATTATACTTTTTAAAGATACCAGTGGTCATGCAGATTTCTCTGAAATTGTAATGGATACATCAAGCATAAGTAGGTACTCATTCTTTTATTCAGCTTTAGTTCAGTTCTGTGAACAGGTTCTTGCACGTTAATCTTTGTAGGAAAATCATCACTGGTATCTGATAATAACCATATTACTTTAGGTATTCGTTAAATGGAAGGTTGTGATGAAAAGAAAGGTTAGTGTCAGTAGTTGTGGTATCTGGGGGAATATTACCACTACAAGTATTTTATTTTGGATTATTTTTCATCTTCAAATTTACTATGTATCAATTATCACTATAATTTACAACGCAACTGACTGTTATGTTGTTCTTCCAGCAGCATCAGTATAAATGCAATTTCTACCATAACAAGAAACTAGCTTTCTGCTAGCAAATTCTTTTAGCACATTGGAAATTATCTAAAGATAATTCTGGGAACAAAAATGTATCATTGACTAATTTTGAAGATTTAGAAGCTAGTAACAGTGATGTATCATAATTTAAAATAGAGAGTTGAGGGTTGTTACACTACATCACTAAAATATTCTTACTTGAACGTGTTGAGGACATGCTGACGATGGGAACAAACCGTCTCCCGAAACACGTTCAAGTAAGAATATTTTAGTGATGTACTGTAACAACCTTCAACTCTCTTTATTTTAGAAAATGTATCATTGTACTATCCTACAGCTCCCAAAAGTGTTCAATTCCTAAACTTAACCTAAAAATGCAGCAAATGAATTCGTGAACCACGCAAATAAACATAGATTTATCATTATTTGAAACTAAAATTCTAGAATTGATAACTGTTAGTTTTTATTACAGAGATTACACAACATTTATTTTCCTATTCAAATTTGTCTCCTAAAACTTATGTTGGGAGCATCATTTACCAATGCTATCACATGGAACATTGCTTACTCAAACATAATCTGTAACATTTGTGTTTTACACTAAAACAAATAAATAAAACATTTTATAATTAAAATGACAAGCTTCTATTGTGCTTTTCCTCTTACAGCAGCATAAGACGACGTCTATGCAAATCTGTCGTGTAAGAAGTGTATTCACTTGAGGGTCTCACGTTTTGTTGCGTTCAACAAGCAAATCTTTATTCTTAACAAAATTCTATTTTGTTACAAAGTTACAGAATGTAAATCATTGGTTAGCAGCTTTAACATTTGCTAAGCCTTAACAAAACATTACAGTATAGCCTTGTTTAAACTCCCAAGAACTTACAAGCCAATCAATTCCTTGGATGGGTGGTAGCCCAATACCTAATGCAGTGATAAAGAAGAAGGAAATGAAATGTAGTGATGAAAGGGATCATAAAAAATTTGTGGGTCCAATTATCCAATCCAGCATTCACCTAGCAAATGAGAAAAACTGTAAAAAAATCTTCAGTCAGATTGGTCGGCCCACGGGGTTTGAACCCAGGACCTGCCAAATACAAGTCACACACATTACCACAGTGCCACCTCCCTCAGTGTTTGGATATTTACTTCTAATTTGTAGTTTCTCACTTTCTTTTTCTTCTTCTTCTCCTCTGAATGTTAATTTTGGCCTTTCTTTTGTTTTATCTGTGTTTTTTCTTAATAGTTTTATAATTTATTTAGAAAAATTGAGTTGGAGTTGAAACATCAGTGACATGTTTTTCATCTCGACTGCTTTCAAGAGCTATTACTTCCATCCTCGGAAGTGGTCGAATGGTTCCTTGTGGTGTTTTCCGTGTGTGTTTGTTAGTGGTGACATCTGGTGGGGGAGTAATGAATTTCCATAGTGGGTTTGGTGGCGGAAATTTAAAATTCATTACACAGTGTTTATGTATTGTGATTAATAACTTTTCTCAAGATTGAAAACGAAGGTACATTACCATTTCTAAATTTAAAAGCAATTAGAAAAACCAGAACAAGATTAATTTTGGTATGTACAGGAAGCCTACAGATTCTGAAAACTACATAAAAAGCAATAGTTTCAACCCAACCGACACAAACATGCAGTCTTAAACAGTTTGATCCATAGATTGGTTTACATGCCATTAACAGAAACAGAATACAAACACATAGTTAACACAGCTATAAACAATGGCTTCACCAAACAATTCATTGACAATAAAATAGCACATTTCAGGAACAGAAACACATTAAGGAAACCATAAAGTTCACCCAAAAAAAAATTATTTTCAAAATGTTCACCTTCTACCCACGGACTCACTATAAATTCCACATCTTCAAAAAGCACAACATCTGTCTAGCTCCACAAAACAAATTCAGTCTCGAGAAATTACCCTGCAACAAATCAAAGGACCAAATACCTCAGAACAAAAAAAGCAGAAATCTGTTAAATTCACTGTCCAGAATGTGACTAAATCTACATAGACAAGAAAAAGAAATTTAGAGACCAGATTGAAAGAGCTTATCAAAAGACAAACAGATAGATTAATATGCAGTTGCAATTCACTTTTGGACAACAAATCACAACATCAAACCAAACATCACACTCCTAAAACCAGCAAAATATACAGGAAAAGTTATTAATCACAAAATATAAACACTGTGTAATGAATTGTTGCCACCAAGTCCAGTATGGAAATTCATCACTCCACCACCAGATGTCACAACTACAAACAAACACACACGAGAAACCAGTCGGCCATTCCAAGGATGGGAGCAATAGCTCTTGAAACTGCTCAAGACGAAAAACATGTAAATGACGTAAATGCTTCAACTCCAACTCAATTTTTCTAAATAATTTCAAATTCACATCACTGTTACTAGCTAGTACAGAAGTTTTATACATGTTGATTACTGAGAATAGACAAGGTTATATTGAATGTTACTTAAACTGCTATTACTTCTTCCCAACTGAGATTTCTCTATAATTTGCAATTTGACAACCTGCATTCACAGAAATCAACATTACAAACTTGGCATGTGCGATTGTTCAGCAGTACTTTCGTATAGTATTTTCTCAGTATTATATTTTGTTATTTTTAATGTCCTGAGAGTTTTAATTAACTCTTTATTTAAATGTCTTGCAATAGAGGTGGGGAATTAAACCGAGTTTTATTTATGGACACTCTTTTAACTACTATGGTCCTTAGCATACAATTCTATATTGGGTGTGAAACACCGAACATTTTGTTCAGAGGGCCCTTTAATAGGCTTGAAGTTCTTTTACATGTATAAATCTATGACACAAGACTACCGCCTTTACTTCCCTTCTGAAGCAAGATATGCTAAGGATTTTTATGCCTGAAAAAATCCATTGCCCTCCACCAAGTTTGAACCCTGAACCTCAAGAAATGAAGGCTAGCATGGTACTTCTAGACCACAGAGAATGGTGGGGGAGGAAGCAAATTAAATTAATTATATCATCTACCTATGTAATGTAGGGTAAACTAGCTAGTTAGAAATAAAAAAGCAGCATATAAAAATCCTCCAAACGAAAACACCTGAAATAGATGAACAATATCACAAAGAAGCACAAGAAAGGCAATTATAAGGAGAGAACTTTATTAACCAAGTACAACATGACTTGCATGGCAGACAAGAATTTGCATATCAAGTTATTAAAATGTTACAGAAAGACAAGAAGGATAGAGTTACTATCAATAATATTCCAGAAAAAGAGTAGATAAATTATTATAAAGAATTATGGTATGAGACAGAAGAAATTCTGGAAGAAACCAATGATAACTCAGTAGATGAAACAAAACATGCGATGGGGAAAATGAAAAATTGAAAAGCTCCAGGACCTAACTGTAGATTTAGATTTATTTCCATCTTTCTTTGATACAATATCACAAACGAAACTTATATTTAAAAATTTTAAAAATCTAATGCATCTTAAACTAGCTCTCCTAGCGATAAAGCTACTGTACCATTTCCTCACTTTCTGTTGCTCCTTTCTCAACCAACATTTTACTGTGGTAATATATGGACTTTACCGTGGTGAACTAATGCTAAAAGTTTATCGAGAATTTTACCATGGTTAAATCTGACTGGCCATGAATCACCCGTTTTCATCCATTATCTCCAACTTCATTATTGTTTGAAATGTTAAAATTGCAGAACGGTATAAGTTAGAACTCTCAATTAAAATAAACACTCCATTTTCACCAATGAATGTATACTGATAAAGTTACTTTAATGTGCTTTGTAATTTTTAATGCCTTAAGGCTTTTTGTGTGACAGGTGCCTTAAGTATCCTGACCCAAGACATGACAAAAATCCACACAACCATGGCATTACATGTAATAATTATATTACTTGAAGCATAATTCCAAGAATAAGGCAGAAATGCGGAGAGCAATAAATGGATTTAGTGAAATTAGTACATTTTCAGGAATATTAGGTACATTAATTGCACGGATATAGGAATCCATTAACCTAAAGAGATCAATGCTGAAGTCTGGAATCCAAAGTCATCGTGGTGGTGGTGGGGGGGGGGTAATGTGTGAGCCTCATGTTCAAGAGGTTCCAAGTTTAATCTTGTCTGGGGATAATTTTTTGAGATAAAGAAGGAAATTATTGAGGGAATTTGTAAAGGAAAATTTTCCTTTTCACTATTGTTAAATAAAACCGGACCTTCTCTCATTCTTTTCCTTCTTGGACAAGGTTAAGTTAGGAAGTGAATATTCCGTCAAATAAGTCATTGCATTTTGAAACTTCCCTTCATTATTTAAAGTAACTTACATTAGGAGTTTCTGTTTCAGCAGTTACTGAACATCATGATACAATGAGGAGTTTGCGTTTATTGCTTTTTACAGAGACTGCTTTGTTTTTAATCTTGTTGTAATTTAAATGAATGTAAGTAAACATAGAGATAATGCCAGATAGAATTTTGCAGTATTCAGAACCAAAACTGCAACTTTCATTTAATACAGAGCATTCTTCATTGGCTTCAATTGCCTTTTTACATAAATTAATTACATCTTTTTGTTTATTATAGTTTAAGAACTCGGATTCATATTTACAGGATATCAACATCTGAACAATTCCTACAAGTAACATTGGATCTAATAGCACTGTTAGTCCACCTCTGTTAATTGACTGGAAATAGATATCCAAACAGTCACTATTATTGCAGAATAGCTTTACACTTTAACTTACAACTCAACTTAAAAGAAACACACCCATTCAAATAATTTTACTTGTATAATTCTCATTTAATACTTTATAAAAGGTCTCATTTATTTCACCACTTTCTTGGCTTACAGGTCATTTACTGAAAAACCTAATATTTCCTACCTTGCTGATTTTAAGCCAAGAACACTTTTAATTCATAATTTATTTTCAGCTTTCATTATTTGAGTCTTAGTAACACTATAACGGGACAGCCAAGAATCTACAAACTGGCTGCGCTGTGTTTTTCTATTGGGCATGTAGAAACATGATTACACTATACTGCTATAAACAAGGTCATGCTGTTGATGTGGTTTTGCTCTGCAGTGTGAAGTGCAGTATTAAGTTGATGTTCAGTTATTAACAGTTATTTGTTATTTTGTCCTGTACTTAGTCACAAAGTATATTATGGCTCAGTATATGTTTTCTACTGCAGAGCGTGTATTTATTTATGATTCATGTGTGTTAACTCAGTCAGCTCGCCAAGTGAAAGTACAATTTGCAGAAAGATTTCTAGGTGTAAAAGTTCCAGGCCACAGGAAGTGTTCAGGCCAAGAAATCTAAAAGACGGCCTACAATTCTTACCTAAGAAACATTAGACATTGGTCATCATTTGGAGAATTTCCCCCAAAAAACCACTTGGGCATCTTTCACAACAGGCAAGCATTTCTTATGGCTCTGCACTTAAAGCTACCAAATTTCTGAAGTTAAAACCATATAAAATAACTGTGGCACGTGCTCTTCAACCAGGTGATCCTGTAATTAGGCGTACATTTTGTGAGTGGAGTCTCAATAGTGTACACAATGGCGAAATAGACCCACAATTAATATTTTTCAGACGAGGCTTGGTTCCACCTTCATGGATATGTGTATACACAAAATAATCTTTATTGGAGCTCTGATGAACCTAATATTGTTCATGAAATACCCCTTCATGATGAAAAAATTAGTGTATGGTGCACCATGAGTGGAGAAAGAGTTAGAGGGTCAATTTTTTTTTGAGTCAACAGTTGACACCCATACATATGTGAATACAATTTTGCACCCTTTTATTAGAGAATTAACAGACAGGGAGTGTGATTTTGCCTATTTTCAACAAGGCTCTGCAATAGCTCAGACGGCAAATATTTCAATGAGAAAAATTGAAAGTGTGTTTCAGGACAGCATTATTAGCAGAGATTTGTGGCTCCCTCGGTCCCCCAAACTAACCCCCTGCGATTTCTATCTCTGGGGTAACTTAAAACATAAAGTGTATGAGACAAACCACACACCCTGGAAGAATTAAAACAAAATATCTGCCAGGAAATTGCCAGCATTTCTCAACGTGAACTACAGCGAGTGATGAATAGTTTCTTAAAGAGGTGCCAAAAACGTATGGACAACAACAGTGGCCAGTTTCAAAATCTCCTTTCATAAAGTTGGTAAGTAAAGCCCTTAAAAGTAGTTGTATGGTTTCATCCGCACCTTTCTATGATAGCGATAGATTGCTGAAAACACAGACTAGAAAAACACCACACAGTTGGTTTGTAGTTTTCTGGCTCTCTCTATAGTTTCCACCTTCCATGTGTCTTTATTGGCCAAATCTGTGTTCAATATTGTCCACTTGAAACTTCCCAGTTAACATATATTTGAAATTATATGTAGTAAGAGCACATACAGCAATTCAGCGCGCAGGTGGTGTGAACGAGAGCGTTATATGTGCCATTTGTTAAACACCCACTACTGTGATTTTTACCAGAAGTAAGTTCTTCCCACTTCTTCAACCAACAATCACCAATTGATGTCTTTAAATGGCTCCATCAAGTTATTTCTAAACACATGCCTCTTTATATGTACAATGGACCATCAAATCACTATTATATACAAAAATGTGAAATATGTACTTGCAAATCCGTGCTTCTTTAATGCAACAATTGTTGTTTCATTAAATATATTTGCAACTAAATTAACTTTCTGAAGTATTAGGCGCAGATTTAACTAATGAATTTAATTCACATTGGTGTAACTATCACAAATGGGAAAATCTGGCTTCAACAACAGCATCACTTTCATTTTTGTGACTAGCCGAGTTACAAGGGTTTTGTAAATTGTTCCAGAAAGGGGTGTGAAATGCTTTTCCATCATTGTTTAAGTTTGTCAAGTTACTACATACATTCTTGAAAATATGTACAGTATCATATAGAACATTATTCTAAAAAGGCTACCTTCCATTATAAAATAGTATTTTGTTATTTCACTAAATAGCACTTTAATTCCGTTATTATCGGTTATAACATAAATTTTTTTCAAACCTGAATCTAGGATCTGACTTATCACATCATTTGTCATATCTGCAAGTTCCAAAAACCTTTATGCTGTTTTACGAGAATTAGCCTCACAACTTCACCTCACAACCAATGCAAAACTGCTAAAAAGAGTAACAATGATTTTAGCTAACTGTTGTGCATTATTGACAGCAACTCCATATTATGACCATTCTTATAATCCATGCTCTATTTTACATGCACTTCACCAATTATAAGATTACAAACTTTTCTAAATCTGTCATTTTCTTTGCTACATGAATTAGGAAGTTAGTGTTCACACTTTTTAATGTCAGGGATATGGCAAAAAATTGTGATAGTTTTTGTAAATATTTAAGTTGAGATAACGATAATATATCATGAAGCCAGATAAAGTCATAGGATTTAACAGATTGCATATCAATCACAAATGCATTTAAAATGGTTGACTCAGTATACCCTAGAGTTCTGATAAACAGAAGAGGAAACTGATCTTCCAACACTTTACAATACTGTCATCATCTTCAATGAATGTTTTCAAGCCTTCCGAAATTTCAGATATAAGCACATTTTTGTCATTTTCACAGAATTTGCAGAGAGAAAATAATTGGGACCACTGAGTGAGAGCACCATTCCTTACTACACAATATCATGCTGCTAAGAATAACAGCCACATTTATATGAGCTTCAACCTGCATATGTTTGTTTACTTTTACACTGCAGCCAGAGGCAGTTGCCTAGAGCGGCAATTGTCAGGGGGCGGCATTTTCTCTATCTTTCTGTTCCCTTTTTTTACTGTAAAATTTTTATTTTTAAAAAATCTTGACAAATCTTTTCTGAAGTTTGATCTTGTACAACTTGTGGAAGTAGAATATTGTTTTATCACATTCTCACGGTGAGAGTAAAAGAAAAGACTGCAGCTGCGTAATTTTATTGCAAAACCTGTACAAGGGGCTTGTATAAACTGCTTGTATAAACAACAATGCCTTGTTGAAAAACAAATAGGATGTATGCTTATTGTTTATTGCTATTAATATAACTCAACTGCATCTTCAATATAGGCCTATATCGTCATCAATAGCTTAAAAATGAATCACAGCCTGCCTTTCAGAAATCAGTTTTGTTTCAACAATGAATGTTTGAATACGTTTCGAACTGTTAACAAGTATATTTTAGTATTCAATGGACTTAGATAGTGAATGGTTGTAAGCACAGAGGACTGAGTGTATAAGAAATTGTAAGTACTCGTTTCATAAATCACAGCTTCCAAATGAGTGAACCTGAATCACGTAAAAAGTTAAGTGGCTCACAATATAGAAAACATGCTAAAGTAAAGCAAGGAAAAAAATAGGGTGTTAATTGCAAAGTGTAAAAAGTTACAGTTTCTTTCTACAACATTATCCAATGAAGATGCTGATGGTGCTGCTGTTAATACAGATTCTAATAAAGAATTAACAGAAACGGCACTCGTTGCCGTCTGCCGCTATCATAGAAATATACGGATGAAACCATACATTTTTAAAACTACTTTTAAAGCCTTTACTTACCAACTTTATGAAAGGAGATGTTCAAACTGGCGACCGTCGTCCATATCTTTTTGGCACCTGTTTAGGAAACAATCCATCACTCGCTGTAGTTCACATTCCTGGCGGATATTTTGCTTTAATTCGTCCAGGGTGTGTGGGTTTGTCTTGTACACTTTATGTTTTAAGTTACCCCAGAGATAGAAATCGCAGGGGGTTAGGTTGGGGGACTGAGGGGGCTACACATCTCTACTAATAATTCTGTCCTCAAACACACTTTCAATTCTTTTCATAGAAATATTGGTGGTATGAGCTGTTGCAGAGTTTTGTTGAAAAAAAGCAACATCACGCTCTTTATCTGTTAATTCTCTAAAAAGAGGGGGCAAAATTGTATTCACGTATGCATGAGCTTCAACTATCAACTGGAAAAAAAAAAAAAAATTCTAATAATAAAGTTGGTAAGTAAAGCCTTTAAAATGGTTTTAAAAATGTTGTATGGTTTCATCCGCATATTTCTATGACAGCGGCAGACGGCAACGAGCGCCGAGGACACGGACGGGAAAAACACTGCGCAGCCGGTTCGTAGTCTTTTGGTTGTCTCTGTATTATGGAGTAGGTACATGGTAACTGCGTGGAGTACTGTTAAGTTTAGATCTACTTGCAGAAAACCCTCCCCGAAATTTTTTTCTGAGTACGGGCATGCTATCCTTCCTAACTCTGCCAGTGCCACACCCCTTGGTGAGCTCTTGTTTCTTTCCAAAACATTCTAACCTGGCTATGTCAACACAAAATTATTAAAAATGGAGAAGAGACATATATATTTTACTAGTATATGTAGCGATATTTCCGCCGATTAAGAACACATAAAAAGGAACTCTATAAGAATTATATTTTAGGAATTATTAATAATTAATTAATATTCAACTTAATAAATTTCCATAATTTTAAAGTCATAGGATTAAAATTGTATCAATCAAAAGCCCTTCATAAGCTGTAAATATGTTTTAAGTTTGCATAATATTGCAAAATAAATAAAGGGTATTGCATGAGAAAAACTGCAGGATTTAGGCAAGAATAAGAGTAGCTTTGTTTTAGACTGTCCATTATGTTTTCCAAGCATGGGACCATAAAAATCGAAACGTTCTTTTGTACTTCGTGGGTGCGAGACAAGTTTTCAAGAAACAGATGCTATGAGGCAACGGACATTTCCTACAGTTAAGCTTTGAATTTTCAACCAGGGAACCAATAAATGTAGAGAATAAGTGCGAGAACCAATAGAAACATAGGAAGACGTAGTGACAGGTATAAAATTTGGAGGAGAGCAGTTGTTGATATATGTGAATGCGAGTATGGTTTTGGGACAGTCTGTCATGATTTTTCGGTAAGGAAACACGCATCACGTTGAGTCAAAAAAAAGAAAAAAGAAAAGGATAAAAGTTACAAAACTTACGAAGTGCCACAGGGAATTTCAGAACAACTCGCCAACAGTTAACCCTGAGATGTGACGTCCATAAGTGCTTCCTGACTGATATTGGCGATCTCGAGTCCTGAAGACTTCACCTACAACGACGCAGAGGTAAGAGTAACACAAAAAAGTAGATCCATACAAAAACGCTACAAACCTGGCGCTGCCAACGTGGTGCTCAAAAAAGTTCCAGACCCACATTGCAGAGGATACCTGCAACTTCAAACCCACAGGAGGCACGAGATTCGAACCCAGGACTACTAGAACTTCAGCGACGGTGACGGTAAATCTTTATCACAACGAAAAGTAAGACAGTGCAAAATTCCCAAGTGTGCATGCTCACATGTTTTTGTGAAGTGGTAAATCACTATCGGATCTAACGACAATGAATGCAACCGAAGGCAACAGCTGTAAGGGTAACCAGGGTAATGACCTCAACTCTCCACAAGGGTCTCCCATTAGTGAACCAGTGTATCCTTCAAGGGTTGTTAGGGATTTATATACTGTTCATAAACCTGTTTCTCAACCTTCAATGTTTGATTTCAACCTATTGCTCGAAAAATTTAATGACACCCTAAACACTCAATTAGGGGAAAGTAACAAAGAGTTAGCAGGGGAACTGAAAAAAAAAATGTCTGATCAGGCTCGGGAATTCCGGGAATTGTTAGTAAATAGTAATAAGGAATTACAACAGGGGATAGATAACGTGGTTTCTGAGATCGAGCAGACAAAAGAAAAGTGTCAGAAATCTAATCAGAAAACTGAACAAAGGGTCCTGGAGGTAATCCGGGAAAATAAAGACAACTTCATGCAAGTGCAAGCCAAATTAAGTAATGTTGTGGGGAGAGAAGTATCCACCATTAACAAAGAAATTGAAGGAGTAAAAACTCTCGCCTTATCTATAAGCATTCAGAATGCAAGCACTAGCAGTCGCCTGGAAGGAATAGAGAATAAACATGAAACTTTTGAAAAGGAAATGAATTTGTTAAAAGAAACCGTCAATAATGCCACTACCAATGTGCGCAACAGTATCAACACTAATGATAGTAGTTTAGCCCAGCAAGTCTCACAACCTTCCAACACCACTAATAGAGTATGCAATGATTTGTTAACTTCACAGGTTAGGTTAAGTGCATGCAATAACAACACCCATAGTAATAACGGTGACAATATAAATACTGTATTTAGTAAGGATTGTGGCATGATTCATTCTTTCTCTGGCAGCAACCTTCATCAATCCCTCTTAAATGAAATAAGTGCACCATTTTTCCACGGTACCAAAGATGACTGTCCTCTTTCGTTTCTTCATGAGCTGGACGAATATTTCCAACTCAAACACATTCCAGAGACACTAAGAATGCCTATAGCAAAGAAACAACTGGGAGGTAGGGATTCAGAATGGGCTAGAATTGTGTTTGATAGTCACACTAACTATCTGACTTTCAAACAAGCTTTTCTTGCGCACTACTGGGACATACATCGGCAAACCATCAGACAAGAGATTTTAACGGGAAAATATGACCCCTCCAACGGTTTGTCCATGCAGGATTACTTCCTCCGGATAGTGAATCAGAGTAGACTTATAGAGCCTAAGATCTCGCCATGGGTCACTTTCCCCCACAAACCCGCAACTTCATCCAAGTGGCCGGAGTCAACACCTACACCCACTTTATCGAACTGCTAGCTTCCCTTGAGAACTACCCTCCGAGACAGAAACATGCGAACAGAGGATCCCCAAACCACCAAAGAAACCATCGGAAATACAGGGATAGACACCCAAACGATTGTTACCTAGGGCAGGGGGCATCGACCTTATCACCTAGTAATCATGCCAGAACTGCTTACCAAGAACCTGTACCTCATTTCCCTGGAAACGATAGAAATCGCTGGTGAAAAGATAGCCCACCAACTCCACAGGGTAGACAAAACTTTTATCCTCACTTCCAAGGTGACCACCCACCGCAGATTCAACAAACACATGATAGACAGAAAAATCAAAAGTTCACCAGAGAAAAGCAAACCAGACAGATTACGACTCTTGCACCAATTGAGGAAAATTGGAGATACAAGAGAATTGCTTTCCACCCTTGGGCCTTCCACCCCTGGGCCTTCCACAAATTCCAGAAGACTTTCAAGAAATACATGATAACCCTGGACCATACAAAAAATTCAGCTTAGGAAAGATGTTGAAATCTAGCACTACTAATAGTATTCCAGATGAAAAGAAACAAGGTATATATCAGATAAACTGCAAAGATTGTCACAAAATATACATAGGGAAGACCAAGAGGAACATTGGAACCAGGCTAAAGGAACACTACTGCAACATCAGATATAAACAGTTAGAAAGGTCTGCTGTAGTGAACCATTTTTGGAAAGAGTAGTAGAAAAGGAAGCAAAATTACTAAAGTACGTCAAGAAACCACTAGAATTAAGCTTGTGGGAGAAAATATACATCAAAAAGTTCCAAGAGCAACTGATGAACTTTGAAATACCGCCGGGAAGAGATCTCATCACTAAGTTCATCAATCGGTCAACAGATGGCACCAGAGAACTGGGATCCTACTCCGAAGTCAGTCAATGCATAGCAGCGGAAGATGTGGGGAATGCCGCACGAAACATGTCCTGTGTGTAATATGTAGTAAGTGGAGCTGAGTCGACTCACTCTTTCTTCAATATACAACAAGGTATGTTTAAAGCAACAAAAATAAGCATTAGATAAGGAAAGGAACAACTTTCAGAGGAAATGCAAGTTAATAGCATTTTAAGACAAGGGTGCAGTTTGTCCCCATACTGTTTTAATATACATATATATGGACAAAGTTCTTAAAAGAAATAAAAGGCAAGATACCATCAGAAATCAAGACTAAATAGGAATAATACAATGAATATGCTACCCTATGCTGTTAAAATTAAATTAAATGAAGTTTTATTTATGGACGCTCTTTAACTACTATGGTCCTTAGTGTCCCATTCTATATTGCTCGTGAAAGACCGGAAATTTTGGTCAGAGGCCTCTTTATCATGTTTGAGGTTCTTTTATGTGTCGTAAATCTACAACACGGGACCAGCAGCTTTACTTCCCTTCCAAATGAAGCCATGCTAAGGATTTTTATGCCCGAACAAAAGGTTTGAACCCTATGCTGACATACACTAATACAGTAAAACCTGTATTAAGAGACCACCAATGGTTCCATTGAAAATTGGTCTTTTAGAGGGTTGGTTGCTTAATAGAGGTGAAATTTATTTTTTTTTCACACATGTACTATAATAAACTAATTAGGCATGTAATATAAAAGACCTGAAATGTAGAGCCAGGAACTTTGGACCCTTGGTATGGAATGCAAGTGGTTGGATCCCTTCAGCAAATAGCCTTCTTCCTCCTCACATTTCCTTGAAGATTATTCATGTTTCAATAAGTACAGTTAACAACATTGCCAGACATCATCAAGTCTGGTTTTAGGAATAGATTCTTTCAATTCTTAGAGAGAGGGAGTGAGTGAGCAAGAGGGGAAATAAATAGATTTACCTTCTTTTTCGAACATGTGGCAGAAATATTTATTTAAAAAATACTTGACTTATCTGTGTACGTATGAAATGGCTGATGTAGGAGTTGTTTGCATTTATGTATTGTATTATTCACACATCTTTGATGTTGTTATGATTATATTTAGTTATTTGATTATGAACATGTTGTTTATTAATGTGTATATATCCAGAAATTAGACTCATTAATAAATTGTCAGCAATTTAAAGTATATAATGGCCAACTTTAACTAAATTTGTAAATAGAGAAAATTTATATCAATTATTTTATAATGACCGTGGAATAAACAAACTTGTTATTTCTACTATAAAGAAAATTTAAGAAAACAAAAAGCATTACCAAGGAGCAGTAAAGTACATTCTACTCCATGTAGAAATAACTTAGTATCTTACCAGCATGTAGAATACCATTCCTAAGGCACTCAGATTAAAAGTTGGCATGAAGTATGATGATGAGAATGAATTAATTATAATTGTGAAAGACAATTGTTTGGCAATAAATGAAAATTCATGTTGGGAAAAGAAATATTTGCATTAAAGTTATTTATCATGGAATCTTACCTGCAACAATGCTCTTGAGGTTAAATACAGGACTCATAGCTCAAATAAAGAACTAACAACAGATATTAGTAAAATACTGCTGCACACATAAGACATATCTTTTGTCAAAATCAACCCCTACCACAGTAAATCTATGTTTAGACTTGTATGTGCCAGGTTCATACTGGATACTCATCCCATCTTAATTCTGTTGGACATGGGAGAGAAAACGACCACTTGAGATTTGTGTGCTAAAGAGAGATGAGTCACATGATCGAACTATACATCTGCTAAGATGACAATAGAACTTGTGGAAGGGGAAAGGGTCCCATAAATTAACGTGCATTGGGATCGGCATGTTGAATACCTGTATTATCACCTCAAAAAACTAATTTAAAATCCTGAAATTTCCAATTAAATAAAAAGGTGGTCTTTGAAAAGGGGTGCAAATAAAGAAAACAGCTCACCAAAGGTTGTCACTAGTCGGAAAGAGAGATGGTCTCCAAATAGTGGTAAAAAATACCTTTATTATATGGCTTTTTAAATTAGTTCCTGCAGAAGTTGGTCTTAACGGGGGTGGTCTCTTAATAGGGGAGGTCATTAAGAGAGTTTTCACTGTAATCCAAGAAACAGAAAAGTACAAAAATTTAACTATTTTGGACACATCTGACCGTCAAGACTTGGCGATTCAAACCCTAATGTATGGTTGTGAAGCTTTGACTACAAAGAAAAAAGAATGGGATAAAATAAACGTGGCAGAAATGATATACCTCAGAGCTATTAAAGGATTTACAATCATAGATAAAATAAAAAAAATGAAATCAAGAGAGGAATTTTGTAATGTTTGTATAAATGACGAAATAAAGCAATATAGAGAAAGATGGAGAAAGCATTTGCAGAGGATGGATAAAACCTGATATCTTAAAATGATATATGGATACCAATCATATGGAAAGACACATTGAAAGACCGATGAGGCCAAAACAGGAAATATTTCCTAATTCATAAAGCAAGATTTGGCTTTCTTCCTGATGAGTTGCTGTTTCAGTGCTGATAAATCACACTCCTAATCAATGCAGAATTATTATTTTTCTATGATTTTAATTTAGAAGCTAGATTTGCATATACAATAATACACAAACCTGAAAATGGGGCTGTAAAATAGTCAATTTTCTCATATTCACAGTACTAAAGCTATTAGTGAAAACAGTTTGCCTCAGACAAGCATCTTTATCTTTCAGGGTTTTTAGTTTTAAGGGCAATGCTTATATATAAGTACAGTTCTGGGATCACATAAATAGTTAGCCAATGGGTTTGACAGTATGACAAATGACTGGTGCAGAATGTGTTAAAACTGTAGTGGCTGACATGCAAAATGTAACTTTTCTACTATAATCCATTCTTTGCTAATTTAAATATTTAATACCAGCATTGCATATTAACCACTTTCCTTCTGAAGCACATTAATAAGGCTTCAGAAACATATTAGTGGCATATTAATATGGACAAAAAGTAGTTGCAATGTTTTAGAAGAAATAATATGAACTTACCTAATGTTTCAACAGTTGGCAATTTTTTGACAATGGCATTTCGCTTTGCCATTCTCATAACGCCAAGTGCCAATGTAACTGTCACTACAATTGGCAATCCCTCTGGAATGGCTGCCACTGCAAGACTGAAACCATAACAAGACATAAAATATATTATCAAATAATAAACTTCTCTGCATCTTAAATGGTGTACAAATTAATTCTACTTAGTAACCATAAAAGCCCTATGTCAACTGCATGCTCCCAGTGGGCGCAGTGTCAGGGCAGATGGTTAGTCAATTATCCTAAATTTTGAGACAAAAGTTCTAGCTGATATGTTCTGGTGACTTAATTTGTACAGGAGAACATTCGACACTATTCCATTTTTATAAAATATTCATTATGAAAATGAACTTTTAAAATGATAAACAGCATGTTTGAAATCACAAATCATCTAGATCCTTCTCAGAAAGATGTAAAAGTAACAAGAAAATTCTAAAGTAATTGTTATCTGAAGTATATAGATGACTTAGTCCTAAGAAAATGCTCACTATAACTACTGTGTGGAAGAGCCAATAAAATATTCTGAAGCTGAAACTATGAAGCACACTGGATTAGGTCATACTTAAAATGCAGATAAGCTTTATGTGTTAGGAAAAACAGGATTGGTTTAATTTCATTATTTATCTGCCAAAATGACACATGCTGCACAGAACCAATGCATAAGAAGTGACCAGAAGAGAGGGACAGCAGACAGAAACTAGGCATGAAGATACCGAGTGTTGTTCACCCTCACCCTACTCCTCTGTGGGCATCATAAT